>CM068374.1:474353680-474388680 GCA_034769895.1 Magicicada septendecula | reverse complement strand
GTACATGTAGGTCCAATAAAACAGATAACAGATTTAAATATACTATAGTCATTGTATTATGTATATATCACTGAATAATAATAATATAATCGTTCTAGTGTTAACGTTTGCTGCAACAGGTAACACAGTTTACAAATAATTACATATAGGTTCAGAGACGTATAGTGAAATAAATTAAAAATCCATTCATCAAAACTTTGTAAATTAGAATCTGCACTACATTCAAACACCCGCACACACAATGACAAAAAACAAAAAAAATGTAGGTTGCTACCTTAACGAGGTACTATTTCCACATGTGCCGTCTGGTTCTTCATCCCTCGAAACACAAGATGTAGGTCGCTGGGATTTATATGACGGAGTTCTTCATCTGTAAAGACGTCAGCATACCTCTTAGGTAGATATACACGATAGCGGCGCTCACAATCTTCCAACGTTACAAGCACAGACTTCCCATATCGCGTGTCCACATGCAACATGTTAACGATCGGATACTGTTTGTCCACTGTTAATTCTGCACAACGTTTGTACTCAATAGCAGAAACTGCGTTGAATTTTGTGATAAACGACATTATTAGAAGTGAAGACGTCTGTATCAAGCGAGGTGGAACCATACAATGTCAGAATATTCGCTACAAAGAAGACTAGTGAAAGTAATGGTGTGGCCATCAGGAAAGTTCACTTTCATCGCCTGAAGCTTTGCATGTACATACACACAGGCAGAATTAGCGCTGTTACAAAATATATATATTAGGAAAGTCCACAGAAATAGTTATCGCCTGCAGCCATATACAAGTTTACCTAACGAAATTAACAATGCTATGAGACACTCACATTAAAAATGTTCGTATAACAGAAAAATCATTAATTATCCACTCTCTAAGTGCGTACACCTTATGGTTTGTACATAGTGTAGAAGAAGAATTGCAATGTGTAAGGCATAACGCTACAGGAAATAGATATGGTACGTCTTTAGGGCAACCAATGTCATAAAGATTTATTATATGACGATGAATTATTTTCGATTCTAAAAAACGTTTTTTCTCAAGACCCTTCACAAACACATATTTATATATGTTCGTATACGTTGTTAACACTGAAACAAGATTGTCGTACGGTGTCTCTCCTTCATCCCATCTTAGGCCATGATAGTTTGTCGTTAACCAGCAGTTGGTTCTAGTGTATTTCGAATTCGTAACGACTGTAGCAGGCGGGGCGAAAATCCAATGTCTGCATGCAAAACGTGTTATGTCCATAACCGATAACTCCTTTACTATATAATTGCCGTTGTCATCATAAAAGCAGTGAAAGTCAATTATTACAGCAGCGTTTTCCATTATACTATAAAAAAGAAACCATACATTACAAACTAATATTTATAAACACAAAGATCGCTGCAATAATAATACACAAACTTACGTTTACTGCCGTCCGAATCGAAGTGTGGAGTGACAATAACTAACGGTAGAAAACAAAGTGTATGTAGATATCACGGTGGGAATTTGTTGTTTTTGTTTTTAACATGTGGTGGGGGGGGGGTGTAACACGGAATGTTAGCAGGCGGGGAGAGCAGAGTTGTCGACAATTAATTTGTCACGTATCCGATAATGGCTGTACACGAATGTATCACAGCAGTTGTCTAGTATATAGCGCTTATCAGCCCACGTACCTGCTGAAGGTTGGCCATGATCTGCAAGAGAGAGAGAGAGAATGAATAACGAAAACAAAGGAACTGTTATACATATATATATATATAGTTTTTATTTAACCGAATGTATTATGTTAGTGTATCTTAAACCATGAACAACGCACGCAAGAATATTGCGCAAGAGCTACACAGAGCGGCGAGAAGGAATTTCGTTAGACGCGCGGTTGAACTGAAGGGTATGCACGATTTGTACCAAGCGGATCTTGTGGAAATGATACCATACGCTCGAGTGAACAAAGGGTACAAGTATATGATGACTGTAATCAATGCGTTTACCAAGTACGCGTACGCTGTACCATTGAAAACGAAGACCGGGAAAGAAGTGACGAACGCGTTGAAGCCTATACTAGCCGCTAACCGAATGAAGTATTTACAGACAGACAACGGGAAGGAGTATTACAACAGCACAGTACAAGCGTTGCTAAAAAAGTATAATGTGAAACATTACTCAACCTACAGTGAGAAAAAAGCCTCCATAGTGGAACGTTTTAATCGCACACTGAAGACACACATGTATCGAGCTTTCAGCGAACAAGGACACTACCGCTGGTTGGATCTACTACCTACATTACTGAAATCGTACAACAATACAACACACAGAACAATTGGTATGAAACCTAGTGAAGTGAATGACGCCAACGAACATATAGTGTTGGAACGAATAAGGAAGAACACAGCGCCTAAAATCAGTCCAACGAAACCACCCAAATTTAAAGTCGGTGACCGTGTTCGTATAAGTAAGCACAAAATGACGTTCGCCAAAGGTTATACGCCGAATTGGACTAACGAAATATTCACTGTGGATAAAGTACAATCCACGACCATCCCAGTCACTTATCTGCTAAAAGACCATCTAAACAAAGTGTTGAAAGGTGGTTTTTACGAGCACGAGATTAGTAAGTCCAAAGTCGGCGACGTATACCTAGTGGAAAAGGTGTTACAACGCAAAGGTGACAGAGTGCGTGTTCGTTGGCTTGGTTTCGATGGTAAACACGATGCATGGATACATAAGAAAGATCTAATATAAAAAAGGTGACAGCACGTAATGAAAACAGTATGCTTTCGGTATTCACAAAGATGAAGATTGTACAGCAAGCAAACAAATTACCAATAAAGGATATGGACTTTTTGGCTGGTGACGAAGACAGTGCTAAACGTAAACATGGCCCCGCTATTACCGAACAGTATTCGCTGTATCGTTACAGGCCCAAGTTCCTGTGGGAAATCAAATGTGCTATTCAACCTACTGTTTGATGCCAACGGACTACGTTTCCGCAACGTATACGTGTTTTCAAAATCATTATTTCAACCAAAATACAGAATGCTAGAAACAGTGATGAAATCACTCGCTGATGAAGGTTTAGGTTATCATGCATACAGCGAGAACGAAGAAGTCCCGCTACCGAGTGAAATCACTGGTCTCGACTCTGTTATCGTATTCGATGACGTATCGTGTGAAAGACAAAACAATATTCGAAAGTATTTTGCTATGGGGAGACATAGCGGTGTGGACACATTCTATCTATGCCAGATACCGAAACAATTGGTACGTGACAACGCTAACTTGTTGATATTGTTCAAACAAGACGATCTAAATTTACGACATGCATACAATGATCACGTTAACATAGATATGAAATATGATGCTTTCAAAGACGTCTGCATGGAAGCGTGGAAGGATCGTTATGGATTTCTAGTCATAGACAAAGACTCGTCAATAAATGAAGGTAGATATAGAATCGGCTTTGATCGATTCATAATTGTTTCCGGCGAGGTATAAAAGTGGTTGCACTGTAGTAATGTCATCAGTCCTCTTGCTAACACACGATGGCGATGAATAAGGAGGAACGACTTGTGTATGATATAGATACGATAAGTGACAACATAAGGAAAAAATATCATGCATTACAACACGGTATCAGAGAAAGCGACGAGAAGTTTAGAAAAAATTACAACCGATTCTGGAACCGTTAGAAGCTATTTCACGAAAGTTAAGTGGTGATATAATGGAGGAGGAGGAGGAGGAGGAGGAGGAGGAGAAGCAGCAGATAAAACAAGAAGAGCCTACACAACACGTAATAACAGAAAACGAAGGTGACATGCAGAGTCAACACGTAATAACAGAAAACGAAAGTGACGTGCAGAGTCATAGCGCTTCTTATTTCAGTGACGAGGACGCATGGAACCCCTAACACTTCACATTTCAGTGACGATTCATTAGCAAACAAATATGTGCGTTTGTGCGAATCGACGGACTGTAAACGGATTATAGATCGTATGTATGGTGTTCGATACGAAGGCGGTAAATTTATGATAGGTGATTCAAATGTAAAAATGGATGATAACGACAACTTTCATGTCAAAGGAAAAATTTACGAGGGTACGCCTGGTCTGTATGAACTTTTGTTTATGAAACTACCGAAAAAATACAATAAGGACGATATGAGGAAATATAAGTCCATACTACTAGCAACCAACGGACACAAACAAAAATATAAACACAATACACGAATAAACAGTAACAGTGGCGTATCGACTAGTACCGACTAGTAATATCTAAATTGTTTGCATCGAGTGCACGAAAACGTACAGGGAGTGGGTATATGGAGATGAAACCGAACACTACAATCGATTACGTGCATTGGGATGATCCTAACGAGTTAGTTAATAGATTGAGACTGTTAATGGCTTCTCAAAATAGTGGACATACTGGTCATAGGAATGAAATCATGTCGATATTGGAGGAATTACGTGAAGCCGACATTATCATATAAAAGCAGACGCACCGTTCTACAACCACCAGTTCTTCTTCATAAATATGAGTGTAGACAAGTTCGGTAGACACGACAGCGCTGTAAGAGTGCGAAAAGAAACTCATCGAAGTCTGCGTGAGGATATCGGTTTAGGAGTGACTAACGACGGTCACTTTGATGTAAAAAACAAAAAGATACGCAACTTGGGTGATCCTGAAGAGCTGCACGATGTTGTTTCTTTACAGTACGTAGAGGACGCATGCTTACAGTACAAGAACGACGACGCTACCGTAGACGCAAAAGATCATCGAATAATAATGCTAAACGATCCGCTTAAATCAAGAGATGCAGCCACAAAACGATACGTAGACGAGAAGAGTTTGAAAAAAGATCGTGCAGGTAACGTAATCGTTAATGACTGCCGACTAACACGTGTGCAAGCGCCTGTTGACTTCAAAGACGCAGTGAATTTGGAATTTTTACATGCACACACAATCAGTTGCAAAGCGATGCTTTCTACGCTGCCGGAAGAAAAATTACGAATATAGCGAACGGTGTCAATGACAAAGACGCAGTCACTGTACGACAAATGCACGAATTAAAATTACATATAAAGACCGAATTGTACAAGGTCACTCAGGTATTTCACGCTCATATAATCAATCTAATAAAGTTTGTCTATAAATATCAAGACAGCGCGACACAGCGTTCAGTTCTGGCTGAATATATTGAAGAGGTGGGACGTTTAATAGACGTTCTCGATACGGAAACGGAAATCAAGGATTGGAGATCTGTTTACAAGAATGCACGTACTTCGTAAGAAAAGAATGGGGCGCGGTGTAATTGGAAAAATACTTAAAAACACTGTGCCCGCTATCGTTTCGTCAGTACCTACTTTGATTAATCGAACGGTAGACGCATTACCGGTAGAATTACACCTACCCGGCTACCGATTCTGTGGACCCGGAACAAAACTCAAAGAGAGATTGGCAAGAGTTCGAACTAACAAACGGGAATGGTATGTAGGTCTATTGGACTTTACTACATACAACAGTATACCGAAAGTGGTTGAGAGGAAAAACAATGTGTTTCCAGTACTACGAGACGGAACAACGTGGGACTTGATAACTTTACCTACAGGTGCTTATGAAATCGGTGACATAGAAGCCTTCCTCAAAAAGCAGTTAGGAGACTCACAGATTAGTCTACGTCCTAACAATAATACACTGAAATGTGAACTGACTTGTGCACTGGATATTGACTTTCAACAAACAGTGTACGGTATTGGTGATATGTTGGGTTTCAAGGAAAAGCGTCTGCTTGAAGCGAATAAAACTCATACGTCTGACGCTACAGTTAACATTATAAAAGTGAACAGTATATTGATAAGGTGTAATATAGCGCACGGATCATACAAGAACGGTAAAAACGAGCACACTCTGCACTCATTCTATCCGTCAGTCGAGCCAGGATTCAAAATAATTGAATCACCTACAAACGTCATATACCTACCTGTGAATGTGAGTCGTTTGGACAACATAACATTATCTTTACACGACCAGGACGGTGACGTAATAGATTTTCGCGGCGAAGTCATCACTGTGCGTTTACATCTAAAACGACTATAGACATGGGCTTGTACTTTGTTTCTTCGCCACCGCTGCTACCACAGTCGTCGACAATAAAAGAAGAAGAAGAAGAAGAAAGATCGGCTAGGAAACGCATCAGTACTCGTTCGAAACTGAAACGATTAACATCAGTTAACCGCCGTTTTCTGATTTCATTGGGTTTTGTTGTAAACAAGTAACATGGCGAGTGGAATATTATCTGTGGAGCAGCAACCGTTCTTTGAAGACAGTATCACACACTTTTCATTTCATTCACACGCACCGTACGCAACAACAAGATATGGAAACAATGATGAAATACGTGTGCCGATACAACAACAGGACGTCTTTACACTACCGTCGGAAAGTTTCCTCTACATCGAAGGCAAGTTGGTTAAAAACCCTAGTGTGGCTGCAGATACTGCGTTGAATGTGGAACTGGTGAACAATGCTATAGCGTTTCTCTTTGAAGAGATTCGTTACGAGTTGGCCGGTGTGGTAGTGGACCATACTCGAAACGTCGGTGTTACGTCAACTATTAAAACTTTTCTATCACTCAACAACAACACACGTGACGCAATGAAAAACGCAGGTTGGGTGGCGCCGACCACAACGTATTAAAAGTGAATGATGACGGGAATTCAACTTTTGTATTCCACTGAAAATGCTAATGGGATTCGCAGAAGACTATACACGCATTGTGCTGAACGTGAAACAAGAACTTATACTCCTACGCACATCTACGACATAAACGCTATGGTTTTAACAAGCGGACAAACGACTGCTAATTGTGTTCTTGAACTAGATAAAGTTTACTGGAAAATGCCTTATGTACATGTAGCTAATGCGTACAGATTACCACTGTTACGACTCATAGAGAATGACCACCCGATAACTATGCCTTTTAGGACCTGGGAGTTGCATGAGTATCCTGCCTTACCACAGACTAAAAGGCAGAATTGGATTGTCAAGACCTCGAGTCAGCTAGAAAAACCACGCTTTGTTGTGTTAGCGTTTCAGACAGCAAGAAAGAATGTACTGACGGCACACGCTGATGAATTTGATCATTGAAATGTAATCAATGCGAGACTGTTTCTAAACGACAAGTATTATCCTTACGATAATTTAAACTTGGATATTGGGAAAGACCGTTTTGCATTATTGTACAATATGTACGTCAGTTTTCAAAGTTCGTATTACCACCGTTTAGACGTCAGCCCAGTACTGACACCAGAATTATTCAAATCAAAAGCCCCGCTACTTGTATTCGATTGTAGCAAACAGGACGATGCGCTTAAGTCTTCAGCAGTTGATGTACGTTTAGAATTTGAATCGTCAATGAATTTTCCTGCACAGACGACTGCCTACTGTATGATACTACATGATACGCTTGTAGAATATACACCATTGTCCAACGCAGTACATAGACGTGTTTAAGTCTTATTTTATACACATTTTGTAAATACTAGTTTTAAATATATATATATTTTTCATATTTGTAACATTATAATATTGGAGCTGTGTGTGTGTGTGTGTGTGTGTGTGTGTGTGTATTTTTAATTGTAAAACTAGTTTAGATATATTTTAATACGTGTAACAATATAATATTGAGTTGTGTATGTATTTTTAATTGTAAAACTAGTTTAATATAATCTTGGAGCTGTGTATGTATTTTAATAAATGTATATAGTACACACTTTATTATTATTATTTGTATAACCCACCCACCATAATGTATACTTACTTGCAACAAACATACTAGTGAGCGTTGTCCACACACGTACCCTTAAATGCTAGACGTTGTATGCACACTGAAGGCTCGCACGCTTACAATTCAGCCACACTGACTGCATTATAAACTATTAATTAATTATTTGATACATGAAAAATGAAGACGTCGTTTGACAACAAGAGAGAGCTAAAATTATTTATGAATTTCAACCACCGTTTTCATGTGTGTGTATAATTTTAATTTATTTTGATATACACCACTGAACCTAGAGAGAGAGAGCTAAAATTATTTATTCATATTTCTAACAAGGATCAATCACACTGACTGCATTAATTAATTATTTAATACATTGAAAATGAAGACGACGTTTGACAACGAGAGGGAGAGCTAAAAATTATTTACCCATCACACCGACTACTCAATGTACACGGTAAGAGAGAGAGAGAGAGAGAGAGAGAGAGAGAGAGAGAGAGAGAGAGAGAGAGCTTGCATAGTTGACACGCGTGAGAGAGAGAGAGAGAGAGAGAGAGAGAGAGAGAGAGAGAGAGAGAGAGAGAGAGAGAGAGAGAGAGAGAGAGAGAGAGAGAGAGAGGGACGTTACTATTTGTTGACACAGTTGAAACAAGTGAGAGTGAGAGAGAGAGAGAGAGAGAGAAGACGGTATGAAACCTTCCACAGTTGAAACCTGCTCTACAAAACGCTTCACACGAAGCGTTATGTTAAGAGAGAGAGAACGCGCATGTAAGTAGTTGACAACACACACGCACACATAGTTAATTATTTAATACAATGAACAATGAAGTCAACGTTTTGACAACGAATGAGAGAGAGAGAGAGAGAGAGAGAGAGAGAGAGTGAGAGAGAGAGAGAGCGGGCGTTGTAAGTACGTACACAGTTAATATTTGTCGAATATATAAACTTTCTAAAATCATATACATGTACGGTAATGACCACAGAGAGGAGAAACGGTTTGAACATAACGTTTGACAACGAGAGGGAGAGAGAGAGAGAGAGAGAGAGAGAGAGAGAGAGAGAGAGAGAGAGAGAGAGAGAGAGAGAGAGAGAACATTATTTAACCATCACACACACCGACTACTCTACTCATGTACATAGTGAGAGGGAGGGAAACGGTGAGCATAACGTTTGACAACGAGAGAGAGAGAGAGAGAGAGACATACACACCGTGTGAGAGAGAGAGAGAGTAACAATTATGATCATATATAGTTTGAATTTCCCACCACAGAAGAGAAAGAAATGTTGGCAGATCTGCTCTACACACACACACACACACACACACACACACACACACACACACACACACCACACACACAATAAAGTAAGATTGGTAACCCTGATCATATATTTTAATATATACACTATATAACACATATTTGAATTTCCCTCCCTCCCACCGCAGAAAATGTTGACAACCCTGCTCATATAAAATATCTATACACTATAATAATAATACAGGGGTTGGTACACCTGATCATATATATTTAATATACATTATAACACACAACAAATTTGAACTCATGCAAAGGTTGGTACACCTGATCATATATTTTAATATACACTATAATTCATCGAGTTGGAACCCCCCCCACCCACCACCACAGAGGTTGGTACACCTGATCATATAGATTTAATATACATTATAACACACAACAAATTTGAACTCATGCAAAGGTTGGTACACCTGATCATATATTTTAATATACACTATAATGCTTCGAGTTGGAACCACCCCCCCACCCACCACCACCCACTGATATGAAATAAAAAAACCACCCACCCAACGTCACCCACTGATATGCAAATCAGCTTTCTTAAAAAAATAAAAAATTATATTCACGGATGCTGGTGGTCCATTGAACCTCATCCCACCAAATCAATTTAATTAAAAAAATAAAAAATAATATTAAAAAATAAAAGAATTTATTCGCGGAAATTCGCGGATGCTGTGGTCCATCGGGATGCTGCGGTCCAGCGGTGGCGGGGAGAGCGTGGGAAAAAATCTCTGGCCGTGGGAAAGGCGGCATTCCTTTGTGAGCCAGAACCCCCAATATCCCTGTACTTACCTAGATATCAGTAATAAATAATTACGTTACTTGTGGTATGTTATCCAAAACTGCGTAGTGGCTTTATTCAAATTCCGGCTCTTCTCCATCTTCCAGAGCGACTGATGACCATGTAGGCACTTCCATCACTGATGGGTGATACGCTATTCACATGCGCATTTATTCCGCACTCCCGTGTCAATGTGCTATCAGATCACTTTCGTTTTAAAGTTGTATGTTCAACGTAAGTCGATAAGTACTATTATTTATCTGCGAGTTATTCATTTCACGTTTTACTGTCTTCGATTGTATCTTAACCACAGTATCGATCCGTACTAAATGTTCGTAATTTAGTTTTCATCACAGCATGTTATTTATGATTGTTTTTAATGACGATATCTGATATTGTTCAGTTACGCGAATGGTACACTAGTTATGGTACGGTCGCGGATTTAGTTCATAATTCTGACCACGTCTATCCACACTTTCGTACTATATCTCTACTCGAACACTTCGTCAAAGTCTTAGGTGACTTTATACCATCCGTAATTTAATAACTTTCGGTTTACGTTAAGTCTCTTTATATTGCTCTATTTCGATCTGTTCGATACGGTTTTGCAACTTATCCACAACACTTCTTCGCACTCATCTATCCGTCCGTGTATCGAATATTATAAAGTCTGATTAACACGATTACTGAGATTCTTGCTCGAAATTAATAAGTCTCTTTACTCTGAATTTATCGCTACTGTGTAATGCAATTGAGAATTCTGATAAATGGGGTCTCTGCTCGACTTTAACACCTTTTAAAATACCGAGATGTTAAGATAACTATTAAGGGCCCGCTCGTGCCCGACGCCTAGTTTTATAACATCGACCATTTCCACTAACTCTATCTTAGCTTCGCTTCATCCCACCACCGTCGTTCTTATTGCGTTTTCGTCTAGTTTTCTACGAAAACTCCTCCCTAAGTCATAAGTTAGACTTCGGACTTCTTCCTGATTTGTTCTTGACCTACGTCTCCAAGGCAACGTCTTTTTGGATTCCTGCCTTGATCAAACCTTAGCGTCAGATAGGCTGTTCTTTTCCCTACTCCTCGTACTTGTTTTGGTGGCTCCTCCCCCGCAATTCGCCGAAAGACCAAATTTTACGCCTTTCGATCATGCGATTGTTCTTCTCCCTTTTCTGCTTGCTTTTCTTCTAATTGCTGTACTGTCACCCATGTGTCCTATAGTTCCTAGGCGTGACAAATTTTGGTATTGTCTCAATACTCCCTTTCCTATCCTGTTCTCACGCTGACGGAGGTCGTCTTCTTAGTAAGACACATCTGCTCTCCAGCCTTCGTGTCCCATCCGTATACGAAGTGGTAAACAAGCCCCCTGCTGTTGGTTAAATTGTCTCCTCTATCTACACGACGTATGTCCCTTTGTTCGAGTGACTACCCTTTAAGTTATGCCATTGTGATTTCTGTACATCCGCGTGTCGTCTTTGACTTTCCACACGTGGTAAGACAATGCCATTGCTGCCTCCGACTACATATTCTCGGTAGTTAGCTGGGTACGACGTTGTTCCTCTGTTTTTCTGCTACAGTCTTGCGCTTCCAAGTAACACCCTTATTCCGAACATCTGCTTCACTTGAGCCATTGTCTTCACTAGTTTAGGCGTCTACTTGTCGCTTAATAGACAAGCACGTATTGTTGTCGACCGTCGCATGGTACGTTTCCAACGTATATCACTTTTGACAGCGGCTAACTGCCACCGTGCCCTTTTCGCAATCAAAAAAAAAATTCCTTCCAAAAATTGCGTCATATCTTATAAACAATAAGTCTATTGAACAAGAATTATCATTTCAATTTTCTAAGGTGCTATATAACTTATGAGTATAAGAACAGTATCGATAAAAAAATAAATAGATTTCAAATGATATGCGTACTGTACACAGGACACTGGGAAATAAGACAAGGAAAGACACCAAGATACAATTCTATGAAGTAATGGCAACACCTGTTTTAACCTATGGAAGTGAAACTTGGACGATGACGAGAGATGATTCGTGAAGAATGCAAACAAGTGGAGTGAAGTTCTTGAGAAAAACGAAATGTTGCTTCCTTAGAGACCAAATACGAAATGAAGATATAAGAACCGAGTTAAATGTATATTCTATTGCCAGCAGAATAAGGGACGGACAAATAAAACGGAGGCAGTATATCGAGAGAATGGAAGATATGAGACTACCTACACAAGTAATAAGATACAAACCTCAAGGAAGACGAACTATATGTAGACCAAGGAAAATGGTTAGTGAACCCGGAACAGGCTGTTCGCCTATACCTTGACGTAGAGAAGAAGCAGATTTAAGAATTAAAAAAAAAATTAGTACTGAAAAACATGTCGGTACGATTTTTACTATAAGACACGTTAACTTTACTCAATAGTCTAATTATAATGTTGTTATGAAAGCTTACACGGCCGATGTCATTTTGATTAAAATTAACTCCCGATCTGTTTGGCCGTGGTCCAAAGTTTGTGACAAAACCAGACGTTTCGGCAGTGCCACTGACCGCCACCTTCAGTGGAAACGAGTCAAACGCTAACGTGGCATGATATACGTTAGGACCACAGTACTGTGGTTAAGGCTACACACAGTGGAAACCCACGTTAGCGTGTGACTCGTTTCCACTGAAGGTGGCGGTCAGTGGCACTGCCGAACGTCTGGTTTTGTCACAAACTTTGGACCACGGCCAAACAGCCCGGGAGTTAATTTTAATCAGTCTAATTATATTTTGGAAATAAAAGAAAAGTTTTGTTAATGTTTATTTTAGTTTCTTTCCTCGTGAAAGTAAACCAGACTGTTTTTATAACCTTTAACAAGGTTTACTTATGGTCAGTATAGGTCAGGAAGAAACGAGTCGGACAATTTGGTTAATCGTACGTGTAGAGCCCCAGAAGACGAGGAGGCTACCTCTTGGGTTGAGCCGATCTGATAAACGATCTCACGTGAAGTGAATTTGAACTTGTTGTGGGAATCAATCAATGTAATAGTGTACTACCCGGATTCCTCCTGGAATTAGATGAGTAATAAAGTGCAGCCCTACATGTGTCAATTCTACTAAACATTGCTTCATGTTTTTTAGTTTTTTCACTTCGAGTATCAGATTTTCCCAACGGTTTGAAACGAACGCTTCTTCGCTTTCGTATATAGGAAAAGATCAATAGGTTAATTTTTTTACACCAGATGCTATTATATTATTTACATGTTAATTTTTCAACTACGCTTATGTCCTGTACACGTTAACTGTTCGACTGCATTTTCAACAAACAAAACAAAATATGGTAGCTAGTTGGAAACGTTATTTGTCGGGCTGTTTGGCCGTGGCCTATAGTTTCTGTTGACAGATGTTTCGGCTGCATCATCGGAGGCCATCTCAGAGTCGGAAACAATTGGTACGGTGTCCGCAGCGATGAAGTAGAAACTACGTATATTTTCCTCCACTATTATAAGCCTTCATACCAGCACGATCTAAGCAGCATCAAATGTTATCTGATTGCTTTGGGAGCACAGCATCCCAAATCCTATTTAATGGGAGGCTTTCTTCTCTTGTATTCATAGCGACGGAACCATGTTTAAAGATCTCCACGGACTCCATGTGCATCCGAGAGTAGAAGGCACTTTCCGAGGATAAGTTGGAAAGTGCATGCTCGGCCGTGTTTACCAACGCGGATGCGGACGCTGCGCTTTGTGGAGAGGCCGAAACGTAGACTACGGCCTAACAGCCCGGCCAATAATGTTTCCAACTGTGTGAATGCCGGCCGGCCTTAGCAACTCATCTCCTGCAAAGTGCATGCTCGGCCGTGTTTACCGACGCGGATGCGGACGCTGCGCTTTGTGGAGAGGCCGAAACGTAGACTACGGCCTAACAGCCCGGCCAATAATGTTTCCAACTGTGTGAATGCCGGCCGGCCTTAGCAACTCATCTCCTGCAAAGTGCATGCTCGGCCGTGTTTACCAACGCGGATGCGGACGCTGCGCTTTGTGGAGAGGCCGAAACGTAGACTACGGCCTAACGGCCCGGCCAATAATGTTTCCAACTGTGTGAATGCCGGCCGGCCTTAGCAACTCATCTCCTGCAAAGTGCATGCTCGGCCGTGTTTACCGACGCGGATGCGGACGCTGCGCTTTGTGGAGAGGCCGAAACGTAGACTACGGCCTAACAGCCCGGCCAATAATGTTTCCAACTGTGTGAATGCCGGCCGGCCTTAGCAACTCATCTCCTGCAAAGTGCATGCTCGGCCGTGTTTACCAACGCGGATGCGGACGCTGCGCTTTGTGGAGAGGCCGAAACGTAGACTACGGCCTAACAGCCAGGCCAATAATGTTTCCAACCGTGTGAACGCCGGCCGGCCTTAGGAACTCATCTCCTTCAAAGTGCATGCTCGGCCGTGTTTACCAACGCGGATGCGGACGCTGCGCTTTGTGGAGAGGCCGAAACGTAGACTACGGCCTAACAGCCAGGCCAATAATGTTTCCAACCGTGTGAACGCCGGCCGGCCTTAGGAACTCATCTCCTTCAAAGTGCATGCTCGGCCGTGTTTACCAACGCGGATGCGGACGCTGCGCTTTGTGGAGAGGCCGAAACGTAGACTACGGCCTAACAGCCCGCCCAATAATGTTTCCAACTGTGTGAACGCCGGCCGGCCTTAGGAACTCATCTCCTGCAAAGTGCATGCTCGGCCGTGTTTACCAACGCGGATGCGGACGCTGCGCTTTGTGGAGAGGCCGAAACGTAGACTACGGCCTAACAGCCCGCCCAATAATGTTTCCAACCGTGTGAACGCCGGCCGGCCTTAGGAACTCATCTCCTGCAAAGTGCATGCTCGGCCGTGTTTACCAACGCGGATGCGGACGCTGCGCTTTGTGGAGAGGCCGAAACGTAGACTACGGCCTAACAGCCCGCCCAATAATGTTTCCAACCGTGTGAACGCCGGCCGGCCTTAGGAACTCATCTCCTTCAAAGTGCATGCTCGGCCGTGTTTACCAACGCGGATGCGGACGCTGCGCTTTGTGCAGAGGCCGAAACGTAGACTACGGCCTAACAGCCCGCCCAATAATGTTTCCAACTGTGTGAATGCCGGCCGGCCTTAGCAACTCATCTCCTGCAAAGTGCATGCTCGGCCGTGTTTACCGACGCGGATGCGGACGCTGCGCTTTGTGGAGAGGCCGAAACGTAGACTACGGCCTAACAGCCCGGCCAATAATGTTTCCAACTGTGTGAATGCCGGCCGGCCTTAGGAACTCATCTCCTGCAAAGTGCATGCTCGGCCGTGTTTACCGACGCGGATGCGGACGCTGCGCTTTGTGGAGAGGCCGAAACGTAGACTACGGCCTAACAGCCCGGCCAATAATGTTTCCAACTGTGTGAATGCCGGCCGGCCTTAGCAACTCATCTCCTGCAAAGTGCATGCTCGGCCGTGTTTACCGACGCGGATGCGGACGCTGCCCTTTGTGGAGAGGCCGAAACGTAGACTACGGCCTAACAGCCCGGCCAATAATGTTTCCAACTGTGTGAATGCCGGCCGGCCTTAGCAACTCATCTCCTGCAAAGTGCATGCTCGGCCGTGTTTACCGACGCGGATGCGGACGCTGCGCTTTGTGGAGAGGCCGAAACGTAGACTACGGCCTAACAGCCCGGCCAATAATGTTTCCAACTGTGTGAATGCCGGCCGGCCTTAGCAACTCATCTCCTGCAAAGTGCATGCTCGGCCGTGTTTACCAACGCGGATGCGGACGCTGCGCTTTGTGGAGAGGCCGAAACGTAGACTACGGCCTAACAGCCCGGCCAATAATGTTTCCAACCGTGTGAACGCCGGCCGGCCTTAGCAACTCATCTCCTGCAAAGTGCATGCTCGGCCGTGTTTACCAACGCGGATGCGGACGCTGCGCTTTGTGCAGAGGCCGAAACGTAGACTACGGCCTAACAGCCCGCCCAATAATGTTTCCAACCGTGTGAACGCCGGCCGGCCTTAGCAACTCATCTCCTTCAAAGTGCATGCTCGGCCGTGTTTACCAACGCGGATGCGGACGCTGCGCTTTGTGGAGAGGCCGAAACGTAGACTACGGCCTAACAGCCCGCCCAATAATGTTTCCAACCGTGTGAACGCCGGCCGGCCTTAGGAACTCATCTCCTTCAAAGTGCATGCTCGGCCGTGTTTACCAACGCGGATGCGGACGCTGCGCTTTGTGGAGAGGCCGAAACGTAGACTACGGCCTAACAGCCCGGCCAATAATGTTTCCAACTGTGTGAATGCCGGCCGGCCTTAGCAACTCATCTCCTTCAAAGTGCATGCTCGGCCGTGTTTACCAACGCGTATGCGGACGCTGCGCTTTGTGGAGAGGCCGAAACGTAGACTACGGCCTAACAGCCCGGCCAATAATGTTTCCAACCGTGTGAACGCCGGCCGGCCTTAGCAACTCATCTCCTGCAAAGTGCATGCTCGGCCGTGTTTACCAACGCGGATGCGGACGCTGCGCTTTGTGCAGAGGCCGAAACGTAGACTACGGCCTAACAGCCCGCCCAATAATGTTTCCAACCGTGTGAACGCCGGCCGGCCTTAGCAACTCATCTCCTTCAAAGTGCATGCTCGGCCGTGTTTACCAACGCGGATGCGGACGCTGCGCTTTGTGGAGAGGCCGAAACGTAGACTACGGCCTAACAGCCCGACCAATAATGTTTCCAACTGTGTGAACGCCGGCCGGCCTTAGCAACTCATCTCCTGCAAAGTGCATGCTCGGCCGTGTTTACCAACGCGGATGCGGACGCTGCGCTTTGTGGAGAGGCCGAAACGTAGACTACGGCCTAACAGCCCGCCCAATAATGTTTCCAACTGTGTGAACGCCGGCCGGCCTTAGGAACTCATCTCCTGCAAAGTGCATGCTCGGCCGTGTTTACCAACGCGGATGCGGACGCTGCGCTTTGTGGAGAGGCCGAAACGTAGACTACGGCCTAACAGCCCGCCCAATAATGTTTCCCACTGTGTGAACGCCGGCCGGCCTTAGGAACTCATCTCCTGCAAAACTCATAATACTCGTCAGTTTTAAATCCATTGTTTTCACATTCAGACCTGTGTAGACACCTGTTATGCATAAGTCGTACGCGTAACGTAATTCGTTACAATTACTGGGACTTTAAAGCGTAATCAAAAAGTTAGTTGTGTGTTTATACGATAACAGTTAATCATTACCGCAACCATTATACTATGCGCCAGTCTAATGGACACGAATCGCTTTCTTGTTGATGGCAGTTTTACGATCGTTTTTTGAAAGTTTTTGTTAATTAATTTGATGTACGTTCTCAGCAGCGTAATTTATAGCGTAAACCACCCTCTTGTTCTCTGTCTCTCCCTCCTTCCCTGTCTCCCCGAGTCAACATTCTGTATCTCTCTCAGCCCCGTATTCTATGTATTCCCGGTCACAGTTTTTGTTTTATGAGAGATCACATTCATATGCAGCAGCTGTGCCTAAAGAATCACTAAATTAACAAATGTACTAATAAATATTATAAACAATGTCCAGTAATTGTGTTGCCCTGTGATCACTTGTAATGCGAGTTTCTTATAACGTTGAATTAGGCTGGATTTTTGGTGGTAGTGCATAGATTTTTAAGTGAAGAATGGCTCTAGCAAAGCAGGGATTTCAGAACAAAAGCAATTTACTTAACAAATAATCACTTCAGTATGGAGGTTAGGGAAAGAATAGAAAGGAGGAAGTTGGAAGCAATGGAAATGTGGGTCTGGAGGAGAACGACGAGGAGGAGTTGAATGAACGAAGATAGATAATTGGAAGAAGAAGGGCAAAATTGATCGGACACAATCAATTCTTAGGTAACGTTTCTGAAGGAAAGATTTTGGGAAAAACCCAAGAGGACAACCAAGAATAGCGTTCTTGACAGACATGGGAAAGGAGGTGAACTTCCTATCGTACTGCGATTTAAAGGGGACAGTGATGGAGAGGGAGACGTGGCTAACTCGACAAGGCATGACCTTTAGATGGTGATGATGATGATGATGATGATGCATAGATTTTGTTAACTTTAATGCTTCACTTCATGGGTAGACTTCATCAAACACTCGGGATGGCTTTGTGTTTTTTGCCCTTACATTGTGTGGCTCTTTATAATAGTTGCTTTCCTTTTTTTCGAAATGACAGCTATTTAGACGGGCGGGTCTGGTACAGACTGTGTTTTATTTGCCATATTCCGAGGATTATACAAGGACTGTGCTGTTTCCTTTATCTGTAGGTGAAATGAACATATCATTGTGTTGTGGTAAGGGGGTATAGATAGACGGGCGGGTCTGGTACAGACTGTGTTTTATTTGCCATATTCCGAGGATTATACAAGGACTGTGCTGTTTCCTTTATCTGTAGGTGAAATGAACATATCATTGTGTTGTGGTAAGGGGGTATAGATAGACGGGCGGGTCTGGTACAGACTGTGTTTTATTTGCCATATTCCGAGGATTATACAAGGACTGTGCTGTTTCCTTTATCTGTAGGTGAAATGAACATATCATTGTGTTGTGCTAAGGGGGTATAGATAAATAAGTCTTGCCGTGAATTGACATTTTAAAAAGTGATCGTATTGCTTCCTATTAATTTTTAAGAAGTTGCTGACTTAATGTTGAAGTGTTTCAAATTTAAACAGTACAGGAATTTGAAATTGTTTTTGTTAATAGATTGTTCAGTTAATTGTATTATTCATATGTATATATTTATATCATTCAACTGGCATGCGTATAAGTATAATTATACAAACCATCAATATGCAATGTTCGGGAGGACATAAGTAAACTGATGTCCCGGGGTCGGGGAGGAAAAAATAATTTTTTATGGGTCCTCATTACCAAAAAGGGTTAGGAACGCTGTTCTAGACGGCAGCCTACTAGTTATTGGATGTTCGTTATATGAGACCTTGAAGAATGTTCTTAATCATTATTGTTATGGAAGCTTTCACGGCCCGGCTTCTGCGTTGTTGAAATTGGTACTGTTAGCCGGGCTGTTAGGCCGTGGTCTACAGCCGTTTCGGTCTCACCGATTGACATCGTGCCAATCTTAGACACTGATGATGATGGCCTCCGAAATGGTTGTCAACAGCAACAAGTGTGAACCACGGCCAAACAGTCCGGCTAATAATAGACCCTACCAATTTCAAAAATTTTATTGTTGTTAGATGATTAATAATATAGGCCTATTCGATGTATTACTTGTCGCAGTGTTTTATCCAAACGAGTTTTTTGAAGAAAAATGTATTCTGGACGTTAAGCATAAATGAAGGAACGCCAAATTTGTAATTACGTTAAGCTTATTTCGATTTGGCTTAAAAATAAAAACTATGACATAAACTTGAAGCGTCATGTCATAATGTTCACATAAATGCATGCAATAAGTTAGTGTCTTTGTGAGAACAACCAAAACGACGTTTAGGTAATATGTTCTTGTTAAGGTATCAGTCGAAATTGTTTTCTAAATGCTTCACAAACAGAAGTGTTTGCTAACAAGCAATTGCTAGGTGTAAACGAAACAGAATTCAACAAACTGAACTCCCTGTTCAGAATAGCGAGCGAAAAAGCAAGTACTACGTGGGTTAAAGACGTAAAGAATTGTTGTGACTTGGTTCACAAACGGATACGACTGCCGCCTGTTTCTGCGACATAATTTTACAAATCTTTAAAATGTTATTTAAAGTTAATTACCATGTTAACGCCGATTCTCAGTTTATAGTTTTGAAAAAAAAAAAAAAATTACCTGCATGTTAGCCGAAACATTACTTTCAATTGTAATGAAATGATTGTCTGTTGGAGGTAATAGTTGATCCTGAAATCTGCTGGTAGTCGTGTTTAAGGTAAAAACTGCATTGTAGGCTGGCTAATGGTCCCTCTTCCACAAGTTACAGTGTAACAATTTCATTATTTTGCCGGACCCCTTGTAAATATCGGTATATTCAATATAATAAACACGCATTGACGAATGTTGGCACGCGATAATTTGGGCCGCGCGTGCTTGACAAGGGGATTGGAGTGGTATTAATGTTTGTCTCTGCCGGTATTTTACCTCACGTGACGACTCGCACGTCAACCCATTGCTTCCACTCACAAAGTTCGACGTTGCTTTATGTGCATGTAATGTTTAAGGGTTGTAAAGTTTATGCCAACATTATATGCGTAAGTTGAAAACAAATCAATTGAGCGTGTTTACTGACGATTCCTCCAGACATCGTGTCTTTTTAATTAAGTAGCATCAGTAGTTAATCGATTTTTGTGGTACCTTGGGTTTACTTCGGTGAGTAAACCATTGTTTATGGTACCATAGTTATTCGGTGAGCTTCAAAATAGAATTTATCATTTAAGAAAAATTAATTAAGGTTCGGAAGGAATCTTCAAAAATATGTTGGTTACTCTCGAAATTATATTTACTAACAAAACTCTTGTGGTAGATAGGAAATTTATGTTTTGGGTTTGTGTTTTCGTAAAAATTACGTCCGAAAATTACAATTAAAAAAAAAACTTATCGTTGTGGATTTGTAAGTTTGTGTAAACATTTTTATTCCTAACAATAGTATTCTTAAAGAAGTATTCATAAAAGTACGTATTTGACTTTAGTGAAATAAGGAATCCGTGTTCAGTGCACGTGCTACTACCGATAACGAAAACATCAGCTCGCACGTAATTTTGGTGGCGGTTTTCTCTCTCTCTCTCTCTCTCTCTCTCTCTCTCTCTCTCTCTCTCTCTCTCTCTCTCTCTCTCTCTCTCTCTCTCTCTCTCTCACCCCCCCCCGCCAAAAAAAAACACAGAGTTTACGCTTGTGATAGCTAGACAAAACAAGCAACAATCTATCTATCTTTCTTTAGTAACTTTGAGTAGAGATTTGAAATACAAGCTGTAAGAATTGAATGGGCCACAGCCCATTTGCAGTAGTGTGCAAATTAAAATTATCGCAATTGTAATAGAAGTTACTTACATGTGCTTTATTACATGTACACAACAGAAACAAATTTGTTTGTTTAATACTACCTCCTTCGGCTCTATATAATTTCTTTCACAAAATTTGGCGTAGATTCAATAAGTTTTCAATACATTTCTTTTGATTCTCTATCTTAAAACCAAATTTTTATTAAATTTGAAATAGTGCTGTCCTTCAATATACAGTCAAGTTTCCTCATTCTTGCTTTCAAGAAGTATCCACGATTTTCAGTTGGAGTGTGTTGTGCGTTGCCTGACCAGTTGTCGCAATTACTGTAATTTGAATCTTCTCGAAACATTTCTCGGTTCCTTTAGATTTGTAACAGTGTGCAAGGTCTAGTTTAGAAATGTCATTTCCATTTAGGAGAATATTTCATTGGCAGAATTCTTTCCTCCACCACTTCAGCATATTTGGTTGAATTTCACATATATTAGTACAACTAGTTAATTGCCCATGAATTAAAAACCAAACCTAAAACATTTTTCCACACGCTACATGACATTTTGATCAAACTTCTTTGGATGTTAGTGTTCACTCTCCGATTTTCAAACCTAGCGAGGACGTTTGCCACTATTAATATAACGAGAATGTAATAAGAAGAATGTAGACCAGTAACAACATTTTTCCAACTATCTTCAGACAAGTTTTCATATTTATTTGTCCAGGTCAATCTTTTTCTGTTCGTAAGATCGGTTAAAAACGGTTTCTTTTGGAGCTGGATTTCTTTGTGATCACCTTTAAGAAGGTACTGACTAATTGTAGAGTGGTGCATGTACCTGGGTGGACATTTTCTTTACAGATCAGAACTACTTAGTTAGTTTCGGATTATGGTTTGATTTTCTCAGTAAAAGATTCTACAGCTTTCTCATTTGATTATATCGGCATTGTTTTCCTTTTCTGTCGTATTTATTTTGCGGTGATGAATACTTCCAGTTGCATTGTATCGCGTAATAATTTTGTTGCACTGCCAAAACTAAACCCCCTTATTATGTGGCTATATCATTTGAGTCATCGAGACATGGTTCCTAAGAGTTACAACGTATACGAGTAGTGTCCACGATGAACAGCAATGCGCTATGAGAAAATAATTAGTAGTGTACTCAGAAACTTGTGGAATATTCGGAAAGTACACAATTAATTGTTAATGAATAAATCAGTTGATTTGCTGTCTTACCAAGCATACAAATGGAAAATCGCGAAAAAAACATTTTGTTGACATTAATTTGCATAGTCCTGTATCTTCTGTTTAAAACTGTCTTCCACTGTGACCCTGCGCGGTCACTACTGTGTCGTCACGAGGCTTAACTTCCAACAAATGAATTGTACACGTTATTAAGAAAAACATTGTAAGTATAGGATTCGGTAAACACCGGGTGGCACAAGCGGTTTCCATGCTGAAAGTGATTAGGATACGTTTGTGTTGGCACCGCATACTGTCCAGTACAAACACATGCCGCGATTGTAATCTCAGACACAAAGGCTCAGTACACACACTCGCCGTCAGTCCTCCACATTATGCTGTACTGTGTGCGATAGCACAAGGGAATAAACACGGACGTGTTTGGGTATTTTAAATTAAACGGTGAATCGGATTTGTCACTTTGGCTTAATAAGTATTGTTACCACCGTTTGCGGTACCACTAAAACGACACCAGAGACAGTAAAATATTTACAAGGTTTGTTTACTTTAACACTTTTATCTACTCGTATCTAAATAATTGAAATGACACTTATTTCAAAAATCCTATGCAAATACAGTAACCTTTTCCGCATTGTTCGCAATAAACAGTAATAATAACTAATCACTGCTTCTTCTTCTTCTCCTCCTCTTCTTCCTCCTCCTCCTCCTCGTCCACCACAAGCACCACCACAAAGTCCTCCGGTTTTTGGCGAACACTACAACTAAATCTTGACGATTTTCTGGTAGGCGATAGAGCTGGTCAGTATTTCTTGCTTCAGTCCACTCTTTGATGTTGTCGATCGTTAGGTTAACCTAAATCACACTTAGGTAAATAATCATAAATCACATAAAATAATCCTAAATTACACCTAAACCCATACATACTATAAAACAAAGTTTCTGGTAGGTACCTTTGTTTGTTTGGGCTAAATCTCAAGTTCTGTTTGTTGACTTTTTAATCATTCTATATAGTTTATCTAGAAGATTTAGGTGTTTGAAACTGTAACCTGACAAAAAGTGCCTAACTGGACGATAACACAACGCTGTCTAACCGATAAAACTATGTTATAACCATATATGGGGGAATTGTGCACGAAATGTTCTACATAAAGTCCTCGACTGCTTTAAGTGAAGTCTTTAGTAAGTTTTTATATTACAATTTGCAGTTCTCTTTTTTAATTTACAATGTTGTGATGTTATTCAATTTGTTTCTTCTGCAAGTAGGGTAAATTTCGTATTTTCATATACATATTATATATAAATTAAATTTTTTAATTTACGAACCACTATTTTAAGAATTTAGTTTATTCTTATGAATGTCAATTACTTCTTTTTTGGAACATCTTGATTGAGATGGAAAGTGTCCTATCAGTTATGAATTTGCATGGATACCTTATGAGATGTCGTCGTTTTAGCGAAAGTCCCCTATAGGCAAATGTCTGCAAAATTGCCGATCGTCTTTATAAACTCCGACCCCTTTTTTGAAGCAATTCTATGACCTGTCGCACAGGGAAACTCATAGTCACTACTTATGTGGCGCCGACAGTTTGATACGCGATCCCTACTTGGCCAAAACCCATAAGTGAAAGCTTCAATGTCTCCTGGACTGAGGACTGCGCCTGCCTGACTTCTAACAGGAAGTGTCCGTTCCCTGATCGCCACCATACGGACACTTTCCCGTAAGTCCTATCGCCGCTGGCCTTCTGTGAGGGCAATCAGCTAATTAGTGCCCTCGGTCGCAACCCATCTGTGCCAGGTGAATCTCTGACCCGACCTCGGCGAACACTCACGCTCAGTTAGATAACTACGGCCTGAACCCCTACGGCCGGTAGCAGGTCACACCTTATAATCCCCGCGACAGGAGCTCTGTTAGAAGCTCGGAACACGGCATACAAGCGGGCGATGGGCAAACCCTTCGTCCCGTACAACCTCCATGGCAAATTTTGATATAATTTTCAGGATATCGTTTTAAGATTTCCGCTAAACAATCACTCGCTTCTACGCGAAGTTGCGGAGTGTGGCTAGTAGCAAACATTTACGTGATACTAATTTGCACTAATTACGCGTACAACACACTTAACGAGGTGTTTCCAAAAATAAAATATAACGCTAACTAGATCCGAGTATGTTTATCTGTGTCACTTGAAAGTAAGAACAAATTTCGAATCACCGTATTTCTGTCGATACGTTGAGAAGTGTTCTGAAACATACTGTGTGTAGCTCATTACTTCTCACATTCGTTATTAATACGTCATCACATTCCACTTCGCAATCACCAATACTCTACGTTACTGGTTGTTCTATTTCGTTGTTTTGCGGCTCCCTGACCTATGTGTGTTTACCTCTGTACTGTTTGTCTTAACGTTTTTGACCACCCAAATTTCGATTCAGAAAAAAAATCTAAATAAAATAAACACCTACATAAGGGGACCAGGTCGTAGATTTTTAAAATTCTGTTTTTAGTTTTAGCTTTAAAAGTTCATCAATTCCTTCTTGCGTAAAACGATATGTTTATGTCACCAAATATTTTCCCACATATGATGCTATATGTGTATTTCATGTGTCGTCATAACTGAAAGTTCGAAAGAAAAAGGAAAGCAAGTGAAGGAAATACCGCTAAAACAAAGAAATTCATGAAAAGGATGTACTTGTACAGTATGGGCGCATATGAAAGAAAATACAGGAAACTGTAAACAGGATTTTCTGTAAGTTATTTTTAGGTTTAAATTTACGTATGTAAGTACATACAGATTTTACATAAACATGTTAGAAAGTTCATTTTCCCATTTTCGCGACCAGGCAGGGCTACGGAGTAGTGACGTCAGCAAACATCGCTGCAGTGGAAGACATTATCAAGGAAAATCAACATGTAACTGTGAATAAATAGCCACCATTATGGATATTAGTGTTGGTTCAGCATTGTCCATGATGTGCTGCATTTCAATAAGTGTCTGCGAGATGGGTGCCACGTCAGTTGACTGCAGAATTGAAAGACCGTCGTGTTGATGCCTTTGAGGAACTTTTGGGTTCTTTGCAGGTTGAAGGTGATGGGATTCCTAGGAAGAATTGTTACAGGAGATGAAACCTGTGTCCGCTATCACCAACCTGAAACCAAGAGAGCGAGCAAGGAAGCCATAGCTCGTTGCCAAAAGCCAAACAATTTTGTACACAGCCATCAGCAGGAAAAGTCATGTTCAGTCTCTTTTGGGATGAAAAAGGGGTCATTTTGGAACATTACATGGGCAAGGGAGCAAAGTGACCAGTGTTACGTATGGAGATCTGCTCAATCAATTTCGTCCTGCAATCAGAAGTAAACGACGTGGACTTTTAACTTCAGGTGTTTTGCGTCTTCATGACAATGCCCGACCCCATACTGTTCAACTGTTCCCACAATCCTGGATATGAAACTTGAGTGTCTTACACATCCGCCCTAATCAACAGACCTAGCCCCTAGTGATTTTCACGTCTTCGAACCACTCAAAGAGGTGATGAGAGGCAAGCATTTCCGATCCGATGAAGAGGTGGAAAACGTGGTGCACGAGGTAAAGTCGCAACCGAAAGACTTCTTTTCACGAGATATCCACTTCAGAAGTGCTGGAATACGTGCTTTGCATGTCATGGAGACTACATTAAGAAATGAGGTACTTGTATTTCTTCTGTATTTAATAAAATTCACTTACAGGATTTTCTGTAAGTTTATTTTTAGGTTTAAATTTACGTATGTTAGTAGGCCTACATACAGATTCTACATAAACATGTTAGAAAGTTCATTTTCCCATTATGTTTTACTAATAGCATTGGTTTTATAAAACTTAAAATTAAAACTGAATTGCAATGCGAATTCGTATTTAATATGTTTTAGAAAGAAAGTGAAATTATATAGCACTCTTTTTGGAATGGCCATAATCATTCTCTTATTATAATTTGTATTTATTTGGGTTCACAGTATGCATCTTACAGACGAGAAATGTAGGAAATGTTTCGAAAAAATATGGTAACTTAGAAACGATAATCCATTTAATTAAGACGGTACAGGTCTTCACGACTTGGCCCTCCTTAAGGTGGGAACACTTACATTATTCACGGTTCTGTTCGATGTTACCGTTGTTACAGAACCCTGACAGGCTGATTAACATACGTTCGCTGCGGAATTTACGCTTATGTCGGTAAGACGTACTATGCAAACCTGAGATTATACAAAATGCTGTAGAGTCTAAAAAATATCAATAAAGTAAATCGAGTTAAGTCGTGAAGTGGAGTGCTGTGTTGGTTTTTGGATTAGTAGTAGGGTATTATCGGAATAACGGCTGTGTTGTAGACAGTGACGAAAGAATTTACTTTATCAATTAATTAAACACAGCTGCGATTTGAAAGCTGTTGCGTTCTCTCTCTCTCTCTCTCTCTCTCTCTCTCTCTCTCTCTCTCTCTCTCTCTCTCTCTCTCTCTCTCTCTTACCTACAAGTTTATGTGTACTCAGTCGATTTCTCTGCCGCTGTACTCTTATTCAGCCACTTCTTTTTTGGTACTCGAGTCTTCTATACAGTTCTCCGAACTTCGTTCCCTTTCGAATCTTATATTTTTGCATCGTCACATGTCTGTGAACAAGTTCCACATCTTGTCTGCCTTATGTGTACACTTTTTCCGTAGTCCTGTCCCGTGTTTTTTCTCGGCCCTATAAATTTTTAGAATAACGTTCATTGTCAATGCTGGAATCTAAACAAAAAATTCAGTGTATATTATTTATTCGTTTTGCTGAAAGTGCCATTTTTGTAACGTAAGGCATTTTCAGACGCATTGCACGAGATATAACCAGAATGTAAGTTCAGATCGGTTATTGAAACAAACCAAAAATATACTTGTCAAACATTAAGTACACACCTTAACTACTTTTCTATGTAGGTTCCGTTGTTGTTGAAGCACTTTTCGTAGCGGACCACCAGGCGTTGTATACCTTCGTCGTAGAAAGTTCCCGCTTGTGATTTGAACCACGTATTAACGGCCTATTTGATATGTTAAACATATCATCGTCGTCGTTATGGAACCGCTGGCCACCAAGCCAGGGTTTCTAATGGTTGAAAAGGCGGTATTCATAATGATAGTGAATCGTCTATTTTCTGTAATCTTCTCTTCAACGCCCCGCATCTTCCCTTCTCTTTCGTTAAAGACGGCCACCGCTCTGTCCATCATCGTGAACATTTTCGCGTCCTTTGTTAGAAAGCGATACCCCTCTCCCTACCACCGAATCAATCATTGCTTCTCTTCTTCATAAACATCGCAAACTTGACGGTGACTTCTGTTGGTTTAATGCCTTTCACATTCAAGAATCGAATCGTACACCTGTTTTCAGACGCGGTGGGCGTCTTGATTATCTTCGACATTATAAACACGTCCACCGAGCTTACTCAGTTCACAGTTATTTACAAATGATGGTGTTGCCTTGGTAACGAATCAGCGAACTCACCACGCATGTGCAGTTCGGCGATCACATGTTAATTCTGTTCGGCGAATTTTTTCTATTCCAGCATCAAACATTTCAGATTACGCTCTTTGAAACTCGTAAACGACGGCTAGTTTTCATATGGTAAATCTGTTCCCGGACTGCGCCTCGTAATACTTTTACGCTTGATGTTTCGTCCCGACAATGTGTAGTTGACTTCAAAAGGTCTGCAAGTCTTTCACCTGCCACTCACAACTTCTGAAGATGACGCCAGGTTTTAGCAGTGGAAACGTCAAACGTGGCAGGTCTGGAGAAAGTCCACCACATTTCAGGTTACGTCTCGTGTTCCACGTTGGTTACCAGTTCTCTTGGACGTTCAGTAATTCAGCCTCTCTATTGTTCGTTTTGTATTGTAACGTTCTTCCAAATATCCACAGAAATGTGGAACATCTTAAATGTCTTCGTTTACAGTTTGAAGAATTTGTTCTTAAAATCTTCTTCTTCAGCACTACAGCCCAAGGTGAGCCAACACCAGGTTTCTCCAAAGCCTTCTATCCATTGCCATATCGGTGTAACTCCTCACGTCCATTCTTCTGAGATCTTATAGCACATCATCCAACCATCTTATTCCAGGTCGGCCCGTCTTATAGACTTGCGCCCTCAAGATTTTCTTTGGGTGATCATCCATCTGTTCTAGGTGACCTAGCCATTGTGTTCGTCGAGCCTTTATGAATCTTACAATGTCCGTTCTTAAAATGTCGCTTCTTAAAAATTACTTATCTCCACATTCGTTAATAAAATGAATTCCACATGAGAAAGGCGGAGAAGAACTTGGAAGGACGAAGTTGATGATGAAGGCTAACAGATGATGACTGGTAAGACAGGAATGGCGAAGGTTAAGATGCGAGAGACGCCGTAAAAACGTCTCCTCTAGTACTACCAGATTAAGTCCGACATTGTAGTTAGTACGTCGTAGTAAGATTATTCGTTCGACAGTGTACAAGTCGGTAGCCTGTCGCTGGTCTAAATATCCTCGTTTCTGTTGCTTTCCTGGCGAGCCATTAAACGCTAGGTGTCTGTACAACAGTGCAGGTTTAATCTTTCCCTTCGACTGAAGTATCCTTCTTGTTATGTCTGCACCATTTATAAACACTTCACAGTGCCACGTTTACTGTTCGTCCCGTGTCTGTACTTGTTTGTGTATCTTCTCTATTATTGAACGAGCGAATCAAATTCTGAGTTTCAACTCGACCGTTTGGCATTTGTCTGTCTGTTGGTGTATGTCTCACGATAACGTTTGAACGCATCAACGTAAATGTGCGTCCATGCTTTTACCGTACGGAATCCTATCGTTCTTGAGATTGTTAGAGGGGCAGAAATAGGGGGGCGGGAGGCAAGAATGTTAGGAGGTCAAAATTGTGGAAAAAACAGAGAAGACTATGTAGGTATCTAATTTATGAGAATTGTAACAAAAATGTGAAATAATGTACGTTTTTGAAAATATCAAAATTTTTGAACGTCAGGGCTCAAAAAAATGGATGAAAATTCTGATAAAATTCATATGTGCTATCAGATTAAAGAGAATTTTTACTAGCATCTGAGTGTAGTTAACGTTTTGAAATTTTCAAAGTCTTCGGACTCCACAGCCTAAAAAATATAAATAAAAAATTGTGAAAATCCAGCAGGATGTCAGACTAAAAGGAAATGTAACACAAGTGCGAATGATTCAAATTTTTTTCTGTTTATTGTATAGGCGTAATTGTGTACTCTACCGCAGCTTAGCGAGCTTAGTAGTGTTAAATTTAGACTTTTAAATCCTGACTCTAGTAAACTACTTTGTTTATACAAAAAGAAGCTTATTGTGTGGCCTTTAATTAGGTTTTATGTTTTTATTTAGTCGCTTGTCGTCCTCATGTGTGACATAGTTTAGTTTTGATGTTTACGCAGCGATGAACGTAGATTTAAATCGTTTAATTTCCCTTAATTTAGCGCTGCTAGTACACAGCGTAAAGGTGTTGAATGGGATTTTTCGGGTATAATATTCGACTCTCACTGGAGGCTCATATCCACAGTCAAACGTTCTTCCTTTTGGCTTGCCGGGCTGTAAGGCCGTGGTCCAAAGTTGTTGGTTGCACACGTTTCGGTCGTACCTTCGACGGCCATCTTCAGTGTATAGGAAACGTTGTAACACTGACCAAGCTATCAAGTACACTTAGTCAGTAAACAAGATGGCCGTCGAAACGTCTACGACCAACAACTTTGGACCACGTCGTTACAGGCCGGCAAGCCAAAATTCTAACATTGGTGCCGGCCGTGAAAGACTCAGATATCAATACTTTCTTTTCACCGTTTTGTTCCTCATAGGAATCGTTTTAAAATTTATAGATATTTACAGTATATATGTATTTCTTGTCATGCGTTTTATTAATCCGTTTGCAGACTGTTTTTACCGTTTTCTATACGGTTAACATAAAATATTTATAGTTCTTCTCTGTGAGTGTGAATATCCCGCTTTTACACCGATTTTATTACTCCGAGTTTTATTCCGTGGATTACGGCAGAAAGTAACGTTCACGTACGGAGAGTCGGTAAAGTTAGATAACGCACCAAATAGCAAGTGTTCGTTGATAACCCCGCGTACTTGTTGCAGCGCGTACAACATTCCGTGTTTTCTATATAACGTAGTTTTTTCCACAAGTGAGTCGGTGATATGAGATTTAATAATAGCGATGATGGTGATACGCAGCAAAGTGTGCTGACACAGACGTAGGCTATAACATAAACTGGCTGTTACGAATACGTACTAATTGCTTTCAGTATTGCATATGGTTTACGTGCATTACTGTGTGTCGTAGTTTATTCATTCGTTTCAAGATCTGTCTAATGATAAAGAACTATAGAGTGGATGAAAAGATAAGAATGCGAAACAATAATAAACAATTATCCGTTTAAAGCTCTTGTCCCTTATGTCGCGGAGAAAATAGTGTACTGTCAGCAGAAATGCAGCCAGGTTTTTTTTTGGGGGGGGGGGGGTTGAAAACTTAGGAACAAGTTGTACAATTTTGGTTTTCCTCATTCATTTCTCTACAAACAGGGTTTTTCTGGACAAACGGTGACACGCACCTTATAGGGAGTCAGCATCGCACGATCAGATAATAATCATTGCTTCATGGAATTTCTCTCGTGTACATTCCACCTGTAATGCCCCTCCTATAATACAAAAAAAAACCATTCATGCATACATTGCACAAGTCCATTTTTTGTAAGAATCGTGAGTAAACAATCATGTAAGCACACAATTACTAATTTGCATTTCTGTATAATGAACTCTTTAAGTTTATAATTTCGTGTTGTTTTTTTAATTAAAAGCTCCCATTGTTTTCGGCACGTTTCCATTGAAATCCCATTTGATAGATATTGTGTCTAAGACTAGAAACACTACCATTAGTATTTTTAATTATTAATACCATCGTTAAGTAATTAATTATTAATGTAATTTTAGTATTAATTATTTTAATTAATTCATTCTTTTAATTTTTTTTAATACTTTGAATGTTGGTCTTTCTCCTTCTATGGAGTGACATTCGTGAATAATTCGTCGATTAGTACGCTTGTCAAAATCACCTAAATCGTTTTTTATTTCCATTGATGAACGTTCTTATGGCGACTGCTGACAGATTTTATCTCACTCGTGTACGCTAAACGCTTCTTTAATAATTCTAAAAAAAAACACACCGACGCCTGAGCTACCCGTTCCTCAGGCATAACTTTCTTCCTGTTATTTCTTTATCTTCCGATTTTATAAACTTGTACACGTTATAAATTAAAATATAAATTTCCGATTCTGACTGTGGACGCCTTTTGTTCGAACAGAAGTGGGCCGCGATCGAGACTGATCCAAACCAAATAATATAGGAATAAACTGAACGCTAAGTTTTTTATGAAAACTGGCGTTTTTTGAAAAGTACGAATACAGTAATCTCGACGGCTTCTCGGAGAAAACTGAGGTGTGTTCCTACGCTGACGCGTGACCATTACGTATCATGAGCCCTGGCACGAAAACAGTTGATTCATGTTTGGTAAACTTAAACGTATATTGATTTTTAGTTTATCATTTACTAATAGTAAAATGCTTGTATTTATTTATTTATGAGAATATAATACTATATTCTTACTATTTGCACGTACGTTGATTCCAAAATTTGTTTTCCATATTTTTGGGAGAGGGTTCTAACTGACTGTCAGGCATCAGGTCTACTCTGATATGCGGGCAACATGTGGATAAACAGTGGTTCTCGGCAGTCATGACACCGTTGTCGTGTAATCTATCGAATTCTTCTCCTGGAATCAGTAACGTTGGTCACACGGTCAGTGTATTCACCATAAGGCCAGTTTTTCAACCCAATGAGAGCGCCTTGCGTGGTGTGGTGAGGTTCTCCCGGTTCACGCTCAGACCACGTCCGAGGTAGTTGCTCAGTATTTACCTTGGGGAAGTGTAGTGGGTTCTTTACGTAAATAAAATCAAAACAAGGAAATTGATACGTTTTTTCAAATACCGCAGGGTATTTGATACGTTTTGGAATCCAAAACACCGCAGGGGAACTTTTGTAGCCATAAATTAATATCTCAGACTAAGTCAATGATAGTGAAATAAAAGAAAATAGATTCTCATTATGTCCAGTGTTTGAAAATTCTAACGTACGCGTAAAAACCGCAACAAATATAAGAAGTGAATCGTATTTATGCATCAAATATCATTGCTGCGAACGTATTTGTAACCTAATGCCAAATGTCTTCGGCTTTTAATTGTTACGTTTCTGTTGTCTGTCCCAGTCTATTAACAGTTTATATGTGTGTGTGTGTGTTTTCATTAACAATTTTTTAAATTTGAGTTCACATCGATTACCCGTAGGTCTGTAGATACATAGTTTTAGTTTTATTCAGTAGTTGTTGAACAACTAGTACTGTCCTCATCTATAATGGAGTTTTGTTTTGATGTTTACGCAGCGATGAACATCGCTGCCATGTTTTTGGCTGCCATTTTATGTTTTTATAATTTCTTAGGCGTAATCTAAAGAACCCTTTTGTTTTCGTCAAACAGAATTAGTCTCCGTCCAATTATGTTTTAGTTTAATTGACCATCTGTTTTTTTTTCAGCAGTCGAAATAATTACTGCACATTTTCTGTGCGTTTGGAGGAACGGTTCGCACCTTTACCTGATTTCTCAATTAAACTGGATGTTGTGCATTCAATTACTGCATTGAATGAACTAATAACCTTGTTTCTCAATTAGTGCATACTTGTGTTTAGTTGTTGCTCAGGTATGTTCGTAAATGTTCCAAGTCGGTATATATACCTAAAATATTCATACCCAATCAAGTTCCTTCATCGGGGCCCAGCGATAATTGAGTCGAATTGAGTTTACTTTCTTCCGCTTGTTGTATGTTCAAACATAGTGTTACGACATTACAGAAAAATCTATGTGTTTCGACCGATCCAGTGGAATACGGCTAAATGTTGTGGCGTACGTGAGTTCAACATGCGCTCGCGAGACTTTTCTGGAAGCCGCCAGCCGTGCGGACTGTGTCAAGGCCGCAATCAATTACGTCGTAGTGCAGAGCTAACGCGCAGTATGGAATAATCTAGGATTTCGGGGGGGGATACCAGTACTCAACGACGTTCAGTTTCAGTTATAGTTGCGATATATTACAGTGCGGTTCGAGTTTATTGTCGGCCGATACTGTGTGCGTTCAAGTGGTTATTGTGGTGAAGTGTTGTGTTTTATAATCGGGCGGTATAATTGTAATACAATTTTGTTTTATATTAGTTGACATTTTATATTGCTTTTATTTGCTAGTTTGTTATATTGCGTGTGAACAATTTTTATTAGATTTGTTGTAAGAGACTGTGTTGTTAATTACGAACTGTTTAACTGTGGTAATTAAAACTGGTGATATGTGACTTAATTGGTGTCTTGTATTTTGTTTTCCACTTCAAGTAGACCGTCGTAACAATAGATTATCTGGTTGGACCGTATTCTTTCAAAATCTGTAAATATTTGTTTTAGATTCACCCAGATTGTGTTGGCGTTTCACTTTCGGTATTATTACGCCCCAGTAAGTCTTTCCACTGACGTAGGACGTCCAATTCCTTTGACGGCTTTGCTAAGTGCATACGTCTATACTAGCGTGTACTATCAATAATTTATGCAAACTCGGTAAGGCACGGCACGCCTAGTATACCGGTTGTACTCAGCTCAGTGTAACAGTTACCGCGATTGGAACCATGCCATCGACCACACCAATCCCTTGTACACGGATCGATTGAAGCTACGTATATTCTAGAGATCGGGTAGTGTAGCGTCCGCGGTATGTTGCTCGCTCGATTCCGCCTTTTTTCTGTCGTTCAATTTTCTCATCGAACTGTAAGAAACGAGCGGCTTGTCGTAACTGCTTAACTGTCAAACATCCCGTCGTATATACGTTCATTCAATTACATGTTATTCGGCCTCCTGCTGTCCTTTGTAGCCTGAGTGTCCTTGGAGTAACGGTTTCCATTACAGTGATACATTTTAACGCGTATTTTTAAAATAATGATGATGATGAATATTATGAGTATACTCGACAGGATCGCCTATTATCGGCTGAATTGGTGGGAACATCTTTGCCGAATGGATGACTGCCGCATCCCCAAACAACTCTGGAATTATAAGCCGAGGGGACGGAGAGGTGTGGGATGTCTGAGGAAGCGCTGGAGTGACCAGCTCTAATCTTTGCCTATTTGAGACCGGAACAAACCACCCTTGGTTTAATCCGTGAAGATGATGATGATATAATAATAATAATAATAATAAAACATTGTGTTGATTGATGTGTTTGCATTATTATTATTTCATGATTACAATTGTTTTACGGAACTGATTATCCTTTATTCTATGCCTATTTTGCTATCCCGTGTGTTCACAAACGTCATGGATGACAAACAGCTCTCAATAAGTGCAATATGATGGGGGGTTTGCGTTGTTCTTGTGTTGATGTCCGAGCCTTTCACGGCCGGCGTCAATGTCTTGCCGGGCTGTAAGGCCGTGGTCTAAAGTTGTTGGTTGTGCCTTCAACGGCCATCTTAGCAAACGTTGTAACACTGACCAAGTTAGTAACCCTTCAGTCGAAGATGGACAATTAATATGTTGATAATTTTTAATTATTATTTAAGAGTATCTGTACAACAGTACAATCGGAAATGACTTGTGTTCTTTTGTATATGTATAGTAAATTTTCCTTCCTACCATAGTGTGTGGATGTTCACATCACCATAATCTAAACATAAACTGAGTTTAAAACTCTCCACGAGTCCGCTTACTGATACGGCAGTGCTGAGAGGGAACTGCGTTGTTCTTCAGAACAGAACGATTTGCAGGTAATTTGTGATTATGAAGAGTTACTGCAGTTTCAGTGCAGTAGAAGCTGAAAATATAGAATATCACTCTTCTTCTTCTTCTTCTTCTTCTTC
>CM068374.1:472662632-473062632 GCA_034769895.1 Magicicada septendecula | reverse complement strand
TTGAAATTAACTTGAGCATGATCATGTTCATTCTTTACTCGTGAAATTAACTTTAAAATAGACACAAATTCTTTAAACATTAGGAAAATTAAAAAAACACCACCAACACTTAAATAGATTCATGAGCATACCGCCACTAATAACTGCCACTAGAAAGCACTAAGTCTTTCACTAATGCCGCCTAGTTTATTACTTAAAATATTCTCTGATATTTGTCGTGTTAGTATGATCCTACAACTCATTTGCTTTATTTGCCGTTAACATTATTTATAATAATGTCTTCAGCTGTCTCCCGCTCTATAAAACAATCTCCGTCTCCCACTGTTTTCACATTCTCCACTTTTAATTGTTGTTGTTACACATGTCATTATCTACTTAGACCTTTGATATGTGTCTCTCCGTCTGCCTCCCATAGTACTCCAATCTATAACTCTGTCTATCCATCTGTTACTACTCGGTTTTCTAACGTGCCTATACAATGACAAAATTTTCTCTTCAATAAAGCTTTTAGTAAGAATGTGCTTAATATTTGCACGTATTCTGCAGAAACATTTATGTGGATAACTTATACACGAATCATAATATTTTGTAGTGGTTCAATAAAATCTGACGTCACGCGTAGGAGTAAAAACTGGAAACAAATATTTACGAAAACATTTCATTAAATTACTGAAATCCTACATTTCAGGCAGACATTTCCGAGTAAGACACGAGGCTTGTTATTTTGAATTTAAAGAAATCAGAGCTGATGTTCCACAAGGTAGCATATTCTATCCGTGCTGTATACGAATAATATACCAACCTGTGAAAAGGCCGTAACTGCTACCTTTACAGATGGCACTGCATTGTTGCAGAAGGTAACAGCGTTTAAGAAGCAACTGAGGAACTACAAACTGCCACTGACAAAGTAAATTCATGGACTAAAAGATGGTGAATAAAACTAAATGAAGGCAAGTCAGTGCACGTTAATATTATCAATAGGAAAATTAATTAGCTGCCTGTGGCTATCAACCAACAAGTGATACCACATGAAAACAGTGCAAAGTACTTTGGCATGACATTGGATGCCAAGTTACATTTGAAAGTACACGTAAAAAAAACTGAATTTGAGTAGAAATTAAGAAAAACGTAATGGTCCTTGAGTGACATTCTGAGCTGTCTATACGTGATAAACTATTGGTACATAAACAAATACCTAAACCTGTCTGGTGTACAACTCTGGAGATGCACGAAGAAAAGTAACTGGAAACCTATCCAGACATTTCAAAACAAAGTACCGAGGTCTACTGTCAATGCCCTATGGTACATACGAAATGAGGACATCCACAGAGATATGAAGATTGTTTCAGTCAAAGGTGAAGTTTAGCGATTCGCCAAAAAGCATGAAAGACGGCTGCATAAACACCAGAATGTTCAGATGCTACAACTTCGTACAGGACTGAACTTGTTCAAAAGCTATAAACAGAATGTAGCCACTTGACTTAGTGTAAGGTGTCAAGTGATATGCATCACAAGAACAAAGTTGTTAATTTTTAAATGATTACGCGATAGGACACTCATCTTACACCTTATGATAATTTAGGAGATTTAAATTGATAAATGGGTATATACCAGTCTGAATAAAATAAATAGAAAAATAAAATTTAACAGTAGAAGAGAACGTAAGGAATCTTGGAATAGGAAGTGGGAGGAAAATGAAAGAAACAGATAAATTAAAACAATTAACGTTTACGTAAAACTAAGGCCGGATAGATAATCAAAAACAGACAGACAATAAGACCAGGTAGTTGGTAGTTCAACCCAGTACCTTGGGTTAGATGTATGACCATAAAAACTAAACAAAAGTGTATAAAACTACAGTCTCCAGAATAATATCCTATAGATTAAGTGGATAAACAAGGGTAATACAGAAATAAAATAAATTAAGTAGAAACAGATTACTGGACAAGAGGATGTAGGCTCACGAAGATGGACAGGATCACTAACGAGAAGATTAATAGAAAAAATGTGAGTACAGGAGGTTTACGAAGAGAAACGTTTGAACAGAATTACAATCGGCGGCAGTTATAAATTCGTAGAGAGAGTTGCGCGTTGTAGCTGAATGGAAAGCGCAAGAAGACCGAAATCTCGCCTTTGCCTTGACATTCCGTAGTTTCACTTGTAAAGTAATAAAGAATGTTTACAAATAAAGAATTAACAACATGTAATCAAACAAAACTAGTAAGAAGATGATAAAAGGAACAACGATCAGTGTTTAATACATAATCGAAACATATGAATTAGGTTTCCCGGAATTGACACTGTAAATATCACAAAACTGTCTTAAAATATTTAAAATTATTTCTCCACTGTCTTGAAATATCACAAAACGCAATATTCATTACTAGAGAACAGTGTGTGTGTGTTTGCAATTTACTTGCGAAGTGGAGGTATGTTATTTAAAAGTATTGTTAGTCGCTAGTCACTTATCACTAAAAGAGGACTTTCTGAGTCTCTATGCGATCTCCATTTGGTGATAAGCGCTGGTGGTTGACACGGTTTGGATTCGTCCAGTGCTAAACGACTAGTAGGTCGACTATCAGCAATGTTAAAGTTAGCCAGTTATTATCATTTATTAATATGATACAGTTATTTTGGGGACAATTCATTATTATAATTGTTGTTGTTGTGTTGTCTTGGGTAGCTCTTATCGAACAGTGCCAGAGCCAGTAATCCTGATGATAGAGGTAGTGGTTCCCATAGATTTTTTGGTTCTATTGCGAAAGCATCTCTTCAATAGAAAAGATGCGTCAAAGTATGAAGCCGAAGAACTCACTCTCCGGCACTGGCAAGATCGATGGAATAGGGAGGACAGAGGAAGATGGACCGCAAGGCTCATACCAAACTTAAAGAAATGGATTTTGGCCGCCAACACGGTGAGGTTAACTCCCATCTGACACAATTTCTTAGTGATTACGCAAATTGAATGCCTACCTCTACATAATGAGAAAGGTGCAAAGCCGAGTATGTCAATACGGCGTCTCTCCCCATGAAGATGCCTTGCACACCTTTTTCAATTCCTGCAGATTCACAAGAGAGAGGATGGCACTGGGTATGGAGTTGGTAGAGTCCACGGTGATTATACCTTGAGGAACTGGACCTCATTCTGCATTTATACAATGGATACTACTAGAAAAGAAAAGACCGTCTCAACTTTAACCCAACGGGCAGATGAGGGAAGATAAGGGACAATTATAAAGAGCCCGATAAGGGCGCAATAGGCTCTATCCTGAAGTAATACGCTAAGTGGTTCCACAACGGATATGAATGGCTGAATTAGAGGTGTTTTTTTTTTTTAGTGGATGAGGGTCCCACACCAGGGGAAATAAAAATTATTATTATTATTATTATTATTATTATTATTATTATTATTATTATTATTATTATCTCAAACTTTAAACATTGCTTGAAATGAAAACGAAAAAAATTCAAGTACCGTCTGCCTAGTGGCAAAAGCTAAAGAGCATGATAATGTCTTTCAGCCGCCAGCAAAACGCAACATTATTATGGTTACTAACTGACTGTTTCTTTTGCGCAAACGTTGCGTTTAGTTGCCATCTCAATATTCTTATTCAATCTACAACGTTTTACTCGTTCGTTGGTTTCCCTTCGCTTCTCTTTCAGTTTCATGTTGTAGAATGCATCGATTTTCTCCTGCTCAGTCATCATCGACGCGAACGGTGTATTTATTAAGTACTCGTTCAATTCTTCGCGCATCAAGTCATCTTCCTTTCGTTTTTGTTGCGATGGGGCCGCTGGTACCGAAGCTTCACCGCCGACAGCAGCCGTTCGTTGCTGTTCCTTCTCGAGCTTCTTTCGTTCCCGACACTTTCTTACTCGCTCGGCATTTTGTCGTTTCTTGATCTGAGCCTTCTCGTCGCTGCTATCCATTGTCGAATGCTATTTTAGTCAGTCGTCACGTTTGTTTACTATATATCAACAGCAGTGTATTTCGCCACAACACAAAACAAACTTTTATTTACATATTGCGACGTATCAAAACAAACCTTTATTTACAATACAACAATCCCAATGACGTCATGCAATGATGACGTCACGCAGTGATGACGTCATACAGCGTTACATGTTACAGAAAGTTTCAAACGACGCAGTACAGACAAAAGAGCATGTAAAACCAAATTTATTCTCACTAAAACGTTTGCTTAAATTCAATGTCAGCAGCGATCATTTCTGTCTTGATGCGTTTACATATCAAATTTCTAGACTGTGGGGAATCGAAAGTGTGGAAGCGTCACGCAATGATGACGTCATACAGCATTACATGTTACAGTTTCAGCGTTACAGAAATTTTCAAATGATGGCCAGCCAAAAGACATTATCATGTCAAAATGTTGATTCAAGTGCTGATCTGATAATGGTTAATAAAACGTTTGACAGTTTAACTGGTTCTAGTGGTTTTGTCCACACTGAAGGTCGACGCCCAAGTAACACTACGCGTATATTTCAAGGCTGTCGCGTTGACGATAACAACGTCTTTGCTGGGGTGTTAACTTTTGTTGCGTCACGTGATGCGTGCAACACTTACGTGCGATCGAACCCGTGTTTACTGTGCCAGGCATCTCACGAAGTTCGCTGAACCAATCCGTTGACACACTTTTCATCTGCAATCTATTTATATAAAACTAAAAGTCTGAGGATTTTTTGTACTGAATACAAATCCACACCGTTACACTGATTGCCACCAAATTTTGCACAGGTAACCTTTGACACAAGGCAAAAACCATTGTCTAACTTGGAATTTGATATTTTACTCCGTTCGCACGATTTATGCCCTTTTAATTATGCCTATGCGTTGACGCGTATAAAGATTTCAACAACACCATGGAGACCATAATTAACTACCATAGTAACAAGTAAATAAACAAATGATATTTAGCGGCATCGGAACTGTACCTTTATCCCTTCCTGCAGTTTTTAATAATTTTAATATGCGATTTTATCGATATATTTTGTAATTTTGTAATTGTCATGACGATTATAAAATTTATGTTTATACGTATTTCTGATGATGCAATGAATAAGTAATGAAATATATTAAATACTACTACTAAAGATGTCAAAAACACCATGGAGACCAGAATTAATTACCATAGTAACAAGTAAATAAAGAAAAGCTATTTAGCGGCATCGGAACTGTACATTTACCCATTCCTGCAGTACATTTTTGATGTTTTATATAATATGCGATTGTATCGATATATTACGATGTGGAAAAGAAGAAGTGTACTAATTGTAAATTGTCCTATTACTTAATCCAAAGCGAAAATACGTGTTGTTTTCACTTGTGAGGTTAGGTGACAACGGTTTTTGGTTTTTAGTTTACTGCTGAAATAAATAAAAATGATGGTTGAGGAAAACATAACGTTTAATGTGTTATACATTGCTTCTAACACAGTAACACTTAAAGAATTTAACGTTTTTGATTTAACAGTTAGTTTATAAATATCTCCAAAGGCTTTATAAACGGGTACTTTTAAATCTCCAAAGCCTGTTGCACCAACATAATAATTTAGTACAAGTTAAAATAGTACAAGTGTTGAAAACAGCTTTGGAGAGAATTTGACTAATGAGTACAAAATTGTTATACGAGCTGACAGAACGCCATATAGAGATAGACAATAAAAATTATATTAAAATACTTATTAAAAGTCAAATATTCGCGTGCGAAGCCGTAGGTAACAGCTAGTATCCAATACAAATATATTAAACGGATCGAATGATTGCTCGACACTTGGTAGGACGTTTTAATACTATTTAAATTTATCTATTTTTTTATAGGTAACTCTTCAATATTTCTTGCAGGTTTTTTTATAATAAATATGTTTTCAAATAATAAATACTTCTGCAACCTTTTTTTTATTTAAATTTTATTTTATTCTCAAAGTATATTTTATTCAAAGCTTCATAGGTTAGACTTCAACTAAGTTAACTAAGTGTAACAAAGTGCCCCTTTTGTCATATAACATTTCCACCCCCACCTCCCCGTAACATGCACTTCATCCTTCAGTTCAAACCTCAGCTGCCGTAATTGCGGAAACAATTGTCAAGAAGATAAAAAGTACTTGTAGAGCTAAACCAAGTGTTTATTTATTAAATTTAATTATTATAAACTTAATAAATTTTATTGTTACTGTTATTGTTATTATTATTACTACAATTATTATTGTTATTATTGTTTTTTATTTTTTCTATTATTATTTTATATTGAATAGCTATATAATTTTCAAGGCAAAGCTATTCCTTATCAGAGAACATCTAAACATGTAAGGCTGTAGATGGTTTCAAATAATTGAGTCGAATCTATTCTCCCTTATTATTTCTCACAAAGTGATACAAAATACAAAAATCGGATATAACTTATTATCTGTATATTTTTTTGTATATTTGTATATATATTACCTGTACATTATCTTTATATTATCTGTATATTTTAATGCCTAGTTTTTCTATTAGGTTTACTGCACATTTTATTTTATAACTTCATTATTCAACGGTCTGCTGCTATCATAATCTATTGCACTTTTAGCGACTAACACGAAATGTATTCTTTAGAAGCTCACGTCACTGCTACCAACCTCGCAACCCTAATACCACAAAGTAAGCTTTAAATGACGTTCTAGCAGTTCATAGTTTTGAAGGTAACGCTGACCCGACGGGAAGACATAAAATTTAAGTGGCACGTTATGCAACATTTACAACCAAAGTGATTGTATCTCTTGTCAGCTTACGTTTGTGCAAACTTTCTCTTCTCTTCCCCATTAAATTTACGTGTATTTTATTACTGAAAATGTTTAGTGACGTAAACTTTACGTGGTGTCTCTCTTGTTAATTTTAATTTATATACGAGTAATTTGTCTACTAGTTGAGTCAACTGTCCATTACCACCTACCAGTATCCAATCAACAATTATCAATCATGCAATCACCCATACATTAACCATCAATGATGGATTGTTTCGTATTGTTACGACGGTCTAACTGATCGTCGTACGGTACAGTGAAAACAAAATACAAGACACCAATGAAGTCACTAATCACCAGCTTTAATTATCACAATTAAACAGTTTTTAATAAACAAGATAGTCTCTTAAAGAAAAATTGTTCACACGCAATAAAATGTCAACTAATATAAAACACAATTGTATTATAATTGTCCCGCACGATTATAAAACACATAACATACGTCACAATAATTACTTTTCACTAATAACCACTTGAACGCACAGAGTAATCGCCCGACAATAACTCGCAACTCAAACTGAAACTGAACGTCGCTGGCTACTTGTATTTATACCCCGCCGTAAATCCAGAAACATCCACACTATGCATTAACAATAAAGGAAAACATCAGAGCGTAATTCGTTGCGGCCTTGACCAGTGCGCGCGGCTTCTTACATAGTCTAGCTAATGCGTTGAGAATCAAGTACGCACACACATTACATCTGGATTCCACTGGAACATTCGATAAACTTGTAGAACGTTCCGTATTACGTAACACTTTTTCCGCATTACGTAACAGTATATCACAGTATGTTCCTCATTATACAGTACACTACCACTACCAAATTAATCTGTCCATAAACTTTGGCCTACACTGTCACGTGTTACAGTCGGTTACGGTTCTGCGTTGACTTTTAGCATTTCCTTATCTCAAGATTCTCAAAGCGTCTTTTACCAGTTCGTCATCATCATCATCATCATTGGCTCAACAGCCCTTTGAGGGCCTTCTTCAGAAGATTTGGCCATTCTTCTCTATTCATAGCCGTATTCATATAGTCATCACTGTGATTCTTGCATCCAGAAAATTTTTGATAAAAAGCCATTCTGTGTAACATGATGTACAATTAACTTACACAAAAACATTCTTTTATTATGTACATTTAAAAAATCATCTTATAGTCTTGCAGAATTTTATTTTAAAAAAATGTAGGTATGAAGGAGTATGAACAACATTATCTACTGGATGTAACAAACCACCTCTGCTTAGGTTTTTAATAAGTGTGTATTTATTTTCTACGAGTAGTTCATCAGTGAGCACTAATTTAATTTTGCAACAGCCACACTTCATTTTTTGTAAACTATGTAACAATACCACTTAAATTATGTAAGTTATTACAGGCATATCATTCTGAATCTTTTCCATATCTAAGTACTTCATGTAATTGTTGTTGTTAAATTAGTTCTCGCATCTAGTTTAAGTCTAGGATACTTTAAAGGTCCACTTATAACTTGTCCTGCCTTAGGATCTTGATGACTTACATTCCAGACTATGTGATCTTTATGAAAGTGTGACCCACATACCTTTGTGTATTTAGTTGGTATAAAATCAACTCTGGGTATAGCAGCAATCCATATTCTGCGAAAGTCTCTGTCTAATGGAAAACTAAACGCATGCACCTTATATTCACTAGTGTAATTGCCCTTACAGCCTAGCACACAACACTTTTTAGGCATATTTTCACAATACTTAATTTAACACTTAAACAACATCGTAGATATGTATCTAGATATTTTAATTGTCACCAGAAACTTTGAAGGCAACCAAATTATTAATATTTCAATTATTTTAAAACGTAAAAATCACACTGTACATGTATGAGAACAACTAACTGTCTAACGAAAAAGAAAGAAACAATCAACACTCAAATAAATTTATATTCAGTTTCAAAACAATTAACCAACGATTAACAAACAATAATTGCATTTAAATACACAAAAATAAACCGAATAGAAAAAATAAACACACCTGGAAACATAACCTGTCTTGACCACGCTACCGGCTTTCACTAAAACATTAAACAACATGGCCGAGTCGCAGGGTACGGAGGCTGATCCACTGCCGTCTTGAAATGACGTCAGACCTTCCGTGACGTCACAGCCAGGAGGCCTTCAGATCTCATCAGTAATGCATAAACACGATATACAGATTAGAAATAATAAAAAAAAAAGATGAAAGAAGCTGATATACACACGTTACAGTTTGTCTACAATAAGTATAGATGATATTGTAAAAATATAAAGACAATGTGAAATAAACGGAATTAGAAAGCCTAAATACATGGCAAATGCAAATGCAGTGACAATGCAAAGACAGAAATCAAAAGATAGTAGCAAATTAATATAAGGAAAAGGAATGACAACAAGGCTTCACAAGTACGAGGGTTTATAATAAGGTTGTATAATAAGACCTTTAAAGGTTCATAATCAAAAACTTGCGGCATGTACAACGTTGCGATTACGCTTTCTATATCTTAGCAAAAGTAATCAAAAGGTTTCCGTAATATAATTTTAATTATAACTTTTCGGCATCTGTCACAATTTTCAGGAGTTCAGTATTCTCTCCTCTGAACAATCGTAAACATATGCTAAAGTTTCTCCACGTTTCTTTAACCTATCAGCACGCTTCATCACATATCTTTAAGAAAGTCTCCCTTACTGTCAAATTGTGTTGAAGTACAGTGGAAAACGTTTAACACTAAAACGGTTAACACGAAAACGGTTTTCACGAAATATCGGTTAAAACAAAACATCGGGCTTAGGTCCCGATCGTTGCTTCTATTTTACAATTACAGTTTGTACGGTTAACACGAAGTTTTTACCTAACAAATACCTATTAACACGAAAACGTTTTCCGCTTACGAACTTGGCACTAAAAATGATAGTAAAAACTTACGAGTTCGTACCGTTACGGATATGCTTTTGTTGCTTTTGTCCATGTTTAGAAGCTAACTCGGAAGGTGAAGTGTTTGACCACATTGATAAATCAGAACAATTTGTTTAAAATAAAGTTGTGCAGAATTGTATGCAAAAGAAAATACCGTAACGGACTATTTTAAAAAGAAGAATTGAACATTGTCACTATGGCAACCTTAAAAGGCAAACCGTATTACTGTCAAGAAATCCTAAATCGTAAGACTAAGTGAAGAACAGCTACAGTACATGTATACTAAATTTTAAGAAAAAGAACAATTTTTTTCCAAAAGTTAACCACGGACTTTTATTTATCCAAGAGGATAAATAAAACGCTTATATGTAAATACCTTTTGTATATTCTTTATTTCTTTATTTTACTGCAAAATACAGTAAGTAATCTATACAGTATTTGTTTATTTATCTCATTTTGTTTCACTTTTTAGTCCGTTTAACACGAAATTCGGTTAATAAGAAAAAACAGTTGGACCTCGTCATGCCGCGTTAACGTTTTCCACTGTAACAAGTTCTGAAATCTAAACCTATTTATTACGTAAGTGTATATATTATGACTTTACGAAAAAACTTCATAATACAGCCAATTAATATCGATTAGCAGTTTATACAGGAGGTAACTCAAATGTAAAATATTTAATCGGTGTAAGTAAATTCTTAATCAAAATTCTAAACGCTTCCTTCTTTTTTTTTGTAATATTCACGGCTAGACATAAACTTTCAATGCGATCTTCATGTGATAATCTAGTCATATACGAGACTAATACACTTGTTCCAGCGATGCTCTAATGCTATTTTCCCATCTCTGTAGTGATTCTCTGCAAGGTCCGCAAAATACCCTGTTCAGCTGCAACCACCTCTTCATTAGAAGAAAATCGCTCTCCTGCGAGAAAGTGCTTGAGTTTTGGAAAGAGATAAAAATCAGAGGGAGTCAGATCTGGAGAATAGGGTGGATGCTCCAGCAATTATACCGCAGATCTCTTAAGTTTCCCATTGCCAAAACACTTTTGTGGGCGGGTGCATTGTCGTGATGAAAGATGATTTTTTTCTTCTCCAAACCGGGTCTTTTCTCACGAATTGTTTTGTCTAGTTTGGTTAAAAGATTAGAATAATATTCTCCGGTTATTGTTCTACCCTTTTCGAGGTAATCGATTAACAAAATGTCTTTAGTTAGCATCCCAAAACACCGATGCCATGACCTTTCCAGCTGATGGGACCGACTTTGCTTTCTTTGGAGCTGACCAGCCAACTTCTGACCACTGTTTTGACTGCTGTTTAGATTCTGGCGTGTAATGGTGAATCCACGTTTCATCCATAGTAATAAACTGACGCACAAAATCAGTTTTATTTTTGTAAAAACGCTCCAAGCACTGTTCACGATTTTCATGCGAATTCATTTTTGATCTGCTGTGAGCATGCGCGGCACCCATCTTGCGCAAAGCTTTTTCATATGCAATTCTTCATGCAAAACATAACCTACACGTTCTTTCAAAATGCCCACAGCCTGAGCAATTTCACGCAGTTTAATCCGTCGGTCATCCAATACTATATCGTGTATTTGTTCGATGATTTCTTATGTTGTTGCACTTTTTGGAATCATCTTCAAGGCTGGATCATCCTCACGTGGATCATCTTCAAGGCTGGTACGGCAACGTTTAAACTCGGCAGCCCATTTCTTAATTGTCGAAAATGAAGGCGAAGAGATTCCCCATAAACTTTTGTGAACTTCGAATGAATTTCATTCGGCATCAAACCTTCTTTAACAAAACATTTTATCACTGCACGATATTCAATTTTATCCATTGTACAAAATATACACAATTACGCTACTTCAAATAGCTGTATACAAAAAAACTACGTGATAGATTGACTCGCAATTTCTCATCAATTGTTTTGACAGGCATACCAACCTATGCTCAAACAATCAAAAAAAAAATTTGCTCATAGAGTTGATGTCTATGATCGAGGCCGAGAACATTTCAGACCACCCTCGTATGTGTATAGTATGTTTGTTCCATTTTTCAGTAAAACTTTTCCCAAGTGAAACTTAAAAAGTAAGTTAAATTCTATCACTGCTTACTTAGAGTACATCATTACCTTAAGAAAACATACTCTCCACTTATGAAAATGTATACTGAAAGCTGACAAACCAACCAGTTTAAGTCATAGAAGTTTGAGAATTTGTACACGCTACTTACACAAAGGCAGACATACATACACAAGACATTTGAATGACTAACTATGTACAAAGACTTAAGGAGTCTGAATAATACTGGTAAATAATTATAAAAACCTAGTGTTCAGGCTATGTATTCGAAATTGCATCTAAAAACAGGGCTGTTATGAAAAGCCATCACGTTGGCAACGTTTCGTTTCTCCATTCAGGCCGCCAAAAAGCGACAGAGCGTAACAGTTGTACGCTCTTAAAGTAATCGTTCTTCTTACGAGGGGGAATCGAAACGTTGCCGACGCGCTGGCGTTTAATAGCAACCGACCACGGCCTAAGAAGCCGGTTTTTAGATGTAATTTTGAATATATTTATACCGGCCGTGCAAGCTTAGGACAAACGTTAGTGTTCAGATTGTACAAGAGTGAACCAGGAGAACCTCTTCTTTTGAGTTATAACGGAGGGAACCCAAAATAATTGGTTCTGCCAATTATTTCAGGCTGCCTTATTCGAGACGAGCTGAAATTTAAATCAGAACAACACACAGTAAGACATACAAGGAATCAGGGAAGGTGAAACTGTTGATTTATATACTCAGTATATGTGTGTAACAAGAAGACTTGCTTTATTAAACATTTGAAATATAACATTTACTCCAAAGAACAGATCCCATGACATTATTAATTAAATTATTAAATTTAAGTGAAATGCTTTATTTAGAATATGGGATCACAACAAATTTGTCTAGCTATACCCCCGGATCCGGGTAACCATTGGTATTTAGTCTCTAATCTTTTAATTATATTTAATTCAAAATTTTATCTTGCAAGACTTTTACCTTTTTTCTTTATATATATATTCCATTAGAAGAATGGTATTAATAACATTACGTTACGTTAATATCTAAACTGTTACAATTGAATGATATTGAATAGTTACAATTAAATTCTCAAATTTAAGTTTTTATATTCTTATAAAATCAATCGTCTCTGAAAGTCTGAAAGTCTCTTAAATAGAGTATTGTGTTACAAAAACTATTATCATTATTCCTCGATAGACGTGCTATCGAGTCACCTCTATTTTTGGATGTAGTAATCTCCTCCATGTGGTTCCGTCTTGGGAGTCCTAAAACGTCGTCCTCGTCTTGGTCTGGTCTCTGTTGTTCATGGCTTAATACGTTTGCAGGATAGGTAGAGTCTTCTACGCCGATACTCGTTGATTCTCAGATATCTCGAACTGCATTATCGGTAGGGTATACTGGAGTTCTCATTTAGATGGTCCATGACCACAGGTCAGATGTTGAAAAGATTCGTCCATCGGTGAAGATTGCAGTCATCGTTTTTTCTTTATTAACACTCGTCGTTTGTAGTTACATCTTTCTTCTTGTTACAAAGTTTTTTTGGAATTTTCTTTTTGTTAACGTTACATGTTACACTTTTTGTAACAGTTAGTAAAATACAAAATACTAATTAATTAATCCACACTAACAACAAATTGCATAACTTTTGAACAGAGCATTTTGCTCGTGCGTCTGCACTGCTGGGAGTCGTCATCGCAAGAGAGCGATTTTTCGTCCGCTACCCTTGTACATGACGAGAGAGAGTGGGGTGTTTATTCCGCGAGCATAAATAGTTCCTGTTTCTCTTTAAATAAACCTTTTTTATTTATACTGACTATCGCTAGATAAAAATACATCATTTAAATTAATTGTTTTAGTTACCATCTGTGTCTACAGATACTTTAATTATTAACATTAGTTTACTCTATTATTTTTAATTACAGTAGACTCGGAAAACATGTCGAGTCCGGTATCAACAGGTAGGCGCTTGATAGCAAGCAAAGGGTTAAATACGAACATAATAATTATTTACCATATGCCTTTTCTTTATGGATACTTTGCCCTTATTAATTACTTCTTCCATTCACACTTAGTACCTACATGTTTTTATTATTATTATTGTGAGATTTAAATGGTCAATTATACGTAACCTTAATCAATTAAAATTTTTTTTTTTTTTAAATGTCACAATTTAAATCGTCACACCAGGAGAACACTTTTTAATAAAAAATTGTTTTTTAAAAAACTATAAGAATTTATTTTATTATAGATTTAAATCCGCACGTGTATAAGTGAGGGATCATTGTAGGCTAGGATAGAGGATGGATCGTACATCAACCTTTGGTTCGACTGTTGGCTCTACATGATTATATGGATTCAACTATTATTTCTCTTCAGGGAAGAACGATTCTTTAGCTTTCCTTGTAATTAAATACCAGCTGTAGCTACTGTTAAGTACAATTATTATTGTAAACAATTATATGGCTGTAGGTCTTTGTAAACATTGATAACCGTAAAAAACATTTCACTAAATAAGATGTATTAATTTCAAAGACATAATTTCTACAAAATGCTGTTTAATTTTTAATTTCTTTTACAGAGACGGTTGAAAACAATTTGATAAGTCTGATAAAGCTTATAAACATGATAGTATTACATTTCCTTTTAAATCTGTCAATTAAGCAATTACGTTTATCTGAATAAATATTAAAACTCTACGAAAACTACGAATCACTTTTCAACAAATCATGTATTTGTGAATAAGTACGTTCGCTTTTCTTGCGAACAAGTAGATATATTGACTTGATTTCTTTTTTAATTTTTTGTGGGCATATACAAACACCATATAAAATGAACTTTAAGTTGGTTGACAATAATAATTATATAATAACAAGCCATTTTTGTTACGCAACTTATAGTTCACATAAATTTACCAATTATTTCTATAAATTTATTAATTTAGCATTTTCATAAACTGTCCCTCAAGAAATTAATATATTTTCTCATGTATAACAACATTATATAACTTTTCATATAATTTCCTATAGGCACATGGTACTTTTAGAACATCTTATTAATATTACATTGTAATATTACGGTCCTTGTAACATTACGTAAACATTTCTTTGACCCCAATAGCTTTTTTAGTAATGTAGCTAACTGTAGAAAAACTGAATGCCGTTAAATTAGAAGAAAACAAAAAGTTGCACTCCAGCGTTAAGTCAACCCGGAGGATCCTTGAACTAAAAGACTTGAAGGGATAATGCAATAAATATTCAATGCAGGTTCATAAAGTTGTAAATTATTAAAATAAAATTCCTTTCCTTTTCCTTTTCCTTTTCCTTTTCCTTTTCTAGGCGTTACAACGCAGCGTGGGCTTTAGCCTGCTCAATGACTTTCTTCCCTTCCACCCTCTCATTACGCATCCGTCTCCATCCCCTCACGTTCATACATCTCAAATCATCCTCCACGTCATCCAACCATCTCTTTCTGGGTCTGCCTCTAATTCTATCCGGTACATCCCTTGAGCTATTTGCAACTGTAACCTTTTTACAGGGCAGGGAAGTAGCCCTGCGCCCACCCCCCAACCTGGAGGGCCAGACACTTTGATTTTGGGCTGTTCTTCCCCCCCAGACACAGTTGCTTCCACTATCCGGTGTGTCCTTCGTTTTATATCGGAGTGTTCGTCTCCTAGACCTTGGCAATCCAATCCCTTTCCATACAAGGCAGAATGGGGCAGTACTTATTTGATGACGGCAGTTAGTCGGCATGTCACAGCACCGTGATAGGGATTATGTGGATTTTAGCTAGTGTGATCACGCCACCGGTCACCCCACACCACACCCTGTTAATGCTGCCGGGACTGCTTGTTTGGCGTAGCCTTATTCACAGCTGTTCATCACACTTGATGGAACTTCCGGTATCCACCAACTGCGACCCGCCCAGTAGCTGAGGCTCGACTTGGGATTAAAATAAAATTAAATGTGTAAAGTGTGTAAAATATAAAAATATAGGGAGATAAATAAAATTCAAAATATAAAATCCGATTACGATGTATAAAATTAAAATTAATAATTTAAAATGTAAAAGGAAAATGGTAAATGAAAAAGGCTACTAAAATGAAACAGAACTGATAAAACGCAGAACAAGCAGAAAACGTGTTACGGAAACACTGAACTGGATCTGCGGTGCTACATCAAGAGACGAAAAGATTGAGAAAGTCTGGGTTCCGTAACTCCGAATATGAAGTGTATAACGGCTACTCTTGCCCTTTTTTTTATAAACGATCACGCGTTAAATTCGCTCACATGTACGTGTAAATTTTAATATGCAGGCTTGGTCGTGCCCGCGTGGCAACGCGCTCACCTTACGCGGGAATTTCTAGCATGCAGAAACTTAATGCAATGGTTACCGATATTAATCTGAGCATACGAGCGACTTTTATATATCACATACGTAAACAACGTCCGATTAACGCACCCGAGCGTTGTTGCTGAGTAAACCCGGTCGTGTGCGCGTTTATGAAAACGAATACTTTAAACACAAACGTTAAGTGACCTCGCGAGCGAGGTGCGTGTAAATGGTCGCCAGCGTACAGGATTAGGATGCTGAGTCGTTTCGTTACGGCCATTTTTCTCCTACTATTGTTGTATTTGCTGTAATTGTTATTATAATAAAGGAAGTAAAATGGCAACTTGGTGGTCGATTTAACTTGTTTTTTTTTTATTATTAATCTACGTTTATGTGGAGCAAGGCCGTAGCCTGAACATGGTGCAACGGGCCGACAGGTTACACTCAGTCACAGTCGACGTTTCCTTCCACGTCTCTCCGGTTACAAAGTAAGGGAGGGGGAGAAACATGCACGGTATATAAGAAATACAGTAGCTAAGGGGAAGAAAATGATTGAGAACAATGTAAAAATAAAACATGAAAAAGATTTCTAAGTGGTGTTACTATACTTCCACTTTGGCAGACGCATTCATCTGATTCACGTAATAGACATTTCGACGTGTCTGTTGACGTCCGATTCGGAAACGGTAGTATTATTTCACACACACACACACACACACACATTAATTTCGATTACGTACATACTATAACAACAATATCTCATTAGTTATTACCGAGGTAGTTTAGACACGTTAGGCTATCTTATGTGATGCGGTCGGCCATAATGAAGATTCGCCTATCAGCACCCCTGTCGACGCTGGGGGGTGAAATACCCGCTTTTAAAAACGCAAACCCGAGTCCTCTAGATTAAGTAGTTAGCCGCCCTACCCGCTGGTCCAATAAGCCTTCATAGTAATATAGGCCCTACACCTTCTTCTTCTTCTTCTTCTTCTTCTCCTCTTCAAGGATTAGGTTATAGTATAAACCTGTTCCGGCACCCATCTCATTCTCGGACGACCCACGTCTCTTCTACCAATGGCTTTATAGTTCCTCTATAAAACCATTAGAGCAATCGATCCTCTGTCATCCTTTACAGATGATCCCACCATTATCTTCTGTAAATTTCATTTATGTCCTTTACTTCTAGATCTTGTAAATGAAATACAATTAAATAAAGTCCTGTAGGAGGTTGGGTCTAAGTTAGCGAACAGCGTACCGCAAAGAGCAAATTGTTATGGTCAGCACTTCATCGCAGAATGTTCACAGCAGTAGCGAGAGTAGTGAACTGAACTACGTCTTCCGGCAACCAATAGTTGGAATCTCTTAGAGCTATACCCAGTTTCCGAAGTGTCCTTATAAAATATTCTAAAATAAACATTATTATTGTCACAAAAGTACACACTGCGCTGCCGCAATCTGATGTGAACGTCAGTTGAAGTTAACATAGACTAAGTGAAACACAGATGTTACTAAGTGACAGGGTTTTCGTATCGCGTGGACAGTGATTTTGACATCATCAGTAAATCACTTACCATGTCTCGTCTACTTAAAATCTTGTACATTGTCCGTGTGATTTTTTTTTTGCATTATTATAGAAAAGTACTTCCGGTTGTAATATTATAAATTTAAAATAATTTAAATTTATTTAAATCGGTATTTAGTTAAATAACAGTTGTTTGTAAAATTTAAAAATAAATTTCTTAGTGTATTAGGGGTAATGTTCTATATAAAATTACTTTTTAATCATCGGAAAATTTTTAATACTTTGAATTAATACTGAATAGATTTTATTTTACACAGGCGATTAAAGAGATGATATTTCATATATACTTTTGTGTGTGTGCGCGCGTGCATGCGTGCGTGCGTGGGAGTAAGTCTGTCTGTGTTGAACAAGTGTCCTTGGAAATATAGCCCTATATGTACAAGCTTATAATCTCGATCGCAACTTTTTCCGACAAGTCTATAGGCTTAACCAAGATTTTTTCTATAATATATAATTTAAAAATTAGGTATTTCGGTCAGAACCTTTTTCTAAATAACGCACATTTGAGTATCAAATCACTTTCCTGCATACTTTTATGAATAATTCAAAATCGTGGTATAGAAAAACAGAAATGTTTCGATAAATCTTGCTCTCAGTTCAGGATATTCTTTCGAATAACTTATACATGGCCTATAATGTGTATTCTATATTGAAAATTATAGTGTTTAATCCTGTGTTCGGGTGTACCTTCTTCATTGGAAGATTTTAATCGCCGATCAATATCGTTCCTTATACGTGACTCTCTCTTCGTGCATGATTGATTTCATTACAATTTTTGGTACACAAGAGAATTTTAATTGTTTTACTTGGATATCTGCGGAATGTACAAACTATTTTTTAGTGTGATAACTTTTTTTATTCAAAACCTCACATTTTTAATTCCATGTTCCATAAGGAAATGGAAGTATGGTCATGGCGAAAAAATCGTCTTCGAGATAATGGCAGATTCTGATTGTACTACCCTCAAAACATGAAAAAAAGTCATTTTTCGAAAAGTGGCTGTGTGTGTGTGTGTCTGTCTGTATATCTATCCGTCTGTAGAATTTTTCTATGGCAAACGATAACTGCCGCAAATTCAAACAGAATCAAATAACTTTTTGCATACAGTTCTGAATTGTAGAGGACTCGAGGCATATTGATTTTGGTGAAGATCGGTTAAGGGGAAGGGGTAGTTTACCTGCAACCTTTACGTTTTAACAATAGTAAAGTGCTTAATTTTGATAAATAAAGTACCCTTAAAAGAAGGTCGTAATAATCCACTGTAGAAAGGTAGATGAAATATCTATAAATGGAAAGGGTAGTTGAAGGGGAAGGGGGTAATTTTCTATAAATTAAAATGGTAGTTGATGAGGGAGGAGATAATTTTTTATAAGTTTTATATGTGTACTACGTTATTGATAACAAAGAAGTAGTTTCTATGGAAACATTTTATTTCACTTTGACAAAATTCTATATTTTTTTAGGAATTATCGAACCGAATTCAAGTAAATGATTGGAACTGTATGAGTACCCGCAATACATTTCGATGTTTTTAATATGCGATTGTATCGATATATTACGGTGTGGAAAAGAAGAAGTGTACTAATTGTAAATTGTCCTATTTCTTAATGTAAAGCAAAAATACATGTTGTTTCCATTTGTTAGTTAGGTAATAATGGTTTTGGGTTTTTAGTTTACTGCTAAAATAAATAAAAGCTGTGGTTGAGTAAACATAACATTAAACGTGTAATACAATGCGTATAACAGAGTAACACTTAAAATAAAGAACCTAACGTTTTTAAGTTGACAAATTGGAAAAACAACAGCAAATACAAAATGAAAAATACAAATATTTATGGTTAATGAAAAAACAAAAAACACTGTATTAAGGAATGACAACATATGCTCTACAAATTGTACATAATGGATGGTTGTTTTTTGTTAGTCACAAAACGAGTACTTGTCGGAAAATGAATGTTACCAAAAAAAACAAGTTCTGCCACAAAAAAGTGACATGTAGGCCTATAATAATAGGCAAGGGGTTGACCCTTGGGCCACTCCCGCCTTACTTCGATTTGGATTTTTCATGGTTTTAGAAAAAAATAGTTTTACATTACACACGTATTGGTTTCCATGTATAATTTCAGTTTTCATGTTAACCTAACATAATCAATTTTTGGTGTCACAGCCACGACCCGGTGATAAATTACTACTACAGTCATTTTCCATTAAAAAATGACAAACGAAATCAATTGCAATCACCAGCCAACTATTTTGCAACATACAAATTAAAAATTGTATAATTCTTTCACTACATAAAATTATGTGCGATATTCACTACATTTCGAAGCCCAAAAATCGCATTATCGAAATAACTGCGGGTACGCATAAAGGCAGTACCAAATGATTTTATATATAATCTGAGAACATGGAAGTCATGTATGGTTCTCCATACCGATTTTTTATTTCACGCACACAGAGTTAACCCTATACATAAATATATAGGTTTGAAAAAAACGTATTTGCGCATTGTAAGCGAAGTAACGCTACAGCCGAAACTGACATTTTGAATGACGTGATCTACTTGAAGATGCACACTAGTTTAACAGTAATTCTACTATATATCAAAACAAAATTATACACGTGTATGTCTATGTGTATGTATATATGTGTTCATATATTACAGTACGTTATTCGTATATATATCCAAGACTGACCAAACAAGTCTGGAAATATAGGACATTGGTGTTCCTAGGTAGACCTAGCAAGAGATGGCTGGAGGATCTTTGAAGGCGGAACAGGCAGCACCTTGTTGTGGCGTGATGTGAAGATGATTATGGTTATGATACTCTTTTTCTTTTCTACTGTAAAATCTATGTCTGAATGTATGTTGTTAAGGTGTTTCAATATTTCATGTTATCCATATTCCATTTGGGTCTAATTCCTTTAGTCTATTAAACATTGTTGTAGTTGACAATAGTAGAATCGAATCATCAACAACGGAAACATTTTATAATTATTTTAAATTACCTTTAACAGTGATTGTTGGACGCCTTGTTCATGGATGCACTGCTACGTAAGATGTCGGTTGTAACCAAAAGAGAATTTTACGGGCTTCGAAACGTGATGACTGGTACGTTGATTGGAAACAGTTCTGTGAGCCATTCATTGAATAAATTTATGAACGGTTGTATTTGAAATATCTACCTGGCTGTTTGGCCGTGGTCCAAGGTTTACATTCAAACCAAACGTTTCAGCAGCACCACTGGCTGCCATCTTCAGTGGATATTCCAGTCAGCCTAACGCGGGGTGTCAGCCCACAGTACTGTGGTGAAGGTTAAAGATGTCCCGCGATGCTACCTGTACTTATAAATTCATTAAGTACTTGATGGCAGAGCGCGATGCGAGCCTCACATACATCTTCTTTATTCTGATTGGGTGATGGTGCAATTGGGACTTAATGAATTTATAAGTACAGGTAGCATCGCGGGACATTTTTAACCTTCACCACAGTACTGTGGGCCTGACGTACGACACCCCGCGTTAGGTCGACTGGAATATCCACTGAAGATGGCTGCCAGTGGTGCTGCTGAAACGTTTGGTTTGACCGTTAACCTTGGACCACGGTCAAACAGCCCAATAGATATTTCAAATACAACTGAGACCGGCCGTGAAAGCCTTAGAACAAATTTAATAACTGTCGTGATAACATATTTGTTTGGTGATGTTTCAGAATGCCAGTTACGGTAAGAAGAACGGCATGTGGTACGCGTCATCGAATACGGCTACGGGCGGCCAGGGGTGGAGCAAGCAGGCGGCCAGCAGAAAGTCATCACTAGTAGAAGCTGAAGTGCCGCCCCCTGGGGGAGGTGGACCCATGCCCATAGGTATTCACAAGCCTAGTTCCGGTCGTGTCATTCGTATTATCAACAACATGGATCACACCGTTCAGGTAAAATTATTCACATAACTATGCTATTTTCTTTGACCTTGAATATTACCAATGAATTGCAAACAATATCCGTAATCCCTTATATTACTTGTAATTTACATTAGTAGTGACAAGCAAAAACATTATACAAAAAACATTTTACATAATAGGCCTACACTACAGTAGAAGTAATGAAAACCCGTCACTGACAAAGTAGTTATAAAATAGAATCCTGACAATTGATCTGGTGTCAGGGGCGAATTAACGGGGGGGGGCAGACTCCTCCCAGAGGGTCGAAAAAAGTTGACGAATTTCCATAATCTCTTAATGTTTAGGCTTAATCTCTTATTTTATTATTTTTTAGCTCTTTATACTAATATAGTAGTAACTTTTTTTAAATATACACACAGGTTTATTACACAACATTTTGTATACTTTTGAAATATGAAATAAAGGTAAATCAGTTCAGTCAATAAGTACCTTTTAAAAAATATTTTAATAGCATGTATTTTTATAGTGTTATTACAGTTTACTTTAATGGGATTTATTTCAGGATGTTAACAATAATAAGAAGAGTAATGAACTTTTTCAAAAACGAGAAGTAGACTTCAGAATTCTTGCAGAGAAGGAATTCACAAACATACAAGAAGCCGAAATAAGCAAAAAACTATAAAAACTCATATTTGAAAAATTACTTAAAACTATAAAAATTAAACATCCTTTAAAACTTTTCAAAGGACTAATGGTATTTACAGTAACAAATCGCAACAAGTTGCAACTCAGTCTCAACCAAATCATTTTGAAGACACGAAGTGTATTTGCCTGACAATTTATAAGAAAATTGAAACATCAAAAAATCAACTAACAGAGACAATCGTGCAATGAAAACCTCTCTGTTAGAAGAAAACAGGGAAACTAAAACAATGTAAAATGGATACGTACAATCCATGAGGTGAAGGAAATGTTTTTGTATTTGTGTACTTGGAAGTGAACAAATAAGAAACGACTTGGGTGTCCAGTCGACATTGGAGTATCAGAACAGAAGCAGCTAAGGTGGTTGGAGGTTATCTACATAGAATGAACGATAACAGACAGACGAAAAGAATATAACAGGCAAGATTAAAATAAAGAGAAACGGAAACGTAGAAGAAGAAGGCGAAGAGAAATGTAAGGAAACGTAGTGAGGGAGATTTTAAAAAGAAAGGGAAAAATTGGAGCGAGGCAAAGGTGCTGGCGAGAAATAAGGAGCAGAACCAAAACTTTCTGTATAGCAGACAATCTCAAAATACTGGTGTATTAGTATGGAATAATTAATTGTTACAGTACTTTTTATTGTTTTGAAAGAATGGATCTAATTATTATACTTTACTGATTGATGAATTTTATTGATTCATAATTCTTTTTTTTTATTAATGTTGATATATTGATATTTTAGTTATGCATAAATTTATGAATTAGTGTCGTTACAACGGTCACTTAGCTCGTCGTGTTGAACAGCGGAAACAGAATAGCTGACAGCAATAACGTCACCAATTACAAACTTTAATTACACACAAACATCAACAAAGGCACTCTTATGAATCATTCAAGTTAAATTTGTCTAATACACAACAATAAATGTCACCTTATTACAGTTTCGCACTAATTAACACAATAATCACTTCCGCTTAAAGGTAACAATAACTCCGAACCGCACTTTAATATCACCAGGTCTAACTGTACTGGGCCGCTTCGAAATCCAGTATTTATATTTCAAAGCACGGAACGCACGGAAGTGACGGATTAAGGTAAAATAATTTAATTATTTATATTTCGCCGCCTGACATTGTAGTGTCATAGGGGGGGACTAGATGCTGGAACTGTAGTCGAATAGCGTCTGGAAGGAGCATCTCGTACATTCAGGGCGTTCCGTAATTCTGCCGCGCAAATATGAGTGTAATGCGTCACATAATCACCCAGCGATGCGGTCCTAAGCGTAGTGATATGTAATTACTTTATTAATGTAAACTAGATTTTGCAATAGCCCGACACTATTTTTGTAATTGGGTTTTTGTTGATAATAAATAAATATTTGGAACTTTTAAAGTAATCTGTTTCTATCAACCGGTTTAAATCATCAACCAAGTCTATTCCATAGGCTCTTCGTTAATTTTAATATGTCTATGTATTCAATTGTCTCAGAATTTTTTTTTAATCTATCAGGCTCTACGTTTACAATCCCTCACCGTGCAAAGAATCTCTACAACGATTATAACATCCTCGTCCCGTTTGTTCAACCCCTACTATGTGTTACCGCAGTTATTGTCTTATAAACCTCCATCGCAGTATCCGGTCATGTTTCTATTTGTTACCCCACACATATTACTGTAATTTCAAATTTATTAATCACATTCCCGTTGACGAATTTTGCATATAAGTTGTGTAAGTATTACAATTTAAAGTAGCTAAAAATAATTTTTGTAATTAGTGAAATAAAATAATGTACAGGGTAAGTCAAAAAGTAAAGGCAAATTTTATTTTCCCTGCTCCAATGGATGGCAGCACTGACTGAACAATGACATATCATAACCTCAAAGTTTTTTTGTACTTTAGCTGTGTTGTTTCAGTGCTCAGCTCCATTCGTAGTGATTTCAGGGCATTTTATTGTGAGTGCCCCGTTGTCCGTGTGCACCAAGGAAGAAATGAGGGGAGTGGTACGTTTTCTGCACTCTGAAGGGACTAAACCTGCGGAGATTATTCGCAGAATGCAGCAGCAGTACGGTGAGAGCTGTCTTAGTGAACGCAAAATTTATGAGCGGGTAAATCGCTTTAAAAATGGTCGTGTATCTATCTGCGATGAAGAGCGTTCAGGTAGGCCAACCACTTCGAAGACGGACAAGAACATCGAGACAGTTGAGCGAATGATTCATGATGATCGTCGTGTCAAAATTGATGATATTGCGCATGCGTTGAACATTAGCCACGGTTCAGCAGTTGCAATCATCCACGAATCACTAAATTATCGCAAAGTGTGTGCTCGTTGGGTACCACATCGACTGACAGACCAGCACAAACAGAAACGTTTGGAAATTTCGAAATCACATTTAAGGCGTTTAGAAGAGGAAGGAGAAGAGTTTCTCAGTCGCATAGTAACCGTTGAAGAGACGTGGGTCCATCACTTCTAACCACAGAGTAAGCGGCAGAGTATGTTGTGGAAACATCCATCCTCGCCTACAGCAAAAAAGTTCAAATGACAAGTTTCTGCAAGAAAGTTGATGATGACAGTGTTTTGGGATATGAAAGATCCACTTCTAATTCATTACTCTCCTAAAGGTCAAACAGTGAAACCCAAAATCAAAACAAAGAGGCGAGGAAAACTTTCAAAAGGTGTACTTTTGCTTCAGGACAATGCCCGTCCTCATACTGCGGGGATAACGATCCAGTGCATTCAAGATCTTGGTTTTGAGCTGCTCGAGCATCCGCCGTACAGTCCTGACCTAGCTCCAAGTGATTTTCACCTTTTTGGTCCTATGAAGGAGCACCTGCGTGAATCCAAGTTTTCGTCGGATGACGAGGTTGTGGAGGCGGTGCGCGAGTGGCTGTGCACGATGCCACAAATCTTCTTCCAGGACGGAATTACGAAGCTTGTCAAGAGATGGACCAAGTGCATAGAAGTTGAGGGAGATTATGTAGAGAAATGATGTTACTTGTCATCTTGTTTTCACAATAAAAAGTTCCTTTTTAAAAATTTGGCTTTACTTTTTGACTTACCCTCCTATAATACTCAGTAACGTAGAAATACTTTTGTTCTGATTACGTGAAGAGAACAGTGAATAGTTAATACTTTACAGTGTCCAGCTATAACTAGTTACCAGACTGCTTACAAAGCGCACTGTTTACAACCGGTCTCACGCCAACTCCCGAACGCAGTAAATATGTGCAACTATAAGAAAGATAATTACTTCGTAGATTCACGCGTTCACTGAGACAACAACTTACATATATCAATATATCAATTTGAATAAAACATGAATTATGAATCAATAAAATACATCGAACTATAAGGTATAATCAGTTCGTTTAAAACAGGAATAAGTACATTAGCTTTCAATTCTTCTCTACAAATACACCAGTAATTCGGGATTATCAACTGTACACAAACGTTTACCTAGCACCTGAAACTTTACCTGGAACAAGTCAGCAATTTTGAATACCTGGGCTACAGTGTGTCTTATAATGAATAAGTTGCATAAGTTCAACCTTATATGCGGGACCATCAGGCGAACTCTTAATTAATTTCTTTTCTGGTAACGTGTATGTCTTTACCAACTGAAAACGAATGTAATTATGTAATTGTAGGTCGCCAGACTAAAAATTAGTAGACGGCATGGTTTAAGGGGAACTGCTTACACATAATTGAAAGTCACTCTATGCTACTATACACCTCATTACTGCTAGTATACTCTATACTTAGTATACGCCACTCCCAAGATAATTAAAATGATCCCATTTTTTCAATTATCTTGTTGACTATCACAGTCTGTCTTCCTTAACAAAAATGACTTTGGTTTCACACATGTAGGGAAAAGCGCAGTACACAACGTATCATATATCGTTAAAATTCATAAACAAACAAATTTTATATTAACTTAGACGAACAGTATTTAATTTAATTTTTAACATTTAATTAATGATTATATACTTGGACTATTTAAGTGCAAAAGGTATGCATAAACGTAGAAGAAGTCAAGGATGGCTGATGAAAAGATGGAGACATCAGTTGCAACAACGGACGACGTAATAGGCTTTGAGCCTTATACTTCCAAAGAAGAAGACATCAGTTGCAACAACGGACGACGTAATAGGCTTTGAGCCTTATACTTCCAAAGATGGAGACATCAGTTGCAACAACGGACGACGTAATAGGCTTTGAGCCTTATACTTCCAAAGATGGAGACATCAGTTGCAACAACGGACGACGTAATAGGCTTTGAGCCTTATACTTCCAAAGATGGAGACATCAGTTGCAACAACGGACGACGTAATAGGCTTTGAGCCTTATACTTCCAAAGATGGAGACATCAGTTGCAACAACGGACGACGTAATAGGCTTTGAGCCTTATACTTCTAAAGAAGAAGAAGAAGAAGTTAACATTTTTTTGAGTACTGGCTTCATACCACCTTGCAGTTGTCAGCGATGCGTAATTTGCACGAAAACAAACAAAATATCCCTTTAAACAACCACAGTAGCTTAAAGACCTTTTTGACCTTTAAGATTGTGGTCTGTTTTTTCATATCCTCGTTCAGCTGGTCTTCTGATTTTTATTTGCGGCCTTCTGTGGCTGCTTTAAATTTTTTAGTGAAAACGGTCACATTGTTGATGATGTGGTTTGCGGTCAAATTTCAGGCTACAGTCTCGAGCTCCTGCCCACGATAGCTTATACGACGCTTGTCGGACTTATAATACAATAGCTGGTTGTACTACACCACTATATGCAGTAGGACCTATATACCGAGATGTGAAATCGATTCCAAGAATGATCTGGACGTTATGGTATCTACGAGGCATTGTCTGCGATCTTTGCCGCTTATATATAAATAAATTAATAAATTGCCTTGGATTCGGCGTGTGATTTCGTTTTTTATTTAAAATGACGCGTTTCGGAAGATATGTTCAATCATCAGATTAATTCACTCAGTTGAGGTCGTTAAATGTTAAAACCACATTACTTTGTACTTACACGCGTCAGTATGGGTGCGCACCCTTTGAAGGCTGACCTGATACTGAACGGATGAAGCCGATGGTGGACTGAAGCCGACGATCAAGGTGGACTTCCGTGGATCAGCGCAACTACATTAAGTCTATTTGCAATACCCTCGAAGTTCTTTTGGGCGCTTCGATAATAGTTCCACAGCACCCTTGTTCGCGTTAACGGCCATTTTCCAGTTTTCAGTCCACTCAATGAACGTGTCGATCTGACGTTGCAGTCGCACGATCGCTATATCTGTGTTTCGATCGAAGGCCATCTTGCGGAATCTAGCTACCTATTATATGATTTTATCGGCTCCAATGTTTGTTTTTGTGGCAATAGCCTCTTGGCTAATCATGTGGCGTATTCTGCGGCCGGTAGCAGGCCACACCCTAAAATCCAGATCATCTGTGGTCCCTGCGGCAGGAGCTCTATTTGAAGCTCGGGACGCAGCACACGAGCGGGCGACGGCCATGCCCTTCGTCCCGCACAGGCCTCACGTTGGTTGTGCCGTATCGCACTGTCACCTGCGGAATGGCTTGTCTGGTACTTTAGTAGATCTTAAGCGCCTTTTCCATCCCGTAGCATCCAGCCAGCGGTGTTACTGGCGCATTTCTCTATTCAAAAGTAACTGCTTGGTAAGTTGGGTAAGTTCCAGACGATCTGTGGGACAATCAATATACAAGGTACGTTAAAGTTTTATAAAGTTATGGCAGTCTCTGTACGGGTGTAAATTATAGACAACAACCAAGAAATAAGACAGTAAAATACAGGCCTCGGAAATGGCGTCTTAAGAAGAGTTAAATGGCGTTCTAAACTTGACCGTATAAAATGAGGCCATAACAGAAGAGTTATTAGTTCTAACTTGAATGAAAAATTAAAAGATTTCAAACAACGGTGGAAAGAACATTTAGAAAAAATGTTAGATTCGAGACTGGCCAAACAAGTATAGAAATACAAGCCTACAGAACACAGGTGTGTGGGTAGATCCAGGAAATGGCTGGAGGTAGGGGCAACAGGCAGCACCGTGTTATGCCGTGTTGTGAAGATGATGATGATGATGATGATGATGATGATGATGATGATGATGATGATGATGATGATGATGATGATGATGATGATGATGATGATGATGAAAAATAACTGCTACAGATATAACCAAAAATCTGACTGTAAAGAGTCTAACAGAAGATCTTGGTCTTACAATAAATTTAAAATAAAAATGGCAGCGATCATTAAAAAAACTTGGCCTAGGTCCTCAAAAATCTTAAATCCGGCACTGCTGATAGCCGTGAGATTTGTTTGTTTCTTCTTGTTTAACAATTGTATTCTTGTTGCAGTGCCGAGTACTGCTGAATCTCAGAACAACGCAGCCGTTTGAAGAAGTTCTGGAAGACCTCGGACAAGTGTTGAAAATGAGCGGAGCCAAGAGAATGTACACAGTCACCGGACAGGAGGTGAGTTGGATCCTTTTGTCGACTACGTCGTATACACTCGCCCATAATTTGTCAGACATAAACTTTAAATAAATGAACAAATGATTATAAGTCATAAATTATTATATCACCTCGAAAATCTCTTATGTTTGAAGGAAACTGTTAAAATAGGTAGTTCCCATAACATAGCCGGCTTTAATAAGTTTTCTCTACATAAAAATTTAACATAATTATATTAGAGAGATATTTAGACAATGAAAGCTCTTTGTAGTGTCCTATTACATGGTGCGTAGAAAGAACAAAAATTATTTAAGGAAATCACAGGTTAATTAAGCAAAAAGATTGTAAGTAACCTATTTAATTTTATTTAATATATGGATTGAATTCAAAATTGCAGCACACTGTTGATAAAATTAAATAATTATTTCTATTGTTTATTGTTTCATTAAATATTTTATTCTCTTACGAATATGTTCGGAGCGCGTCTCGATACCCTCTTGCTTCTTATTCTGTGTGTATGTGTGTGTTGTTGTTGTTAAGGAAATTTAAAGTTAATGGTGTATATTGTGATTGTTACCCAATTTTTGTGTTGAAATTTCAGGTGCGTAGTTTTTCTCAGCTGCGCAACGAGTTCTCCGATGTGGACACGTTCTACTTGGGCGTCGGCGGAATGATAAACTCCCCGGTGAGGAGGTCGAGGTCTCGAGGTGCGCTGATCGCCCCGGTCGTCGTAGACAACACCAACGGTGAGGGCAAACGAAGGGCGCGCAGTAAGAGCCGACCGAGAGCGCTGTACGCCGACACGGATGTCATTAGAGGTGGCAGCGGTCAGTAGCAAACACTGAACATACAATATACTACACTGATTTCTAATACTTTGACATCTTGTACGCGCTATTAAGTAACTGTACAATGGAATGAGTATTTTGCTTCCTTCAAAATGATATTCAAAGCAGAAAGTAGCTGCTTGCAAATACAACTATCAGAAAACCGATTAGTTTATAGCGTTTACTGGTATGAATTGGTTTTATAACAAGTATACCTAAAGCAGAAAGTTAGATACAAATATTCTCAAATACAATATGCTTCCCATTAATCAACACATCAATGTTTCTCATTTTCAGGTATTTTTACATTTTCCTAAGTATAGGGCCTGTTCTTTTTAAATCTAACACACCATAAAATCAAGGTGCGTTTTTCAGCCCCCAGGTCGACTCAGCCTGTTGAAAATGAGTACCTGGGATAATAATGGGCGGCTGAAGCGTAGTGCTGGCCATACTGCCTGCCTTGTATGCCGTACGGCTCACATTAGGCAGCCTACCCTGCCTACTCCTAAGCTACTTCGGTGGTATACATGGGAGCCATTATTATTATCTAACACATTATTGGTGCAAAATAAAAAATTACAATTAAGAAACCAAATTAGCTGTACCAGGTCTGACCGAAAAAATATTCGACCACTTTGAATCGGTTGTGCTACTGCGTTGCAACTCGGTAGCCAATCAGGTGAGACCTTTTGACGCATGCGTGAACATCCATTAACGTATTGGACTATTCAATTCGCTGTAAAACTGGTGTGTGTGTGTGTGTGTGTGTGTGTGTGTGTGTGTGTGTGTGTGTGTGTGTGTGTGTGTGTGTGTGTGTGTGTGTGTGTGTGTGTGTGTGTGTGTGTGTGTGTGTGTGTGTGTGTGTGTGTGTGAACACGTATTCTCTGTGATTTTCGTATTCCTGACATGTGAACGACTAGGTCAGCGAAATTGTATTAACTTTTGCTTAAAACTTGAACATTCGTCCGAGAAAAATATCAGAAAAATTAAGGAGGCTTTCAGAGAGGACTTAATGCGAGATACACAGTTAAATTATGGCACAAACGCTTTAAAAATAGGGAGGAATCTCTTAAGAGTTATCCAAGTTCTGAAAGACCATTAACCAGCAGAACACCCGAAAAAATTGAATGCATGCGGGCTGCAAAAACATGAAAACCGACGGCTGATAATGCGAGAATTAGAAGAAGATATGGGACTTGTGTTTCAGAGATTTTGGCGGACGATCTTGCAATGAAACGTGTGGCAGCGAAATTCGTGACACGGCTGCTGCCGCAAGACAAAACAAAACGTTGCGGAAGATTTCGTCGACACCGTTAACAGTAATACAGACTTCTTTACAAAATGACTTTAAGAAGTTATAACTCATAAATGACGATGAGTCGTAAGTTTATGGCAACTACTCCGAAACAAAAGCCCAATCTTCCCAGTGTGGAAGAAAACTGTGAATACGGTAATCATAGACAACACGTCTTTATACATCAAAGTTTCACAGTTAACTGATTAGTCGTCATCATCGTCTTAACAGTTTCAGGCTTTAACGGCCTGTTCCCACAGTCCACAGTCCACTGCTACTATTGGAATTGTGAGTTGTAGATTGAGCCCTATGCCGGCTAGATTTTTTATCGACCTTCTCTGGTCTAGATCCGTCGTGTTGTGTTACGAGACCACCTCGAAAAGGGTGTAGCTCTTCACCACGCACGACGGTCTTGAGTAGGTAGAGGCTCTGTGTTGAGTGTCAAATGGCTCTCTCTGTGTTCCGCATATCCTAGTCCTGGATGTGAAAACATCCTAAGATCCCCTGATTAGTCCAATATGGAAATAAATGTTCGTGCATGCGTGAAACTGTAAACTACTGAATTACATACAATGCAGTAACATGACTGGTTCATGTAATATTGAAAACGTTCCGGTAAGACCTCCTGTTATTACACCACTTACAAAACATATCTATATAATTAGTATAAAATTAAAAACTAAAATTGAAAAAAAAGTTAGCAATGTTATTGCTGATTTCATATTGTTATGACGCTCTAACTGATCGTCGCAGGTACAGTGGAAAACAAAATACAAGACACCAATGAAGTCACTAATCACCAGCTTTAATTATCACAATTAAACAGTTTGTAATCAATCAGATAGTTTCTTACAACTAATCAAATAAAAATTGTTCACACGCAATAATAATGTCAACTAATATATTGTTAACTACGTCAATTGTATTACAATTGCCCTGCACAATTATAAAACACATAACACTTCGCCACGATGATGCTTCGAATCGCACTGTGTAAATCGCCTGACAATAACTCAAGTAAGCGCCGCTGAATGCCTATATTTATACCCCGCTAAAATTTCAGAATCATCCATACTACGCGTCAGCACTACACTAGAACGTAATTGATTGCGGCCTTGACACAGTGCGCGCGGGCGGCGGAGTCTATAAAAGTCTCGCTAATACATGTTGAGATCTCGTACGCACACAACATTACAGCCGGATTCCACTGGAACATCCGAGAAACGCGTAGAATGTTATGTAATGGTGTAAGACTTTTTCCGCATTACGCAACAATATCAATACTGTACAAACTATGAATTAAGAAATATCTTGTAAAGTGTTTTTCTCGAAGCGAGTATTTTATTTTATAAAACAACACCACTAGTTAATATCTTTTCTACAAACAAGTATCTGAGTATTTAAACAAAGTAATCTATTATAAATATGAATAAATAATATTAGTTTTCACAACAATATACACTCTTTTCAACATTTACAGTATTACAATAATACGTATGTATAAACTGTCATCATCAGAATTGTTTGTAAATTTATCATCATCAGAATTGTTTTTAAACTTATATGTAGATTCTGATGATGACAGTTTACTTATACTGTTGAAACACTGTAAGTGTTTAAAAAAAATATATATTCTTGTGAAAACTAATATTCTTTATTACGTACACTATCACGGCTGGAGTCGATGATAAAGGAATTCATATCCGGACTGTTTGGCCGTGGTCGACTGCTTTCTTCAGACATTTTATAAACGTTTCAGGCACCCGCCGGAGGCCTTCTTCAGTAGAAAAAAATTTAAAATGTTCACAAAGGGCGGAGAACCGAACGTTTAGCTCTACTGAAGAATGCCTTCGGTGGCTGAAGCGTTTATAAAATGTCTGAAGAAAGCAATCCACCATTGTAAAACAGCCCAGATATTAAGTCCTTTATCATCATCATCATTAACCGTGGCTCTACAACCCTTGCTGGGTCTTGGCCTGCTCCAAGAGTCGATTCCATTCCTCCCTATTCCATGCCCTGGCTTTCCAGTTTCTTATGTTCAGCTTTCCGAGATCCTCCTCTGTTTGGTCTTTGAATCTACTTTGGCGTTTTCCCCTTTTCCTACTAACCATTGGTTTCTGGTAGAAAATGTGTTTCGCTGGCTGTCCTTCCTCCATTCTCTCTATGTATCCAACCTACCTTAGCCTGTGTATTTTGATTAGCCTGACAATGTCCGGCTCTTTGTAAAGATGGTATAGTTCATAATTATAGCGTCTGCGCCACATTCCATTTTCTTGTACTCCTCTAAATATTGTTCTTAGAATTCGTCATTCACACCAACCTAGAAGTGTCTCGCTATTTTTTGTCACTGTCCAGGTTTTTGAAGCATATGTCAGCACTGGCCTGATAAGTGTTTTGTAGATTTTGCATTTCGTGCTTCTTAAGATGAAGCTAGATGCCAGGTTCTTCTTCTTCTTCTTCTTCTTCTTCTTCTTCTTCTTCTTCTTCTTCTTCTTCTTCTTCTTCTTCTTCTTCTTCTTCTTCTTCTTCTTCTTCTACTTCTTCTTCTTCTTCTTCACTTCATGTTTTAGGCATTCTGCCTGTTACGGTTCCCACCTTTTCCTTGGTCTACCTAAATTTCTTCTTCCTCTGGCTTTGTATTTTGTAGCTTTTACTGGAATCCTGTTCTGTTGTATTCTTTCTAAATGTTCTTGCCACTTGTTTCTATTAAATTTTATCTTTTCATTTAAGTTGAATACCTGAAGTTCTTGTCCAATTGTTTCATTTCTTATTCTGTCTATTCGACTACAGCCCTTAACTCGTCTTAAGAATCTCATTTCCTGTGCCTGAATTCTATTTTCTTGTGCTTTTGTCGTTACCAGGTGCTTTTTAAATCCATAATATGTTTTATTTGCGAGACATAAAAAGAATCGGCATTTGTTAAAAAGGCATCAGTCAACACAACCAAACTCTTCGGAAAACAATAAAAAACTGTTTATGGCCGTATCTATAGGCAATATATATATATTTTTTAATTTTTCTCCGTTATTTAGAAATACATTCATGTGCAATTTGATTTTTTTAAGTGAAAACATTTTAAGCTATACTTTTTTTTAAAGTTGTGACTGATGCCCTTTTAACAAATTACAAAGATTTCATGGAATAAAACTTTTTTTTAGGCTTATTAATAAGACAGTTTATTATTAAAAGTTGCAAAATGTAGTACACATGGCATATTAATGGCTTGATCATAAGAATAACACGTTTCATTAAAGTTTCAGTAAAGTTTTTAATCGTCATTGTTGGCTGAGGCGTTATCACTATGAACTGGCCACTCTAAAATCATATTATAAAATTCCCGGTGCTCATGAGGGACATATTGAATGACTTTTCCAATGTCGGTTATTTTCCCTAACTTAATTCCAACTTCACCCTCGGGGTAGGCCGGGTTGCTCGGAGGAGTCACCGGGCCTTTGGTTGAAGACATAAAAAAAGTTAGGCAGTTCAGGCCGTTGATGGTTGTATAGGCCTTTATGTACCCTTTCAATTTTGATTCAAAGACAAAGTGATACAAGTTTGAAATCGCAAATTTAACTTTCTCATCTTTGGGTTTCTTTTTAGTTTCTTCAGAAACTGGTGTGTTTTTATAGAATGCCTTCCACCAACCTTTGAGGTCCGAAATCTCAGAAGCCTGAACCTCCTTCACAATAAATTTTCCAGGTTTGCTGCATTTTATTATGAGTTCGGTTATCTCATGTAAGCTGAATATCCTGTCAGTTCTACGGAGCAACTTTTTAATAAGCCCAAAGTCTCGGCCGCAAGGCAAATAACTATGTCCTCTGACAGTGTAGAAATGTTGAATCTTAGTAAACATTTTGCTATCAGTTAAGAACAACGAAAATCGACTTAAAGCCACACCACTTACATCGACTTAAATCGACTTTGGTTCTTATTTTGTCCAGCACAATTATCCGAAAAAATACGGATCCCTTTAATATTTTCTGGAACCTGTTTTAAGTTGTCATAAACAAAAGAGCACACTTCATTAGGGCTTTTGCTTGCCTCTCCTTCATGATAAAGGTAGATGGAGCTAGTTTTGTTTTTGATGTTGGTAATGCAAAATACATTAACGGTCAGCTGGCGTAAATAAAAAAGTTCTTGCACTTGGACCTTGGGTAATGAAATATTCTGCATAAAGTCAAATGAAATAGAAAGAACATCTTGTTTGTAACGAGCAGAAAATTTAAAAATTTTTTAAATTCTCACCTCTACAGAGTACGTTCACACGAGGCAAGTGTCAACGACTTATGGTGGAGCAATAAATAAGGAGTAATGAGAAGGTGTCAGTGAAGCGTTGCTGACTTGACAATAGAAACGCATTAAGTTCTATCCAACTATAGAATTTGGTGGCGTAAGATGACAGGGAAAGTTTCGTCCAGAATTATTGCTCTCCGCAGCTGTAACAAAGTAAGGAGGACATTCACACCCGTACCAAGAATTGTAGCAGATGTGGCCGTATTACGTCAGTAGACGATAAGCGACAAAAACAAGTAATGCTCCGTACTACAATGAAACGGAAACGCTGCACCTTAAGTAACAATACTGGAAGATAGGCTGACAAAAACTAAAGTCATGTTACACAGCTGGAGGTATCGTCTAATTGACAGACAAGAATTTACGAAGGGAAAGTTGGAGTGACTTCAACGACCAGCAGATGTTCGAAATTAGTAATAGCCAGAAAAAAGGGGTAAGAGCATAGAACAATACGCCAGGAAGACTGTAAGTACAGATAATGGGAATCTATAGAAACGCAGAGTTTACTCAGACAATAGGCTGTTAGACAAATTGTTTATAGCCAGAGTTTCTTCGAAGCGGATCGACGATCGTCTAGCCGGAGAGCAGGGAGACCTAAGGACCTATCAGAGACCTTCAGCCAGCGAGAAATTTGATGGTGAGGGATGTTTCCATAGCAACTGAGACGAAGAACCTATCGAAAGAACTATGACGTCGGATTTTGACAGAGTGGGACAGTATTTTCCGAGAAAATCAAAAACTGACCAATCTCGAAAAGAAGTGGGCGTGAAGCGCGCCTGAGACAAAATTTTGAGTAGGGACGAATTAATAAAACTAGCTGTCCAGGAAGACGGAGCGTCAGTTGTACTCAATTTTTGGTCAGTTATACTCAAATTTTACGCAGTCATACTTAAATTTTAGTCAGTCATACAGAATTTTCAGACAGTTTACATTTCAATTATTAAGTAGTTTAACTTCAAGTGCGAGAGACGGTACATCATAAACTTTCCATTGCTACTCGAATCATTCGGAAGTTAGATAAATAACTAGGAACTTAAAACTTAATACATTCATTCGCGGTAGTGAACTTTACCGGAGTGCGCATTATCGGACTTAGTGAAAATCACACCAAGTGAACAATCAGACCGTTACACTAACAGACAGCATCACTAAACGATATACAACTTATTGGAACTTAATATTGTGTATCATCAACATAATGAACACGAAACATTAAACAAACTAACCAATTATAGGATCGTTTGTGGAAGCAGCGACAAATGAAACGAGACATGTTTATTGACTTTAAAACGAACACACAGCAAACACAGTAAGATAGAACATTGATTGAACACTGAACTTCAATTACCCACACATATACAAACACCTACGCGAGTGGTCGGAAGAATAAAGTGATAAGTGGCAGTGATAAAACAACTAACGACGGAATGTATCTACGAGCCATCTCCATCACCAGAACGAGACTACGTCAACAACTAATGGATATTCACTAACCAAGTAACCATTATTATAATTACTTCTAATTTGTAACTTCTACTGACCTGGTTTCTTTCAAAGAATTCACACCTGAGAAATTATTAAGAAAAGTAATAAGTAAAATTGAAATAAGTAGTTAATGAACGTATAAACAAAAGCTTATTTGGGATTTAATGAACGCATTAAATAAGTAGAATATTGAATTGTAACATCATTTGATTTATATAAGTATGTATGTTTTCTTTATTTCAGCATATATTGAGATATATCTTTGTTTATTATAAATATGTAGGTATTTCAGGTACAGCGACGTATCCTATGTACTATTATAATATGTCATAAACGATAATTAAACTAGTACTTTAGTTAACTAGAAACATGCGTTCATTATTACCAATGCAACCCGAATATTGACTTAAAGTTTGAAAGAATGCAAATAGATTTTAAGAGTTTCTTATGTTCAATTAAATAAATGATATCACGTATGTGTTGATGAACGTAGATAGTTAGAATCATCATTAAGATTAAATTATACACATACTTGTCAGTGATCGTTAAATTTATATATTTAATAATTAATTTATTGTGCTATCAATACGCATATTAAATGATTGTTATAAAATGGCGTCCAACTTAAGGGCTAGGTAAATTTAAGAAATTATTAAATTAACACATTAAGTAACTCAATCGCGGTTAGCACAATAGATTTATAACTTATTCATGTTATAAATGGCGCCCAACGTGGGGCATGATACGTATTAACACAGATTGTTAACACGTACGGCTTAGGTAAAGAACAGGCAGTAGAAGTAGTAAAAAAAGTAGTGTCATAGAAGTAGAGGTAAGATAAGCGTTATTAGTGTAAGTCAGTTTGAATGATTACGCGCAGTAGGGCTAAAATGGCGAGCAATTCAGACAGTGTAGAATATGACATTAATAACCAATTAGACGCAGTAAATACCGAGGACAATACTACGCCTAGCGGACCAAGTAGTGTGGTGGAGAGTCCAGAAGATAGGGCGCGAGGACAGACATCAAAACTAGAGGATGGAACTATACAGATGTTGATGGAGTTCATCCGTCAACAGAACGAAAAACAGAACGAGAATATTAAATTAATTAGCGAAGAAAGTAACAGAAAACAAGAAGAACGAAGCAAGAAACTAGAAGAAAATATTAAATTAATTAGAGAAGAAAGTCTTCAATTAATTAGTGAAAAGTTAGAAAAACAAAATGAAAAACTCGACCAGCATAAGGAAGAGATGACACAAATAAGGTCCGAGATACGTGACTACCAGCAGACTTGGGAAAGAAAGGTCGATGAATTACAGAAAAAGCAAGATGATCTCGTGAGGGACTTGAGAGAAGAAGCCGACAAGAAGTACGTAGAAATACAAGAGAAACAAAATAACGATCGACAAGAATGGATGGCGGCGGTACACTCTACCCAGACGACCGTTAAAAAGATTAATCACAAGTTCGATGTTCACGTTAAGGATTACAATAAGAAGCACGAAGAACTTAAGGCCGAGATGCACAATACCATGCTGCAGAGACAACAGGAGCAAGAAGGAACAAATAGTAATATTATACAAAGATTAGAAGACGTAGACGGTAGACAACGTTCAACAGAACAGAAGTTGGACGAGACTACGAAAGAAAAGACAACTAGGATCGAAGAATTAAAAGGACATTTAAATAAGGTAAGAGAAAACCAAGAGAGGTTACAGCGACAACTGATGGAAGGTGATTGTGGAATATTAAATCGATTTAACGGACCTAACCACAATGATCTCAAATATAATGGAACAGACAGATTCCCTATGGAATTCCTCAAAGAATTGTCCGAAGTTCAAGAGTTATATTATCCCGCTGACAATATCAAGTGGATTGGCAAACATCTGGAGTTAGACGCAGGAATTTGGTGGCGAGTGATACGTGACCAGATATCAAACTTCGCAGAATTCAAGGAAGCGTTCTCTCTAAAATATTGGGGCCAGGAACGACAGGACAGTATTCGGGACCATTTGGAGTTTGGCAGATTTGATTGGCGCGGACCAGTTACTGCTATTCAATATATTGAACGGATTTTATTGGAAAGTAAGCAGTTAACGCCTACTTTATCTGATTATCAGTTAATACGTAAGATCTCTCGTCACTTTGGGCGTGACATCCAGCTTGCGGTGGTTACAAGAGGAATTGTGACGATACCAAACTTCGAATCTCTGATCATCGAGTATTCACAGATTCAACCAAGAATTAATAGAGAAGCGAACTATGCAGCGGCAAACGAGGGCAGAAATGCGTATAAGGAAGGTGAAAGTAACTTGAACAAAGGAGGCGGTATACAGAAGAAGACATGGGGTGACAGACCCGCCATAAATAATCAGCCCCGTAACACGGACCGGCGCGCTGTCAACACAATAGAGTTTACAAACGCGACAGCTGGTGCATCGGGCACTCAACCAAAGAGAAATCGTCAACAAGAAGAGGAAAAAAAAAATCCCTCCACCCATTAACGAAGATAGCCATCAAAACAAATGACTACCAGACGAATATTATCCTACCGGACTTACGAAGCGATTTGTTGTGTAATGATGATGAAGAAATTTCTCAACGAATAATCAGGTGTCCAGAGATAAATATCAAGTTCAATAATAATGTTAGTGTGCAAGCGTTAATCGATACTGGATCGGTAATAGCTGGGTTATCTGAGTCGTGGTTTCACCAAAACAAACATGACATTACACCTTATGAAATATTACCGATGTCTAACACATTAATAGTTAGCGCAGTTGGTAATAAATCAAAGCTAATCAGAAAACAAATATTATGTGATATCTATATTGAAGAAATTAAATATGAATGTGTTTTCCTAATAATACCAGATTTGATAAAACCATGCATATTAGGAACCAATTTTCTTCAAGAAACAGGGTGTCTCATTGACATGGGAAGAAGAATCGTCGAGATAAGAAGAGAGGATAACGAAGCGACGTACACGGTGCCTATGATGCATATAGAAGTGGTGGACGTAGAAGAAGAAGAAGAGATCATCAGAAACATTAACAAGAAGATAGAAAGTATAGAATGCGGAGATAGAGGAACGTTGGAAAGGTTAAGGGAGATTCTAATAAGAAATTGTAGTTTATTCAGAGAATGCCCCGGAAGAATCGATGGGTATGTCCACGAGTTCCGAGTCACCGACCAGACACCGTACTTCCAGAGAGGATGGCCTGTCCCATTAGCCTATAAAGGGAAGGTAGATGAGGAGATTCGGAAAATGTTACGGTATGGGGTCATTGAGAGATGCAACAGCGCATATATCAACCCACTAGTTACGGTAATCAAGAAGGATGGTAGCGTACGATTGTGTTTGGATGCGAGGAAGGTGAACAGTGTGACTATCCCGGACTACGAGGGTGCACCTCCAATAAACGACATTTTGGCGAGATGTGGAGAGATGAAGTACCTATCTACCGTAGATCTAACTAGCAGTTTCTGGCAAGTACCACTGAAGTCGGAATGCCGGGACTTCACCGCTTTTATGTACGACGGCAAGTGTTATCGTTTTACAGTCACACCATTTGGCCTGAGTACCAGTTCTGCTGCACTGACCAGGGGATTGGACACAGTATTGGACGAAGGAGTAAAAGAAAATACCATTATTTATGTCGACGATTGCCTGTGTTATTCAGAAGATTTAGAAACGCACTTGTTACATTTGGACTTATTATTATCTAATTTAAGAAGGGCAAATTTAACCATCAATTTGGAGAAGTCGCAGTTCTTTAGACAAGAAATCGCGTACCTCGGTTATCAACTAACAACGCAAGGAATACGAGCAACGGACGAGAAGATAGATGCCATTATGAAGTTCCCTGCACCTCGGAACCAAAAACAATTAAAAGGTTTCCTGGGGTTGACAAATTTCTATAATCGTTTTACAGACAAATACGCTGAAACTACTAAACCATTACTCGAGTTGCTACGGAAAGGACAGAAATTCACCTGGACACAGGAATTAACTGAGTGTTTTCAGCAGGTTAAAAGGTTATTCGTAGAAACAGTCATCTTAAAGTTTCCCCGAATAAACCAAAGATATTATATGCAATGTGACGCCAGCAACTTTGCATATGGCGGACAACTATATCAATTGGATGAAGAGGGAAGAATTGGAGTAATAGCTTTTACCAGCAGGACATTCAAGGGTGCGGAAATAAATTATTACACTACGGAGAAGGAGCTTTTGTGTATTGTAAGATGTCTAGAGCGGTTCCGTATATACATACTAGGACAACCGTTAACCATCATTACTGATAATAAAGCACTGACTTTTATGAATAAGTGTCATTTAAACAACTCGCGTATTACACGCTGGATCTTAAGTATTCAGGAGTACAAATTTGACATTATCCATTGTAGAGGTAAGGACAATATTATTGCCGATCTTCTGAGCAGAAATCCAGAAGATGCCACACCAGAAGTAATTAGTGACAATATTTCCGAATATTTAATTAACCACCTGACAATCAAAATGGATAAGAAAGTAAGCAAGATCCTAATGGATATTGGAAGGCACCAAATTCAAGATCATAAGCTTAAGTATATTATTGATAAGATTAGGGAAAATTGTATAGATAAGAATTTAAATAAATTTTATAGATTCGTCGGTGAGAAATTGTACAGATTACGCAAAGGAGAGTGGAAACTATACGTACCGAACAGTGTGTCTGGCGAAATAATTGCAGAAATACACCGTATGTATGGGCATCCCGGTGCGAAGAGATGTATCAAATTATTGCAGGAGTACTTTACCATGGACGGAATGTTAAAGAGGGTGAAAAATTACGTACGGACTTGCGACACTTGTCAGAAAAAAAAGGATTCCGGCAACAGAAATTCGTTTGGAGGAACAAAAGCCATAATACCGTTATGCAAGGGTGACCTTGTGAGCGCGGACTTTTACGGACCGTTACCTGCTTCGTCTAGTGGGGTGAGGTATCTGTTTATAATGATTGACAATTTTACCAAATACGTACGACTTTTCACACTTCGAAGGGCAACGACCGTCGCTACACTGAGGAGAGTACACCAATATTGTGAAGAACTAGGATCTCCTAGAGTGATTATCACAGACAACGGAACGCAATTTTCATCTAAAAAATGGTTAGATGGATTAACTGAACTAAATATCCAACCACGATTTACCGCAATAAGGAACCCTTGTGCGAATCTGGCTGAAAGAATCAACAGACAGCTTGGGAACTTATTTAGGATCTTTGTTGGTGATCAACATACAAAGTGGTCGCGTTACGTACCAATCGTCGAGAGTTGTATTAACGAAACGTACCACGAGACGATAGAAGTAACACCGTACGAAGCTCAGCTCGGAAGAAAACCTCCCAGAGTGTGGGAAAAATACATCAACAAGGATATGCTCCTAGTTAAAGGGGTAGATCATAAACAAATATATATCAAAATGAAGGAGAAGAGAGAAAAACAAGCAAAATTATGTAATGAGACTAAAACCATTACAAGATTCAACATTGGTGAGAAAGTGTTAATCAGAACATATCATCAATCGGACGCGGTCCAGAAAAGAATTGAAAAATTTTGCGAACTGTACTGCGGACCATATAAAGTGCATCAAATTCTCGGAGAAGCTACTTATCTACTCGTTGATTGCGATGATGACAAGAAACTCCGTGGAAAATTTAATGCCAGACAATTGAAAAAATACTATGAACCAGAAAATTGAAGATGAAGGAAGAGGAAGAAATAGAAGAAGATGTCTTAAGAAGCTGGCCGATGCTGATGAATCAACTGCGTTAGGGTAATTGACGCGGTGATATCATTCAAGCTGGCTTATCCAAGAAAGTTATGTACTTTAATTGTTGAAACATAACATCAAATGTATTTAGTCAATTAAGCACTAAGTAAATGTTAGATAATAAGATAAATTAACATTTAGTGTGACATTTTATAAAAATATTGCAGTGAAGGCAAAGGACATTTAATTGCTATTAATTGATTTATATTGTAATAAGTTAAAAGGACAAAGTGAGAAAAATGGACACTTAAATCAGATAAGTGATAATATTTAACGAACTAGATAGTGAATGAACTCTATTAATGTGAATATATGTAATTAGTAGGTTAGGATTATAAATGATGTATCATGAAGTAGGTCAATCATTGAAACTAAATGTTATAAGTGTATGTAAATTAGTAAGATAATTACAGTTAACGTAGCGATTGTGTCAATTAACAATCTAATTTTAAAATAATAGTTTAAAAGATTTTATTGGTAAGATCATTAATAGTGCACAAAGGTGTATATGTATAGGAGATTTTCTTTGATATCACGTAAAGGTTACATTGAACCGCTTGACTGTTTGATAATATCTTGTAAATATGATATTTTAGAAGGTAAGATCTTATTCAATTGATGAAATTATTTAATTGCTTATGGAATTTATGACTTATCTTATAAATTATAAAGATAAGGTATTTATATGTCAATTCGACAATGTGAAATGCGTTCAGCTATCCCAAATAGCTGGCAATAAATTCAGAGAACTAATTAAAACCAAAAGGGGGTGTACCACTGGTCATATAAGCTTTTGAAAGTAGGTTATTGTGTATACCTTCCCCGAAGAAGATGGACACGGCGAGGCGACGTACAGGGCGCAGAATTTAGATTTGAGTTGTTCCCAGAGGTCACATCGTCAAATCGAAATTGAGGACACTGTAACGAGCAGAAAATTTAAAAATTTTTTAAATTCTCACCTCGACAGAGTACGTTCACACGAGGCAAGTGTCAACGACTTATGGTGGAGCAATAAATAAGGAGTAATGAGAAGGTGTCAGTGAAGCGTTGCTGACTTGACAATAGAAACGCATTAAGTTCTATCCAACTATAGAATTTGGTGGCGTAAGATGACAGGGAAAGTTTCGTCCAGAATTATTGCTCTCCGCAGCTGTAACAAAGTAAGGAGGACATTCACACCCGTACCAAGAATTGTAGCAGATGTGGCCGTATTACGTCAGTAGACGATAAGCGACAAAAACAAGTAATGCTCCATACTACAATGAAACGGAAACGCTGCACCTTAAGTAACAATACTGGAAGATAGGCTGACAAAAACTAAAGTCATGTTACACAGCTGGAGGTATCGTCTAATTGACAGACAAGAATTTACGAAGGGAAAGTTGGAGTGACTTCAACGACCAGCAGATGTTCGAAATTAGTAATAGCCAGAAAAAAGGGGTAAGAGCATAGAACAATACGCCAGGAAGACTGTAAGTACAGATAATGGGAATCTATAGAAACGCAGAGTTTACTCAGACAATAGGCTGTTAGACAAATTGTTTATAGCCAGAGTTTCTTCGAAGCGGGTCGACGATCGTCTAGCCGGAGAGCAGGGAGACCTAAGGACCTATCAGAGACCTTCAGCCAGCGAGAAATTTGATGGTGAGGGATGTTTCCATAGCAACTGAGACGAAGAACCTATCGAAAGAACTATGACGTCGGATTTTGACAGAGTGGGACAGTATTTTCCGAGAAAATCAAAAACTGACCAATCTCGAAAAGAAGTGGGCGTGAAGCGCGCCTGAGACAAAATTTTGAGTAGGGACGAATTAATAAAACTAGCTGTCCAGGAAGACGGAGCGTCAGTTGTACTCAATTTTTGGTCAGTTATACTCATTTTTTACGCAGTCATACTTAAATTTTAGTCAGTCATACAGAATTTTCAGACAGTTTACATTTCAATTATTAAGTAGTTTAACTTCAAGTGCGAGAGACGGTACATCATAAACTTTCCATTGCTACTCGAATCATTCGGAAGTTAGATAAATAACTAGGAACTTAAAACTTAATACATTCATTCGCGGTAGTGAACTTTACCGGAGTGCGCATTATCGGACTTAGTGAAAATCACACCAAGTGAACAATCAGACCGTTACACTAACAGACAGCATCACTAAACGATATACAACTTATTGGAACTTAATATTGTGTATCATCAACATAATGAACACGAAACATTAAACAAACTAACCAATTATAGGATCGTTTGTGGAAGCAGCGACAAATGAAACGAGACATGTTTATTGACTTTAAAACGAACACACAGCAAACACAGTAAGATAGAACATTGATTGAACACTGAACTTCAATTACCCACACATATACAAACACCTACGCGAGTGGTCGGAAGAATAAAGTGATAAGTGGCAGTGATAAAACAACTAACGACGGAATGTATCTACGAGCCATCTCCATCACCAGAACGAGACTACGTCAACAACTAATGGATATTCACTAACCAAGTAACCATTATTATAATTACTTCTAATTTGTAACTTCTACTGACCTGGTTTCTTTCAAAGAATTCACACCTGAGAAATTATTAAGAAAAGTAATAAGTAAAATTGAAATAAGTAGTTAATGAACGTATAAACAAAAGCTTATTTGGGATTTAATGAACGCATTAAATAAGTAGAATATTGAATTGTAACATCATTTGATTTATATAAGTATGTATGTTTTCTTTATTTCAGCATATATTGAGATATATCTTTGTTTATTATAAATATGTAGGTATTTCAGGTACAGCGACGTATCCTATGTACTATTATAATATGTCATAAACGATAATTAAACTAGTATTTTAGTTAACTAGAAACATGCGTTCATTATTACCAATGCAACCCGAATATTGACTTAAAGTTTGAAAGAATGCAAATAGATTTTAAGAGTTTCTTATGTTCAATTAAATAAATGATATCACGTATGTGTTGATGAACGTAGATAGTTAGAATCATCATTAAGATTAAATTATACACATACTTGTCAGTGATCGTTAAATTTATATATTTAATAATTAATTTATTGTGCTATCAATACGCATATTAAATGATTGTTATAAAATGGCGTCCAACTTAAGGGCTAGGTAAATTTAAGAAATTATTAAATTAACACATTAAGTAACTCAATCGCGGTTAGCACAATAGATTTATAACTTATTCATGTTATATGTTCTTTTTTACCATCTTCGCCGAGTAGTATTTCTTGCTCTTACGTTTATGTACAAGAAGTTCAGCTACCGCAGAGCGTTTTGCGGCATCATGTAAATGAAGTGACTTAATTTTTAGCTTGAGTTCCTCACAGGTGCAACACGTGTCTACCTGTGGGCGACCAAATCGTAGGTTGAAGTTTTCTATAAAAAAATTATAGTAAAAACTGTAGCTAACTTTTGTGTCAGGGTACTTATCACGAAAGAGACTGTACATAATTTTTACATTTAAATCAGCATTAAGATAAAGTTTTTTTTCTCCTGAATATGTGACTCTTTCACAGGAAAAGAGCCTATGTGCTCCCTAACTAGGCTTTCTGTTTCATCCGATAAGCTAAAAGAAATTCCCTTTCCTCTTTGTCTTCAGGCGTTACACCGACTTGTTTGAGCTGTCGGATTCGTCTCAGCCTTCTAGGCGTTACACCAAAAGCACATAAAATAGCTTTCATACCTAAATTTTGACGTGAAGATCCAGTAGCAAGTTGTACTTAAACGAACCGCTACTGGTTCTTGGATTTTCTTTTCGTGGTCGTCGTTTATTTACTTGTTCCACATCAATGAGTCCGTAAAGGTACAAATCTTGTTCATTTTTGGTACTGATATCGTGGAACTTGGCAAAGACATCATTCACATTATCTTTTCCGATCATCCCCAAGCAATCTCTCGAACATCTAAAAAAAAACCTAATTAGGCCTATGTTAAAATGACCTTTTAATAATAAAATTAAACAAACAGGTATTCTTATAGGCCTACTTAGAAAAAAACTTTGCTGTAGGTTACTACATCAAAGTGATTTATTAAGTTTTTAAATTACGGTCATAGAAAACACCATTAGTTTTGAGGAAGAGATAAAAATTAATAAAAAAGGCCTTCTACTTACCCACAAGAAAACAATGGGTTTTTGGCAGGAACTTCATTTCCTTTATGGTTCACTTACTGTTCACCTTTTAAAATTGCTTTTTTTATTATGTTTCTCTTGTATGCACTCGGATCTGTAATTTTTCTTTTTTAGGGGGTATTACTAACTTCACTGTTATCACTTTCAATCATTATTAAAATTGTAAATTCTCACAAATGTATTATAAAAACAAAGCTGTAAACAACATAACCTAGAAGTAAAACAAAACACAGCTGACACGCTGCCACAGTTTTAGCCAAACACCTGGCCCACAGTAGCAACGCTGCCAACATAATTTGTTAAAAGGACGTCAGTCAGTGACTGAAGCCTTTTTAACAAATTTCAGAATATTCGACCTCGTGCTGTGGGCATGGCCCCCACATGGGGGGGGCTGCCGCAACTGTGGGTGCAGGGCCCGGACCCCCGGGGGGCCCGGGCCTAGCCATAATTATTTTATTTTTTATTTTATTTTTTTTTAAATTTATTTTTAGAGAGAATATTTAACGGTTTCGAAGATAAATAAATTCGAATATATAATTATGACAAAGGCAAGTTTCGTAAAATAATATTATTCCTAAATTCTATGTTAGTTACAATTTAATTAAGTGTGTTTGTACTAGTTACTTTTGTTTACATATAACAGCCGGCGCGGGCCTAACACACTCCCTCTACCTTCCCCTTCAACCAGGCACCTCGCCGCCCCTACTTCCCCCGCCACGGCTAATCGAGCTTTATCTCTCCGCTTTGTTCTAAAAATTGACACTTCGCATACGTTCGTCAGTTCGCTCAGTCCTCAGTTAGCCTCTTGATGCTGTTTGACAAGTACTGAACTGTTTAATTTTTGCGCTCTACTCTGCTCTACTTTTATTATTGACAGGTAATGATGTTAAGCAAAAATATATTTAAACAGTTAATGCTGTTTGTTTACAACGATAGCTGTCTTTTGCGTTAGATTGTTTTTCATTGCAGTATTCAAGAGATAAGAATACTGTGAGGCAGGTTACACACTGAAGTGGCCATTGGCTCGTTTTTGTTTATATTTTGTTTCTTTTTTTGTTTATATTTTGTTTCTTTTTTTGTCATGCATGCATGATTTGACCCTTGTGGTTTCCATGCTTTTTATTAAATAAATAAATTATCTTTCTAGTATTGTTTTTGTTTACATTTGGCATAAAAATTGAACGAGTGCTCGCAAATAAATTTGAATTTTGTGACAAAAGAAATTTAGATCGTAGCTACATATTATCACGGAATCGATTTTGTTACAAACAAAAAAATTACAGCAAATTTTTACATAAAGGTTAAAACAGCATTGGCCACCATCGTCAATTTAAACATATTCTATAGATAGTGGGATATGTACAACAGAAAGCTGAAAAGATATTAATATTTATATGTATGCTTATGCTTAGGTTCGAAAAAACATTAAATCTTGTTATTATTATTTTATCCGTCGTGTTTTGTTTTAGGTTCACACACTCTTATGAAAAAATAATAATTTAAGATGGCATCAAGCTATAAACATAAATCTGGAGCTTTGAAAAGAAAGCTTCAGAAAGAAAAATTAGAACAATCCGCTAAAGGTCGCCAGGATATTAAGAAATTTTTCAAGAGGAATGAACAAGAAGAATTGCAAGAATTTCAACCGGGTTTTATGGCAGAACCTACATCAGCCCCTCAGACTAAACCTTCTTCAAACCAAGATGCTTCTACTCCTACTGTAGGCCTATCTCAAGGAGGTAATGACAAATGTGCTGGTGCTGATCCAAATCTTAGTAAGGATACTGATGATGGCAGTAAAACCCCAGCCACTCAGACTCACCCTTCTTCAATCCAAGATGGTTCTACTCCTACTGTAGGCCTATGTCAAGCTAGTAATGACAAATGTGCTGGTGCTGATCCAAGTCTTAGTAAGGATACTGTTGATGACAATAAAACATGTAATTTTGACGATCCTAGTCCTAGTACGTGGCCACCGGTGATGAGTGATAAACTACGGCAGGAAATAATATCGTGCTACGGTGGTTTTTCAGCTTTTCAGGCCAGTTCAAAATCCTTTCCAGCTGACCCGTCAGGAAAACATTTCCCTGAAACATTGTTGTACATGAAAACAGAAAACAGAGCATGTAAACCAATTTTACGTGATTGGTTAATGTGGAGTGAAACGAAAAACAGCATTCATTGTTTGCCTTGTAGCATATTCTATTCAAACCGAAACAAAAGTAAACTTGCAAAAGAAGGGTTTTCCCCGGAAAAACAACCATACAAACGACTATACAAAATATTGTCAAAGCACGAAAGAAGCTCTGACCACAGAAAACACTACCTAGAATGGAAAAGTCTTCAGATATCATTGAAAGGACATGGAGTCGACAGTAATCTGCAACAGATTATTAACTGTGAAGCAACAAGATGGAAAGCTATACTTCAACGAATTCTGGACACTACATTATTCTTAACAAGTAGAGGTTTAGCTTTCCAAGGTGAAAATACCCAGATCGGCGATGTTCACAATGGAAACTTTTTAGGAGTGTTAGAGTTACTAGGGAAATACGACGAAGTAATTCGTGAACATTTAGCCAAGATTAAAGAAAATCAATTGAATAAAAAAAGTATGATAGGTCAAGCTCACTATCTCTCATGGTACTCGCAGAATGAATTTATTTCTCTCTGTGGCAAAAAACTATTGAAAACTATTCTGCACCAACGAGAAGAGTCTGTCTTCTATGGGATTATTGTTGATGCCACTCCTGACATTTCCCATCAGGAGCAGAATGTACTAATTCTACGGTACGTTTTTCAAAATGAAGAAAAAAATACATTTGAAGTATGTGAAAGATTCATTGAATTCATGAATTTTAATGGGAAAACAGGTGAGGTAATAACTGACGAATTACTGTCTACTTTAGACAATATTGGAGTCCCACTTCCCGACTGCCGAGCTCAAGGATATGACAATGGCTCTAACATGCGTGGACACACTAAAGGTGTACAATCAAGAATACTTGAAAAAAATCCGTCTGCTATTTTTTCTCCCTGTGGAGCACACTCCCTCAACAGAGTTGGTGTAAATGCTGCAAAACTGAACCATGACGTATTGACATTTTTCGGTAACATTGATAGTTTCTATTCTTTGTTCTCCAGTAGCCCTGGCCGTTGGGAATTATTGAAGCAACACGTTCCTTTGTCTTTGCAAAGCCTTTCCGAGACTCGTTGGAGTGAAAGAATTCAAGCTGTACGACCGATCGTCAAACATTATCCTTCGATTCTCAGGGTTTTGGACCTGCTTCTGGAAGAAAATGATTTGCCTGCATTGACACCAGCAGCTAGAAACATTGCTTTGGCGTTGAAGAGGTACTTTGGGTCTTTTAAAGGCCTCTTGACATCATCGTTTTGGCACAAGATCTTAGCCTCCATTGATCAAAGAAATGAGATCATACAAAGGAAAGGAATTTCCTTAAACACTGAAACTCAACTTATTAAAGACTTGTTGTCTGAATTGCAGGCTCTAAGGGATTCATGGGAAACCATCCTCAACGAAGCAAAACACGTCGCCGAAGCAGTTGGTATTATACCTGAATGTGAATTCCCTCTCAAAAGAAAATCCAGTGTTCCAGAAAGCACGCCAGAGCAACTTCAGCAACAAGCTTCACAGGATTTCAAATCGTCAGTTGTCTTCCCTGTTTTGGATTTTATAATGGCTGATTTGAAAACCAGATTTGCTAGCTGTAAAGAAATTTGTGAACTTTTTGCTCCAGTTTTAGCATTCATGGATCTAGACAAGGAGGAGCTGAAGCTTAAATCTGCCAATCTGGTCGCATATTACCCTTCAGACTTTGCTGACTCAGAAGCTCTCTTTGAAGAAACTCTTCATATGAAGAATGTTTTTGTAACAGTGTTCCACTCGGAAAAGGACCCGTTAAAGCTTTTGAACTCTATAAATGAAAAAAAAAACCTCCAGCCCATTTTCTTGAACTTTTGTACAGCTATTAAACTTTTTTGTATTATTCCAGTGACAGTATCAACGGCTGAGAGGTCTTTCAGTAGATTGTCAAATTCTTTAAAAACTTGGCAAAGAAGCACAACTGGACAAACCCGATTGAACCATCTCGCAATTTTGGCAATTGAAAATGAGTTAGCCAAAACTGTCGACTTCTCAGATGTTATAACTGAATTTAGTGAAAAGAAAGCTAGGAAAGTTATATTGAAATAAAGTATTTCAACTATCAGTGGCTCCTATCTTAGTAATGTTTTAGTTTTAACTGTTAATTTTAATTGCTTAGCTCCTATCTTTCCCATAATGTTAATCTTATTATTTTGTCAATAAAGTTTGGTTTTTAGATTGAAATGGTAGCCTTAATTATTCTTTCCATAAATGACCAGTTTAAATAAAATTTGTGTAGTATTAAAATACAATAAAAAAAATTAATTTTTGAAATACAGCATACCATCCGAATACACGAAGGGGGGGGCGAGCCTGATCCTGGTTGCAGGGCCCGCAATCGAATGTGGGGGCCATGGCTGTGGGCTTACTAGTTGAGAGACTGATGTCATTTTAACACAGAATGTAGATCTATGTACAAATATTTGAAATCTGTCAAAAAGTGAAAATGTCAAAAACATTGACTGATGCCCTTTTAAAAAATGCCGATTAATATTCTTCTTCTTATTTTAGTGTTGATGTTGTTGGTGCTGTTTACCTGGAAGCCGAGATATATGTACTCTTTTTTTTTGTGTACCTCCATATTTTTTGTGCCTATTTCAAGGTTTTGAAGGGTTGGGTTGAATGATAGTTTGTTGGCAGCATACATATATTTTGTTTTCTCCAATTTTATCTGCAGTCCAATTTTACTTGAGGCTTCCTCTAATGCTGTAAAGGCACTAATGAGAGCTCGTTTTGTCCTGGCAATTAGATCAATATCGTTTGATTATGCTAATATTCCTTTATCATTAATATTATTTATTTGTTATTAAAATAATTAAACAAGAATAGTGTGAGAAGGTATAAACGTATTTAATATGAGTATCAGTGTATAATATAAGGGTTGTTTCACAACAATCTCCCGTAATTAACGTAAATATATCCGGTATCTTTTAGACAAGCGTTTGTAAAATGTATGTCAGGCGTTTAAAAAATAGTACATGGTTTTGCACGTATTTTGTAAATTCCTCTACTTAGTTGTATAGTTATTTCTTTATACTGTATTATGAAACAATGTATATAAGACGTAAATAATCTATGTTTAACCTGTTTTTCTTTTGCTAAACTTGTGTTGCTACCACTAATACTCACTTACACTTCCATGAGCGCTTTCAAGTCTCTCGGCTCATCTTCAGATGGAAACAACTGTTGTTTCAGGTTGTTTCCATCTGAAGATGAGCCAAGAGGCTTGAAAGCGCTCATGGGAGTGTAAGTGAGTATCAGTGGTAGCAACACAAGTTTAGCAAAAGTTAGATTTAACCACTAAATTGCATTTATCGTTTATCCTGTTTTGTTTACAGACTACACGCTACTCGAAGTGCTCAAAGAAGAACCAATTCGTGTAACAATACGAGGTTTGCGAAGAACGTTCTATCCCCCCTTACACCATCCTCCGGCCGACAATTCGCCGCCTGAGAAACGACTTGTCGTAAACTGGGTGTATCCTTTGAAATTTACTAACCTACTGCAAACATAGCTACTAAGAAAAAAAGAAAACAATCTTTAAAACACAATATAATTAAACCCTAAATCACCAACGTTTTAAAAATCTCAAGTCATAATTCTGTACCTCGGAGGTAAAACACTATGTCCATTTTTTCCAAAAACGGAATTTCATCACCAGCTTACTCTACTTTCTTTGCTCTTTTCAGAAGTATGGAACACTATGTCCAATTCCAGTTAATAAGCGAGATAGCCAAGGAGAAACAGCACTATGTCCTGTGCCTATTTGGAGGTAAAATGAACCATGTGGACATAGTGCCATATGCCTCTAAAGAATGTGCAGAAAACATAGTACTATCAGGACATAGTGCCTTGAAGGTCAGCACTACCTGGTGGGCGTTATTGAAACTTGCCTCAAGTCAGCAGTTTCTGAGTTATTATTGCGTGTTGATTGTTTGTTTTTTGTACAAATGGTGCTGTTGTTTATTTAGTTTACACTAAAAGGAAAGTAAAATGGAATCTGGAAAAAGTTCTCGTGGAAGGCGAATACTGAATTTGGCTCTGAAAGTGGCAGATTCTTCAAATAAAATATTTAATATATATGCGAGAAAAAATGTCCAACGTTTTTAAAATTTTCAAGTCATAAATCTGTTCCACCTTCTTACATTTCAAGCACCTTGGTATTAACCGCCCACTCTATAGCTGCCCAATTCACATTGTTTCTGTTAGCCATCATAATTCATTTGGTCGTCAATAGTGAGTGTAGGTTTACCCACTATGTCTTCATTTCCCAAATTGTATCTTTACTTCCTTGTTTAATTACAGATTTCTTTCTACACTTACACGTCAACTGAAGAACATCCTCAAAACAGCGTACACTATCTCTATTCTACAATTGAGGTTTGACCCTTCTAAGTTCTTTAAAAAAAACTGACTGTTTCTATGTGAATACGTCTTTTTCCTTAAAATGCTTAATGGAAAAGTGTTAAATAATGGAAATATTAGGGAGGAGAAGGATAATGGAAATAATGGACGTATTACGAGAAGGATTAGTTTCCTACCTTATTTATTTCATAAAAATTTCATGTTATTGGTGGCACTTTTACTTATCGTGAACAACGCCGTCTTTTCCTAGATCGCCCGATCAATTTTCTTCTCTTGTATTCCTTTCTCCTAAAATTCAGACAAATACTTTTAATCCTCTGGAAGCACTATAATTGCTATCTACGTTTTTCAAGTTGACGTTGCCTTGTTAAAGGATAAAACCGTGTTAAGGGCCTGTGAAGTTTCTTGTTTGTATGTTCTTCTTTATCTTTGGCCTGAATAGTACCCTGTACAAGTCAACAGTTTCAACTTATCTTGTACCAACCCGAATAGACAGAACTTATCATGGATTATGGAATATCGGCTGAACCAGATGAACTTTGGTTTCAAAAAGCATTTTTCCTTTGTTACTTAACAGTTTGTCCTCGCTTGCCCAGGAATGTTGAGGGACTGGAATGACTGGAGTATAATATGACAACTAAAGGAGTAAATTCTACATTATGTGATGTTTACATTAGATTGTTTTGGTTGTCCTTTTACATGGCTATTCATAATTAGTACTTATTTTTGTTTTTGTATTCTTCTCTGTTATCACATTTTGTACACTTAGTAATATAGTCCTATTATATTTTAGTCTTCATTATATTACTACCTCTAAACTTTTCAAGTGGATTACATCTGATCTGCTTCATCGTTAAAATTTATTACTTTGTAATCCTAGGAATAGACCATGAATAAAATTTCCAAAATTTCCTTTTGAATTACATATTTATGTTTTACGTTAACTTCGTCATGAGAATACTCTGCATGAGCCTGATACTGAAATATTAACAAGAATGTGTGAAGTAAATTTATACGTATTCATAAAACTATAAAGATAGGTCACGTTATCGAGAATTGTCACAAGTTGTAAAGAAATGTCATGAGTTAACAAGTGTTATTCTGGATAATAAACACATAGGAATCAAAATTTTAAAAATTTATAAAATTATGAAAATATAATTTTGCAAATTCAATTCCAAAAAAATGTGCTAGAATGTATTATTATATTATTATTATCAAACGCATCACGTTTATACATAACAACAAACCTGTTGCACACTGGGCGCATCATTCCTTGACGACGCGACCCAGATACGGCTACCGAGGCACGGATTCCAGGCGCAACCTGTGGGTGCTACCGACAGGGGAGCTTCTCTACTTCGTTGCGGCCATCGCTGTACTCTACGACAGAGACGAAGAGTCGCAGAGGCATTACATTGGTCACACTGAAGATATTCAGTGGTTAGTATACACGTATCGACTCACGCACGAAATTCTTTTGATACCAACTCATAGACTGCCAAGAATACTTGGAATGATGCGGTTTGAATAGGTTATGTGACATTCGCCACATACCTTTTGGAAACCGAAGTCTTTCTGTGAGAAGTTAAAGAAATTAATGTTTGACTGAGTAGTTATTGTATCTCGATAAATTACGTATTATAATTGAAATTTAACTTTCAGAATAAGTATAGTGCCAAACCTTATAAATTCCCGTTGGGTGGGAGAAAAACAATGTAACTAGAAAAAGTTTGACACCAAATTCCGAGAGTGGACATTTGCAAGTTTTTCTCTTCTTTTCTTTTATGTAGTTTTTGCGTTTAAGTTTTCCTATGTTTTACTTTTATTCCTCTCTGGATTTGTCTTAATTTCCCTTATTAACGTCTTTCATCTCATTTTCTTTGATATATCCTTTCTATATATTTCCTTTTTGTTCTCATTTTCTATTTGATTAAGTTCTCTTCTATTGTATGGTATCTTCTTTTCCTTTTCCGTTTCTCTGTGTCTATGTATAAGTAAACAAATGAAATATAGAAGAAAACAAATGGAAAATTTTTAAATCTAAGTAAAGTATAAATTCAAATTTGATTATAATAACTGAAAATAAAGAATTCTTAAATTCAAAATTGACAATAATTAAAGTACGAGACGAGTACTTACTTGCTGTACTCCACGGCGCTACAGCTCATGAAGAGCTCTGGCGTCCAGAACGACGTGCCTCCACTCCACTCTATCCTACGCCACCTTCTAACCCCCAGTCTTCTCAAGTCTTCATCTACATCAGGGATTCTCAACCTTTTTGTGATTGAGAGCACCTTTCATAATCCGGGGCAAGTGGGAGAGCACCATGAAAATTTAATAATAATAATAAATACACTCACCAGGCTAATGAGATCCTTGGCCCTGAATGTTACTCAGAATTTCACTAATATCTAAGGAGAAGTCGCTTGCAGCCACACGTAAACAGTCCTCCAAATGTGAGTCATTTAATCTTGATCGTGCTTTGTTCTTGATGTATTTCATTAATGAAAAACATTTTTCACACAGGTAGGTTGTCCCAGACATCGCCAAGCATTTGAGAGAAGCATTTTGCAATGTCGGAAATTTCATTGTATCATTTGCACCCCAGAAATCTGTGATCCTTTCCTTTTCGAAAAGATATTTTAAGGCTTGAGAGGACTGGAGCTCTAATAATTCAAGTTCCGCACGAGCAAGATTGTGCTGTTGAATAATCTGAATTTTTCTGAGAGAGTCCACATTGAATTGAAATGGATTGAGCACCATATTAAACAACGGCTCACTTTCTTCGAGTACATGAAAACGTGTAGCAAACTCTTTCAACAGATCTTGAATTGCCAGAACGACAATTTTAGGACACTCTGAGTGGGGACGACCAAGACTCGAGAGTGTATGTGCCAGTTCAGGAAAATGAACCAAGTCATTTTTACTTGCCGTCCCGAGGAATCTTTGTAACTTTGATCGAAAGGAAAATATAATTTCTTTCAGTTCACAAATTGTGTTTTTCTGAACCTGAAGACGTTTGTTCAGCTCGGTGAGATATTGAAATAGGTCTACCATGAAAGCAAGATTGATTTTGAAATCATCCCCGAATATTTCTGGAAACTTAGTGACATAATCGTTGGCAGAAATAAATTCTTTGATTTCTTCGAAAACTTTCCAGACCCTTGTAATTGCTTCCCCGCGACTTAGCCAATGAACATCCGCATGTAGGATTAGTTCTGAATTTGGCGCTGATAAATCATGCAAGAAGACTTTTAGTAAGCATTTATTCAGGGGTTTAGAAACCAAAAAGTTGATCAACTTAACTATCAGTTTTAACTGTTCTGAAATTTCAGGAACAGATATAAGATGACTGGCTAAGTTTTCAACGTGAATTAAACAATGATAGTGAACAAAGGGAGAAAAATGTTCATAATTTTTCAGAAGAGCGACAAATCCTTTATTTTTACCTACCATGGAAGGTGCGCCATCAGTAACCACACACACGAGCTTTGATAAGTCAATGCCATTGGGTTTCAGGAAATTCGCGACAGCGTTGTAAATGTCTTGCCCCGTAGTTGTACCCGGGAGCGGTAAAATTGTTAAAAAGAAATCTTCTACAATTTCCACATTATCTATACAACGTACAAAGCACGCCAATTGTGCTACAGAATCAATGTCTGTTGATTCGTCAACAGCAAGAGAAAAATAACTACATAACGATGTCCGATTCCTTGCGTAGTTCATACAATTGGGCATTTGTCCTCATACGCCACATTCCGATATCTAGTACACCTCCATATATACTCCTCAGAATCTTTCTTTCCTATCTTCTGATCATATCTTCTTTTGGGCTGAGGCCATGGTCCATGCTTCAGAAGCATACAGTACTAATGGCCGCAATACGATTTTGTGAATCTCGACCTTGGAGGTTCTAGAAATATTTATGAACTTTAGGATAGGTAGTAAAGAAAATGTTGCACCTATTTTCCATGAAAGCAACATGGTGCAAGTTTGTCTTGAATTCCCATTGTCATTTGATTTGTTGACGTCATACGTGACGAATACAGATCTTAACTGCTCCTTACAAATCTTCAATCACTATTGATTTCCCTCTCTCTCTCTCTCTCTTTTTTTCTCTCTCCGTGTGAAAGACGCCATAAATAAGCGATTTGATTATTACAACAATTTACAGTACCTTTCTTACAATTATGGGTCTGTTACAGCATGGATCTGCATCCGTCGAGAGAGATGGTGGCGTCGGGGCAGAGAGCGGGCCGCAACCGCAAGACTCAAGCTCACATCCGCATCTGGAGCACAGAGACGCTGCTCACACTCTACGTGTTCGGTATGGGGGAGTTCGAGATCGGGGTGTCTGCCGTCGCCTTCTCTCAGCTGGTCAGTCACTTTTGTCTATTAGATAGTTAATAGAATGATTAACAAATGAATTAAGTAGATTTTTATTTAAGGGAAGCAGGTCGTGGACAGGGTAAAAAAAATCGATTTTCAAAAATTATGCTAAACCATTCTTCATTTCTTTCTTGTTCAGCAAATGTATAACACCATATACTTAATTTGCCATTTAATAGGAGAAAAAAAGTTTTGAATAGAAGCGTGCACTGTATGCGACGGATGAACTGAGTGCGTAACCCTAACTACAAAATAGGTTAATTACCCTTCGTCACACTTATTATATATCCAAATTTAGGATAACTCGAGTTTCGACATTGTTATGTCATCATCATATCCTTAAAGTACTGTTGAAACTACATCTATTGATGTTCACACATCTTGTCAAACGATAAAAGAACACACACGAAGGGACAAAAACATTTAAACACTCAAAACACTTAAAACATTCAAACTAAATAGGAACACACGATACGCGTACGTTGGGGACCTGTACAGGACTGTGATGCACGGCAAAATTAGTCGACTCCAATTTGACCTTCGATCCTTCGTATCAATCTGTTACAGCTGAGTTCTCGCTCTGTATCATTAATTCTATTAAATAAAATATTATTTTTATGTTTTGATTTCTCATTCAAAACGAGATTGTAATTTTCTTTTGTGGCTTTATATATTACAAAACGTTCAAGGGTGTCTAACTTAAGTGATTTTTTACATTTATGTATTATGTCCAGATTTTCTTTAATACTTTTAATGTTATTATCCTTTATGCTTAGATGTTCAGCGAAAGTGGATCTTTTTACATTTGATTTAGATTTTGGAATGTGTTCCTTGTATCGCACTTTGAATGAACGACCAGTTTGTCCTATATAGAATTGCGAGCAATCAGAACAATTAAGTTTGTATACTCCAGTGCCGTCATATTTTATCAGATGATCTAATCTTACTTTGAAAGTTCAGTTTGTTCTCAGATTTATTAGTTGCCTTAGAAGCCAGTACAATGTTTTGTTTTTTTAATTGATTATTTTAGCGTGTGATGTAATAATTCGCCATATTCTATTGCTACATATTTTCCTTTTTCTTTAGGCATGTCATTATGTGCTGTTCTGTTTTGTTTCTTGTGTATTATCTTATCTATTATATTGCTATTGTATCCGTTGACGGTCGCAATGTATCTAATAATGTTAACTTCATTTTTTGTAGTCTTCTGTGGAGAGGGACACCGACATTAATCTATGTATCATGCTACTGAAAAATGCCATTTTGTGAGAATACGGGTGATAAGATGGATAGCGTGATCCGTGGTTGTTGGTTTTCTATAAATGCTGAAGCTGATTTTGTTGTCTATTTTCGTTAAAGTTAAATCTAGGAAATTTTAAGTTACTAACTACATCCCCCATTGTACCTTACACTTGTTGTAGTACAGTTTTGGTTTCTAAGTCAATACTATTTCATTTTTCATGTTGGCTAACCTGTAAGAGGCAGACTCAACAGCTGATCTGGCACATGCAAAAGCATGTAGGCTCTAGATTGCGGAGACAAAAAAAAAAGATATGAAAGGAGTAAAACTAAAAGATGGGAAAGTATTGACAGGTAAAGGAAGGCTCACTGAAGAAGAAATAGACCAGCTTCAACAGTACTACAGATTAGCTATTAGGCAAAACCTTATTAGTGTTGAAGCAATGCAGAAGGCGATCTGGGCGACTTACTTTCATAAATTGTCGTCAGACGAGAAACCGCAACACCAACTATGCCCTACCCACAGTGAAACATGGTATAAATATAATAATGCCCAACAGAAATGTGAAAAATACACACATAAACATTTATTACCAGAGGCATTTACGGATGTTGTGAAGCCAATATTCAGATTTAGCAAATGTCAACCTACTAAAACGTTGCCTTCATGGAAAAATCCAAAATCCCAATGACAGTAAATGGAGTCATTTGGCAAAGGGTACAAAACGCAGTTTTTGTAGACCATCAGGTGTATAAACTAGGAGCAACAAATGCAGTTCTTTGTTTTAATGATGGTTCTGTAGCAAAAGGAAATGTGCTTGAAACCTTGGGCTTCCGACCATGTAAACTAATGGTTGAAGGACTGATGAAAATTAATAAGGAAAGGATACGAAAAGCTGACAAGGAGGTGAGAGAAGAACATAAAAAGAAAAGAATAAGAAAAAGGCTAATAAAGAGGAAAAGAGAGGACAATGACAGTCCAGAATATTGCTCTGGAGCATTTTAGTTTAAGTGTAAAGAGTTGACAATCTTTTAATCTCGTTTCCCCGAAAGTACAGTTTTATAGTCTTTAGGTACCATTCTTTAACAAAATATTAAACCCATCAATTTCAAATTTGGCACAAGTCTTTCGTATGGTATGTTGAGTAATTTCATGCATTTTTGTTAAAATATATTAACTTTTACCATACTTGAAAATTTTTTGTATACAGTATTTAAAAATGTGCGTAAAAATAAAACTAAAATAAATAATTTTGTCTCAAAAATTATTTACGCTATTTTGTTCATTTAGCATGAAATTGAGCAGAGTAGTATGCTAAGTAAATGTAAAAAATTCAAGTTAGTAGCTTTAATAGTTTTTTTTAAATAATGGTACCTAACCATTGATGTGTTCTCCATATGATTAACATGGGAGTACCGCCCACGACCTGCTACCCTTAAATTTATTTCAGGTGCAAATAAACCGCTCACGGGTTTGAACCTGAATGCAAAATTTGTTCACCCTTAGTCTGGTGGATAACACGTTATAATATCGAAGATTGAAACGAGAATATTAAAATTGACACTAGTCATATTATTTCTGAATATTACAGACCACTGCAGTATACGTTTTGCAGTCACGTAACTTACAGCTGGTTGATAGCGTCACAGTAGCTGGGGAACTTTCCAACATTGAAAGCCTCAATATTTTATGTGTAAAATAAGTAGCATAGCTACACACATGACCATATACACTTAAAAAGTTAATATGTGAACACTAACCAATAAAATAATATAAATAAAACAAAAAGTAATAAAGACCGACAATAGAAATAAATTTAATTTAGACCTAATTCAAGGACACAGTACTTTCAGTAAATAATATATACTATTAACACATTAGAAATCGAATCTCGTGGAAGAGGCAAAAACCGACACACAAAGTGTGACATAACAAGTACACAACTTGATGTTACCTCTTCAGTTTAGTCAGTTTCATCTGTTAGTTTTAACATGTATTGCACTTCTCGAAGGTACGACGGTGTTTACAATGAGACGTACAAATATCATATAATAACTGTAGCGAGACTGCATTCTGATGGGCTATTAGGCCGTACTCTAATGCTTACATTGTTAATAGACCGTCGTAGTCCATGACTAGTCTGTACCTCAGTACTGGGCTGAATTAGCAAACACCGTAGCCATTGCTCGATCTTTTTTCACACTGAAGATGGTCTCCGACGGAGAGGCCGAATCGTCGGTAACAATGTAAGCAGAAGACCTAATAGCCCGGCAGAAAGTAATCTCAACAATGTTGACGCCAACCTCTGCAATCCCTTAATGACTGTAGTATTCTCATAAATCATATAAGCAAACATTAGATTGGCGCCAAAATTATCAACGCGGCCGAATCGTCGGTAACAATGTAAGCAGAAGACCTAATAGCCCGGCAGAAAGTAATCTCAACAATGTTGACGCCAACCTCTGCAATCCCTTAATGACTGTAGTATTCTCATAAATCATATAAGCAAACATTAGATTGGCGCCAAAATTATCAACGCGGCCGAATCGTCGGTAACAATGTAAGCAGAAGACCTAATAGCCCGGCAGAAAGTAATCTCAACAATGTTGACGCCAACCTCTGCAATCCCTTAATGACTGTAGTATTCTCATAAATCATATAAGCAAACATTAGATTGGCGCCAAAATTATCAACGCGGCCGAATCGTCGGTAACAATGTAAGCAGAAGACCTAATAGCCCGGCAGAAAGTAATCTCAACAATGTTGACGCCAACCTCTGCAATCCCTTAATGACTGTAGTATTCTCATAAATCATATAAGCAAACATTAGATTGGCGCCAAAATTATCAACGCGGCCGAATCGTCGGTAACAATGTAAGCAGAAGACCTAATAGCCCGGCAGAAAGTAATCTCAACAATGTTGACGCCAACCTCTGCAATCCCTTAATGACTGTAGTATTCTCATAAATCATATAAGCAAACATTAGATTGGCGCCAAAATTATCAACGCGGCCGAATCGTCGGTAACAATGTAAGCAGAAGACCTAATAGCCCGGCAGAAAGTAATCTCAACAATGTTGACGCCAACCTCTGCAATCCCTTAATGACTGTAGTATTCTCATAAATCATATAAGCAAACATTAGATTGGCGCCAAAATTATCAACGCGGCCGAATCGTCGGTAACAATGTAAGCAGAAGACCTAATAGCCCGGCAGAAAGTAATCTCAACAATGTTGACGCCAACCTCTGCAATCCCTTAATGACTGTAGTATTCTCATAAATCATATAAGCAAACATTAGATTGGCGCCAAAATTATCAACGCGGCCGAATCGTCGGTAACAATGTAAGCAGAAGACCTAATAGCCCGGCAGAAAGTAATCTCAACAATGTTAACGCCAACCTCTGCAATCCCTTAATGACTGTAGTATTCTCATAAATCATATAAGCAAACATTAGATTGGCGCCAAAATTATCAACGCGGCCGAATCGTCGGTAACAATGTAAGCAGAAGACCTAATAGCCCGGCAGAAAGTAATCTCAACAATGTTGACGCCAACCTCTGCAATCCCTTAATGACTGTAGTATTCTCATAAATCATATAAGCAAACATTAGATTGGCGCCAAAATTATCAACGCGGCCGAATCGTCGGTAACAATGTAAGCAGAAGACCTAATAGCCCGGCAGAAAGTAATCTCAACAATGTTGACGCCAACCTCTGCAATCCCTTAATGACTGTAGTATTCTCATAAATCATATAAGCAAACATTAGATTGGCGCCAAAATTATCAACGCGGCCGAATCGTCGGTAACAATGTAAGCAGAAGACCTAATAGCCCGGCAGAAAGTAATCTCAACAATGTTGACGCCAACCTCTGCAATCCCTTAATGACTGTAGTATTCTCATAAATCATATAAGCAAACATTAGATTGGCGCCAAAATTATCAACGCGGCCGAATCGTCGGTAACAATGTAAGCAGAAGACCTAATAGCCCGGCAGAAAGTAATCTCAACAATGTTGACGCCAACCTCTGCAATCCCTTAATGACTGTAGTATTCTCATAAATCATATAAGCAAACATTAGATTGGCGCCAAAATTATCAACGCGGCCGAATCGTCGGTAACAATGTAAGCAGAAGACCTAATAGCCCGGCAGAAAGTAATCTCAACAATGTTGACGCCAACCTCTGCAATCCCTTAATGACTGTAGTATTCTCATAAATCATATAAGCAAACATTAGATTGGCGCCAAAATTATCAACGCGGCCGAATCGTCGGTAACAATGTAAGCAGAAGACCTAATAGCCCGGCAGAAAGTAATCTCAACAATGTTGACGCCAACCTCTGCAATCCCTTAATGACTGTAGTATTCTCATAAATCATATAAGCAAACATTAGATTGGCGCCAAAATTATCAACGCGGCCGAATCGTCGGTAACAATGTAAGCAGAAGACCTAATAGCCCGGCAGAAAGTAATCTCAACAATGTTGACGCCAACCTCTGCAATCCCTTAATGACTGTAGTATTCTCATAAATCATATAAGCAAACATTAGATTGGCGCCAAAATTATCAACGCGGCCGAATCGTCGGTAACAATGTAAGCAGAAGACCTAATAGCCCGGCAGAAAGTAATCTCAACAATGTTGACGCCAACCTCTGCAATCCCTTAATGACTGTAGTATTCTCATAAATCATATAAGCAAACATTAGATTGGCGCCAAAATTATCAACGCGGCCGAATCGTCGGTAACAATGTAAGCAGAAGACCTAATAGCCCGGCAGAAAGTAATCTCAACAATGTTGACGCCAACCTCTGCAATCCCTTAATGACTGTAGTATTCTCATAAATCATATAAGCAAACATTAGATTGGCGCCAAAATTATCAACGCGGCCGAATCGTCGGTAACAATGTAAGCAGAAGACCTAATAGCCCGGCAGAAAGTAATCTCAACAATGTTGACGCCAACCTCTGCAATCCCTTAATGACTGTAGTATTCTCATAAATCATATAAGCAAACATTAGATTGGCGCCAAAATTATCAACGCGGCCGAATCGTCGGTAACAATGTAAGCAGAAGACCTAATAGCCCGGCAGAAAGTAATCTCAACAATGTTGACGCCAACCTCTGCAATCCCTTAATGACTGTAGTATTCTCATAAATCATATAAGCAAACATTAGATTGGCGCCAAAATTATCAACGCGGCCGAATCGTCGGTAACAATGTAAGCAGAAGACCTAATAGCCCGGCAGAAAGTAATCTCAACAATGTTAACGCCAACCTCTGCAATCCCTTAATGACTGTAGTATTCTCATAAATCATATAAGCAAACATTAGATTGGCGCCAAAATTATCAACGCGGCCGAATCGTCGGTAACAATGTAAGCAGAAGACCTAATAGCCCGGCAGAAAGTAATCTCAACAATGTTGACGCCAACCTCTGCAATCCCTTAATGACTGTAGTATTCTCATAAATCATATAAGCAAACATTAGATTGGCGCCAAAATTATCAACGCGGCCGAATCGTCGGTAACAATGTAAGCAGAAGACCTAATAGCCCGGCAGAAAGTAATCTCAACAATGTTGACGCCAACCTCTGCAATCCCTTAATGACTGTAGTATTCTCATAAATCATATAAGCAAACATTAGATTGGCGCCAAAATTATCAACGCGGCCGAATCGTCGGTAACAATGTAAGCAGAAGACCTAATAGCCCGGCAGAAAGTAATCTCAACAATGTTGACGCCAACCTCTGCAATCCCTTAATGACTGTAGTATTCTCATAAATCATATAAGCAAACATTAGATTGGCGCCAAAATTATCAACGCGGCCGAATCGTCGGTAACAATGTAAGCAGAAGACCTAATAGCCCGGCAGAAAGTAATCTCAACAATGTTGACGCCAACCTCTGCAATCCCTTAATGACTGTAGTATTCTCATAAATCATATAAGCAAACATTAGATTGGCGCCAAAATTATCAACGCGGCCGAATCGTCGGTAACAATGTAAGCAGAAGACCTAATAGCCCGGCAGAAAGTAATCTCAACAATGTTGACGCCAACCTCTGCAATCCCTTAATGACTGTAGTATTCTCATAAATCATATAAGCAAACATTAGATTGGCGCCAAAATTATCAACGCGGCCGAATCGTCGGTAACAATGTAAGCAGAAGACCTAATAGCCCGGCAGAAAGTAATCTCAACAATGTTGACGCCAACCTCTGCAATCCCTTAATGACTGTAGTATTCTCATAAATCATATAAGCAAACATTAGATTGGCGCCAAAATTATCAACGCGGCCGAATCGTCGGTAACAATGTAAGCAGAAGACCTAATAGCCCGGCAGAAAGTAATCTCAACAATGTTGACGCCAACCTCTGCAATCCCTTAATGACTGTAGTATTCTCATAAATCATATAAGCAAACATTAGATTGGCGCCAAAATTATCAACGCGGCCGAATCGTCGGTAACAATGTAAGCAGAAGACCTAATAGCCCGGCAGAAAGTAATCTCAACAATGTTGACGCCAACCTCTGCAATCCCTTAATGACTGTAGTATTCTCATAAATCATATAAGCAAACATTAGATTGGCGCCAAAATTATCAACGCGGCCGAATCGTCGGTAACAATGTAAGCAGAAGACCTAATAGCCCGGCAGAAAGTAATCTCAACAATGTTGACGCCAACCTCTGCAATCCCTTAATGACTGTAGTATTCTCATAAATCATATAAGCAAACATTAGATTGGCGCCAAAATTATCAACGCGGCCGAATCGTCGGTAACAATGTAAGCAGAAGACCTAATAGCCCGGCAGAAAGTAATCTCAACAATGTTGACGCCAACCTCTGCAATCCCTTAATGACTGTAGTATTCTCATAAATCATATAAGCAAACATTAGATTGGCGCCAAAATTATCAACGCGGCCGAATCGTCGGTAACAATGTAAGCAGAAGACCTAATAGCCCGGCAGAAAGTAATCTCAACAATGTTGACGCCAACCTCTGCAATCCCTTAATGACTGTAGTATTCTCATAAATCATATAAGCAAACATTAGATTGGCGCCAAAATTATCAACGCGGCCGAATCGTCGGTAACAATGTAAGCAGAAGACCTAATACCCCGGCAGAAAGTAATCTCAACAATGTTGACGCCAACCTCTGCAATCCCTTAATGACTGTAGTATTCTCATAAATCATATAAGCAAACATTAGATTGGCGCCAAAATTATCAACGCCTACGCCGCGGCGTTTTGTTTATCGTCCTATCGCGTTTGTAAAACCATCATCGATTTTGTACTCAACGTAATTTCGTTTTGAAATCTGGGCGTGTGCCGTGTGTGACAACTAAGTATTTGTAAATATTAATTTATGTCTAGTATTTTAAATTTAAAACACAAGTTTCTCCTTCAAACGGTAATTGAATGTTCACCGCTTGATTGCATTTTCGTGACAACGTATCAGAAGGTCAAGTGTTCCATAGATGTGGCCCTTAAAAATGTTTAACGTATATGTTAGCGCAGTACAGTTATTTCACGAATTAAACATGAGATACTTTTAACTGTCTACCTCTTCTTGCTTCCAAAATTAAACATTAGCTGACATGCGTAAATCAACATCAACAATACAGTATGCTTAACAAGTAACAACAAAGTAAAAATTAATTATTACGTCAAATTTTGCAATCGTTTTGAGCTTCTACATCGAGTGCTTACCTACCGTGCCCCTTGAGAATTAATCCTTTGACGTCATGAAGCATGGTTTTCGTGCCGACTCTGCAGTATTGTCGGAGCTAATGCAAATGATCTTGATAAACATGCTTACTCGACGTATACATTCTATATATACACTTGCATGTATAAAACCGTGAATATTATTATGTATACAGACTTATATTTAACACTAATAACTATAGCTCAAGTCAGTCACTCTCTATAAAGAATGTAGTTCGTGACGAGGGTCACTTGGAAAGTTCACGGAGCCATAGCTCAGTCGTCTGCTGAAAGACGTATATTTCGCGAGAACATCTGTTAATTTCCAGATATGCCTGTCAATTTATTCACTTTTTACCAGCTGTTTAAAAATTTCCTGTCATGCGTGTTTTTAAAATGCACAAAATCAAACATCGTGTTGTGATGAATTCTCTGTTAAAAACGTTTTAGCGTTAATGAAAAATCAAAATGAAATTTTAAATGTGTTAGCAGATGCTGCGCCTTCAGAAACAACGGTAAGTGGGGCACACTCGAGTTTAAACGTGGTCGTACAAGCACTAAAGACGATCCCAGCAGTGAACATCCGAAGAGTGCAACAAAAATTGACAATATTGAAAAAATTTCTTGGAAGACCGCAGATTGAGGAGTGGATGACGTTGCTGAAATCATAGGCATCTCGTATGAGCGTATGCATCATTCTTTTACCCAAGAACTTGGTGTGAAAAAGAGTTGTGCAAGATGGCTGCCGCATCTGGAGTTGTTGCATTTTTTGGGCGTCCAGTGCGGGGGGGGCATCTTCAGTCCTCGTACGACCACATATAAACTCATGTGCCTACTTACAAACCATTGGTTTTGAAGTCGCAGCATCTCCTGACACTTTTACAATTTTGTTCTGAATTTCCGTTGGACCTATACGCTGTCCAGGCAGTGAAGGCGGCTAGAGGATTAGGAGACCCTTGGCTCACGCACGCACACTGGCAGGCCGCCTAACAATAGACGGGGGACGGCACTTGACCTGTGCTTCTGTCTTTTTAAATACAGTTTACTATAATAAATTAAATTTTGTTATTCTGCTTAATCTTATAGTTTTGGTCGTTCCATTTAATTCAGACTGTGATTTCATTTAAAATAAGTCCAAACACGAAGTTTGTACTACGATTTTCAAATGTTTTACTCTTATTTGTTTATTTTGAAATACTGTGATTGCTAAACTTCTGAGAATTATTTACGCGACTGTTATTAAAAAAATGTTATTATTAAAAACTAAGATTCTGATCATTTAATTTACTGTTCAACTATTTTTCTGATACACTCCCTTTGGATGCCAGAAGCCGGTTAAATGGCCCTATGGTTCATTGTTGGAACTGCTAGTGGCCGATTAAATCGGCCCGTCAAATGACACTGAGAACTGCCAGCGGCCGATCTCGCTGGCTTTTTGTATATTCATCGTAGCGGATGCATTACTTTTAGTATATTTTTATACTACACGTCAAATTAATTCTAAATAGTTAGGCTACTTTACTTTTTTTATACAAGGCTTTAAACTCGAGCTCAAAATTCAACTAAGTATATACTCGGAATTTTAAAATTAACTTTCTCTCTGCGTTCAAAACTCTGATGCTTATTTTGCAGGCTTCAGACTGCCGATGGCCGCATTAAAAGTTATATACAAGTTTATCAATATTTACAAATTTACAACAATTAAAAATCAAAATTCTAATAAAATATTTACAAAATGTAGCAATTTTGTTGTTTTGCTAAATGTAGCTTGGGTTGAGTGCAACTTTATACTATAGGTGCACAACCAAAATCGTCTTCATCAGTGGTGTCGTCATATTCATCCTCATCGGAGTCATCAGGTGCTAAGTTTACAATCAGTTCCTGAACACTTGCTTCATTTAACCCCTCGTTCCTCCAGTCTTCATCAATCAACTTCTGTACATGGTCGACGTATTTAGTCCACATGTCGGAAGTAAAGTTGACAACAGATTCTCTAAATAGGTTTTCAATATCTGCCAGTTTAAAGGTTGTATTCCTAACCTTTACGTAATTTTTTAGATTCGCCCAAACCATTTCAATAGGGTTGTAATGACAGTGATAGGGCGGTAGACGAATTACTTTGAAACCCAACTCAGATGCTTTTTTATCGATCACATAGGTAGGCGTTGGTGGCTTATGTAATCGAACTAACGCATATAGTTCCACCTTAAGAAGGTTATCTGGGAAAGGGACACCTCGAGCTTTCAACCAGCTGATCATTTCCGCTTTTGTTGATGACGATGTCGGTGGTTTGTTTAGAATCCTGGAATGATACGGAGCATTGTCCATAACAATAGTTGCTCCTTGAGGAATGGATGGCAGTAATGTATCGAAGAACCATGATTCAAAAACAGTCGCATTCATGTCTTCATGGTAATCTCCTGTCTTCTTAGATTGGAACACAAAAGGGGGAGCGCTAATCCATCCGTTGGAGCCACCAGCATGACAGATGATCAATCGTTTGCCTTTACCCAAAGGGCCGCCGAGAGTTCCTTGGATAGTGCCATCAGTCCAACCAGTGTCCTTTCTCGTGTTTTCATTGATCCAGGTCTCGTCCAAAAATATAGTGTTTTTAATATTTACTTCAAGCATTTTTCTTAAGAAACGACACTGACGGCTTTTCCATGAGGATTTTTCTGCTGTTAAATTTCTTGTACTGAAATTCCATGTCTGATAATAGCGAGCTCAGTGAAGATTTTCCTCCCATATACAGTCCAGCTTCTTGAAGTGGCACACAAAGTTGTCTGAGGGTAGGCGCTTCTTTTCGAGCATAGTAGCTCAATATGTGACGTCGAATAGCTCCTTTGTCGAAGTCATCCATGTCTGTTACTGGCCGCTTTCTCTTCAAACTTTTCTTCCGAGGAGTATGAATAATAATATTTTCCCTTTTGGTGCTGTTTAAGGTGTTATCTTGTTGATCGTCCTCAGCTGTGATTAAATCAATATCTTCAACTACACAGGGATCTTCTTGATTTTCCAAACTTTTTTTAATCTCTGCGTTGATACGTTGTATTGTTCTCAACGAAATGCCACAAGCATCTGCTGTTCTCTGCATTACTTTATTAGTATCAAGTAAAGGACCTCCGTTATACTTCTCTTTCTCAAAATAGAACAGAACAGAAGCAATCATTGTTCTGCATTGAGTATGTAAAACGTGGCGTTTTTTACAAGAACTCATAATCACAAATCAACTATACACTAACCACAAATGAACTGATTCACTCACAATATACGCGACAGATCGGCTCTCTGACAAGACTGGCTGGTCTCACTACCCCGTGCAAGCTATTTAACGACTAAAAAAAGTCGGCGGGTAATCAGTGACTCACTCGGGGTACCCGGTACACGAGCAATGACCTCTACTGTTTGTTGGTTTGAGGGTGAATCACCCTCTCTACCTGGAAAAATGACTATAGCGACCAAGTGTAAACCAAGTAAGGAAGGGACGTCTCTCTTGCATGTTACTGAAATCTGTAATACCGGTAATTATTTTCCAAATTACGTGATACAATAATACACATTTAATTCCTGACGCGCTACCTCGTCCTCTCAAGTTATAGTTAAAGTTTAATAACATGGACAGTAAATTTTTAATATATTTACATAGATACATATCACATTTCATTTTGTGTGTCTGTAAAACAATAATATATAATATTTTTATAATAAATAACATTTTTAAAAGTTCGTGCTAGTAAAAAGACAAACAATTATTTCGATAACGTATAACAACTATTATTTCATATATTGTTTATTTGAAATAAAAATATGAGGTTTGAAAATAATCTTTATATCTATATATTAAAATCTGTTACATATGTTGATTAATTTTGTCAGTATTATAACAATAAAGAGGTGGGTCGTCAATCTGCTCTTTATCGAGTATCACAATTGGTGAATCGGAAAAAAAAATTAAAGGGAGTGTCACAGAAAAATAGTTGAAAAATAAATAAGATGATCAGTAACTTAGTTTTTAATAATCATCATTTTTAATAATAGTCGCTTAGATGGTGTTCTAAAGTTTAACAATAATTAACAATAGTTTAAAATAAACAAATAAATGTAAAACATTTGAATATCGCCATAAAAACTTCGTGTTTGGACTTATTTTAAATGAAATTACAGTCTGAATTCAATGGAACAATCAAAATTAAAAGTTTAAGCACGACAATAAAATTTAATTTATTGTAGTGGACTGTAACTAAAAAGACAGCAGCGCAGGTCAAAGGCCTGTCCCTGTCTATTGTTAGGCGGCCTGTCAGTGTGTGTGTGTGTGTGTGAGGGTCTCCTAACCCTCCAGCCGCCTTCACTGCCTGGACAGCGTATAAACAATTTTTAACAAAGAATCACACCACGATGTTTGATTGTGTACGAGTTTCATAACACGCATGACACGTCAATTTTAAACAGCTTCTAAACAATGAATAAATTGATAGATAGATTTGGAAATTAACAGGAGTTTATATAAAATACAAATCTTGCAGCACGCGAAAAAGTTTAGTTTTACCGTATACCGTTCGTTGCATATAGCTCTGAAGGGAGTAACCAGAAGGGGTAATTCTGAAAGCGTGCCGGATGTGGATTACAGTGCAGCGGCGGGATGTTTAAATTTGCGAAACATGAACACATTGAATATCCTATTTAGATGATCTATATACTGAATACACTCAGATCAATTAGGGTACTATATTGTCGCCCATTGAAGTTGACTCGAAATATTTATTTAAAATTATCCGATACGTTAAATTACATTTTGATTTAATATCGAATTACAAATTACTCACCATACATAAAAAACTTGATATGTTAACAAAATTTCTTTAATTTAATGAAATTCAATAAATTTAATAGTATTTACTTGTTATATAGATTAATAATAATATTTTTAGAACTGCTCTAAGAATATCTACATATAGTCTTTTTTACAGAACGGAGGCAGCTATGTGCTGGCTATCGACGGTGGAAGAGAGAGAATATTATCAGTATGGCAGTGGCAATGGGGGCACCTGCTGGGAAAAGTTGCTGTAAGTAACACAATAAAAATTAAGTCACTCTATAAAATTTAATTCGTTTTTAATGTCACTGCCCTTTGTTTACTGACATGTTACCACAAAATCGTTGCAAAACTTTGTATCGATAAGGCAGCAAGGAAGTGAATTTTCATAGATTTCTCGTAAATAAATTCAAACATAAGTATAGCGCATCGATCAACTGTGAAAAAAGAATTAATTTCCCATTATTTACGACCGTATCATTCTTTTTAAAGATTATGTATATGATACAGTTGATATAGCGACATATCGGAGGAAATTGTGAGAGATGTAAAAAGAATGACCATTGGTCGGATTCCAAAAACACGGTTCGAATGTACTCGTAAGTACATATGGCGAAGAAGCCTTGAAACTTAAGTAGATATATGCAAAGTAGGTAAAATACCATTTGAAGTGGGAACAATGTGTCTGGTAGTGTAGAGAAAAAAGAAATATTTTCCAAAAATACAGTCGGTTCGTCGTAATTACAATGTTATTTAACATTGTACCAAAAACTTACTCACTACCGAGGTGAGGTCACAAAATAACAATCATTCACATATCGTCTAGTTATCGCTGTCATCTTGCTACACAGTTATCGCATCATCGACCTCCCTCACGCTCTTGCAGCTGCTGAAATTCTGTACAGATATGTAACATTTTGAAGAGACATGAACCTTCTGTCTTCGTTTGTTACTTTACGGTCATTTAGCCTATACCAATCTTTTATGTGGTAACTCAATTGTAATGGATGTGACAACACTCATTTATACCAATTCTATATGTGGTAGTAATTCAATTGTTAGGGGCATGACAAATGTCTGATTCACTTGTCTGATAGACTTAAAATTTTTCCAGATTCGCACAACGTAATCAGTTGAAAATCTTCGGCAAAAATTTCTTCTTACGTGATTATTAACTTGTCATCATCATCTTCAACAAGGATTAAACCAAAAATGGTCTGATCCGGTCCCAAAAAAGACAAGACTAAAGCTGGTCACTCAAACGCTTCTTTGGACGTCCCACGCCTAGACTGTTTTGTATTTATCTGTTGTTTCTAGACTTACATATATGCCCTAAAGAATTCTTTTAACACAGATATAATTTACGGTTTCTCAGCCTAAATCCGTAAAGTGTTTTGTTACAAAATTTGACAAGGAAGACTGAAAAGTTTCAAATTGTGCAGTTTTATAATTTTTCGTGTAAGCCATCATCATCATCATCACCTTTACAACACAATGTAGGTAAGGTTCTGCCTGTTACGCCTTTAAATATCCTCCAGCCATCTCTTCCTGGGTCTACCCACCACACACCTGTGTCCTATAGGTTTGTATTTTCAGACTTGTTTGGCCAGTCTGGATTCTGACATTCTTTCTAATTGTTCTTTCCATCGTTGTTTGTAATCTATTTCATTCAAGTTAAAAACCTGTAATTCTTTTCTTATGGCCTCATTTTTTATACGGTCAAGTTTATAACACCTTTTAACTCCTCTTAAAAATACCATTTCCGCCTGTATTTTACTTCCTTTTTCCTTAGTTGTTGTCCATAATTCACAAGAAATCCTTTGTCCTTTGTCTCCATATTTGTTCAACTTATTTATTAAAGAGGCAATCACAAGAATGAAAGAGAAAACTAGGGGCATTAAGCTTAATGGAAGACATATGCGTAACAATCGCATACTCAGTAAAAGAAATGAAGAGAATGTTATAAATCTTGTCTGAAACCCTAGAGAAAGTTAATTTAAAGATTGACAAGAAGAAAACAAAAACATTGGTGACAGGGAAGAAGAAAGAGAATGTAAAACTTGATTATTAAATTGGACAATACAATTTTAGTACAGGTTGAAAAGTTTTGCTACCTGGGGAGCACTATCACTTGTGAAAATAGATATGGGACAGAGATTAAGAGAAGAATAGCTGAAGCAAAGCAGGCGTTTCAGGACAAAAGGAATTTACTTTCAAATAATCACCTAAGTCTAGAGGTAAGGAAAAGGTTTGTAAAAATACTTGTGTGAAGTGTCTTATCTTATGGGTATGAGGCGTGGGCACTCGGCATAATAGAAAGGAGGAAGCTGGAAGTGGGTCCGGAGGAAAAAGGCGAGGACGAGTTGGATGGAGTAATGAGCAGAAGTTAACGAAGATAGATCATTTCTTAAAACGAATGGAAGAAGAAGGTAAAAATTCATCGGCCACGTGTTACGACATAATCAATTCTTAAGTACATTTTTTAAGGAAAGGTGTTGGGGGGGACCAAGTAGACGACCAAGAGCAGGGCCCTTCAAAGAAATGCGAAGAGGCATGAAGTTCCTATCGTACTGCGATTTAAAGATGACAATGATGGAGAGAGAGGCGTGGCTAACAGATTATGATGATGATGACGTAACTTGTTTCTACAAATACTGTCGATTGTCCCACAGAGCGTCTGGAATTTACTTAACGTCAATATCATAATTCCTATCATACGCAATAACATTTCCCAAATAGTTAAAATAGTTTTCTTGTAAGTGTTTGCTTTATTACTTCAAACGAAGCGCTGTAGGTGCGTTATGTTATCGGGCGAAGCGATTTGAGATCAACTTTTCGTAAGCGTTTTATACTGTATACCGTCTCAAGCAAAACGCGCTTACAAAACTCTCCAGTAAACATTCTGTCGTGTAACCTTGCAATAAGATTTCGTTCGATTCAAGTACGTATTAAAATTTTAATTTCACTTTTGCGTGCAGTAATTTAGATTTACAACTCGGCTTCATGTATTAGGAACATAAAGTGACTACTATGTACTGTACTGTATGTGTTTATACCGCCCATACAAATATTTGTCCTTGTTTCGGTCGATGTGTTTCTCCGTTTATCGTAGATTTATATTTACCATCATCAAAGGACATATGTTTATACAAAAACCTTTAGTCTACCTGTTTTATATTAAGTGTATACGTAGCGTATGTTTAAAAATCCATCCATATTTTGTTTTGCGCGAGAATTGTTGCACAAAAATTAGTTTCTAACTGAAGTCGCCATTTAATGTTCGTATTTATATAAGCCCATGACCTTCTTCTTTCATTTAGTACTGTAAATTAAGGATAAAGCGTTTTAATCAAAATGCATGCAAGTGGGGGAAGCAAAAACAAAACACTTTTTATAACGCTGTCTACTGTTTAAATGCTCAGTGTTCATAAACTCGTATGCTTGTCATACCGGGTGTTTTAAGTTTCCTTTTTTAATTTCATTAGTCTAGTGATTGATACTTACGCTTCAGGTGCGAAAGTGTGCCAGTTATATCGTTATTTAACCCTCATAGAATCTTCGCAATCCACTTTCACAAGATCGTTTAGAAACAAAAAACCTTTGACAATCTGTTCTCTTCACTTCAGAGATAAGGCACACTGTCTATTCCGCCTTCGTTAAGACCGGCTTTTTCTTGACCGTCCAATATCTCGTTTTTCCCGTGGATTGCAATTCACTCTGATCTTTGCTAGTGTGGATGGATGAATTATGTTGGGTCCTCCTCAACTTATATTCATTAAAATTTATTATTTTGATTTTGAACATCAAGTTAGATTGAAGAAGTCCAAAAAGATTTAGAAAAAATAATATAAACGCAGAAGAAGCAATTGAAAGAGAAGTTTTTCGGGCAAAAGTGTTAAAAATGGAAGGAGTCCAGGGTAAGAGAGAGAAAAACCCAGGTTCAAAGTGGACTGAAGACAGGAAGAAGAGACACAGTGAAAAGATGAAATAATATTGGAGAAAAAGAAAAGAACAAAGAATAAGGAATTGAAATTGGCATGTGGTCCTTAGATGGCCGATACACACACAAAAAGTATTTTGTTCAAACTTTTGAAAGAGTTGTGTAGGTTCTTGTAGGTCATAATGTCGGTTGCTGTACTTGTACGAGTGCTCAATATTAACGATGCATTTGTGCTTGGACACTATTGATGAAAGTCAGTGTTTTCGGTAGTGATTTAAAACTGTCTTGGAGCTGAAAGGAGTCACCAACATCGAGATTTTAGAACTGTATAACAATGAAAATTTCATGATAAAAAAATGATTTCCCCTTGTATTCTCCTTTTGTTACTTTAAGAATCAAAATCTTGTTCTAATAGTTTAAATGTTTTCTCAATATTATTATAAATTGCCTTGAAGGTGAGGAATATCCGCAGCACAAGGATTGCCCCGCTGTAATGTGACTGTGTCATCCAGCTAATCAGTCATTGTCTAAACGTCAACACATTAGACTGCATAAATATGTGGTTACTTATATTCCCGTGCGCGCGCGCGCGTGTGTGTGTGTGTGTGTTGGAAAATAACACGCAAGCTGGTCTCTCCCTTTTCTTCGTCATAGCGTTAATTGTTGTCTGAAATAAAAACACGAATCAGCGCGGTGTTTGAATAATAAACTGAATAAAAATATTACGCTAACTTATAATGCAAATCAGCGAAATAATTTACAATTCAACAGTAATGTAAATTAATGGAAATATATAAAACTAAGTAAGCAACTACTTACTTACTTTAATTGAACGCTATTCTGTTTGCATAAATTTGTATTTTAATTGGGCCTAAAGAATATTTTTACGGAGTTACGCAGAATACTGTTTCTGTTTTCTGTCGTGGCTCATCGATCCACGAGCAACAGCAAAAAGATGAATTTGCGTTGCAGGGTCTTTTTGTAGTAAGCTACAAAATGATGGTCTCTACAGTGACTTACAAGTAACAGTTTTTCTCTCTAGTTGCGTAACTCCATGTATGTAAGTTCTCCAAGAGTTACAAGGGTAAGTATGATTAGTCGTTACAAAAAAAAGTAAATTTCTACATTCGAATTATTAGGTAAAAGCCGATCTTTGAAGCCTACAGTAAATGGAGGGAAAGATGACTCGTATTACGTGTATGAGTAATAAACTAGTTATCGTAAGTAGTTTATTACGATAACAAAGATCCATAACGTTATGACATTAAGTGTTGCTCTGCATGTTCACTCACGTGTTTGCTTATACTTTACAGACACTGCAAGAAGATCTGACAGGGGCCGCGTTCCATCCGCTGGACGACAACCTGCTGATAACGCACGGCAAGGGACACCTCACGTTCTGGACTCGGCGCAAGGACGGCTTCTTCGAGAGGACAGACATTATCAAACCGGTAAGCTGTAGAGCGTGTAATATTCAACACAGTTGCGTAACACTTAGGTATGAAACAAAACACTGTTCCGGAGTCGACCCTTGACACTGCACTATTCATCTGTTATACATCAACTGTTCATTTTGTACGTAAGAGGATTGTTCAATAGAAACACGTTTAGAGGCTGTAAAGCATTTTTTATTCATCTATTTTAAAAGAAGTCTCCATTAAAATTAAGGCATGAGTCCCACTGTTGCACTAATCTGTAGATTCCCTGCTGGTAAAATTCTTGCGGCTGCTTGCGGAACTATTCGCTAACAGCAAACTCTACCTCAGCGTCCGATTTGAACCGCCGTCCGTTAGTGATTTCTTTAATGGGCCAAAAACATGATAATCGCACGGAGACAAGTCGGGACTGTAAGGTGGATGCTGTAAGACTTCCCACTTCATACGACCAAGCAGATCTTGAATCGTCTGGGCTACATGGGATGGAGCATTATCATGCAGAAGAATGACACCATTTGTGAGCTTACCGGGAGGTTTATTCTTGATGCTGACCCGTAAGCGTTTAAGCTGTCTGCATATCGCTCAGCGTTGATGTTGACACCAGGTTCTTTAAAATCTAACAGCAGCACACCCTGATAATCAAAAAATACAAAAAAAAGTAAAGCAGTTTCCAGCTGTCTCACATTTTCATCTGATGCTGCAACACGCGTAGGTGCAGGACGGGCCAAATCTTTATTGGATTCTCTTTCTTGTCAAAATTTATTGCACCATTCAACCACTTCCATAAGAGAATAACTATAGTCAACATATACAGCTTTCATTCTCATATAAATTTCCATTGGCTGACGCCCCTCAGCGGTCAAAAACTGAATAACGGCACGCAGGAACGCAGATTAACTTTGGATGGATTTTCTGTCATAGATGTCATTTTCCAACCTAGTCACGACGCTTAGAAAAGAGCAAATTGCAAATATTTTTGACAGACGCGTCACTAGTAGGCTACTTAAACAGACAATATAAACAAACGAAATCCGTTGCCATGGCGACGAAGTCACGGCTGCCCAGATCAAACGTGTTTCTATTGAACAATCCTCGTAGTTAGTTAGTCTAGTCTCTGAAACATACCGTAATAGAGTGCTTCATCATTACGACAAGAATAAAAAGTTGTCGGATTCAGCACAGCATGACCAAAACTATATAGCCAATAAGGCAAATAATATTTTTAAAACATACATGATAACGCATCTGCAACAGCGACGCTACCCAGCAAGCAATAGGTATAATAAAAACCTGACGATAGAAATTGATCACTGGGTTAGAGATGCGCAGTGTACAAACACCTCGTTGCGACGCTAACAGTTTTCAGTCATTTCGCGCATGAGTGAGACAGAGGTAGTACATGAGTGAGACGGTGTTCTGTTATCGCGTTGTCTTCCCTCTCTCCTCTCCAGACACCTTAGCTATACTTGTTACTGGGGGTAATTCATGTACTGGGTCGGCGTAGATGGGAAACAGTGCCAGGCCTATACCGCCAGAGTGCAAGGTTACGCGCCAATTAAAGGTTTGATTATACGCACCTTGAAATATCCATTTAACCATTTCATATAAAATTGCTTTACAACTAAATAAGTTAGGTGTATACTAGCAGAAAAAAATAAGCTCCCAATTCGCACACTGTACAGACAATCCTGAAAGCTAATACTGTATACGCAAATGTTAACGCATCTTCGTGATTTGCTGATTTCTCCCCGTTTTTCTTACTTTTCCACTAGGCGGTACTAAATCTTATTCTCTGTGTTGTTGTGAATCAAACGGAACTAGTTAAAAGTTAAACATTAATTGTTTAATACTAATAGAGTACAGAGTGAATCACATTAAGAAATTATTCCCTAAACGCAGGCCCATATTTAAAGGGGGAAGACAAACTGAGCTCTTGTCCAGAGCGGCAGACTTTAGGAAGCGGCAAATTGGAGATTAATTGTATGTATGTAATATCAATACATCGAGCGCAGTTGTGAAATTTCAGTCTCGAGGGAGTTTTCGACGCTGAAAAGGAGAAAAAGTTATGTCGTTAACAACGTTAACCTGGGAGAGCGAAGAAAGTTTGGCAGAGTGGAAGCAATCGAATGATCGTTTGCTCTTGTTTGTGTACTTTTGCAAACTAATAATCCATAGATTTTCCGAATATTGTATTTTATATTTAGCACTAATTCGCCTGTCTTTTTTTAGACTAAGATATCTTGGGAAACGGTTAATTTTCTGCACACCAAAAACAAAACAAAAACACAAAACATATAGTATAGGGTAGAAAAGTGATGTGAAAATTAAACAGTCTTCACTTTTCTTTACATTTGTCTTCCCTAACCTTCAAACATATTCAGAATAAATCCGCTACGTCTAAACAACCGGTTTAGGAATTTGAAATCGAAGCAATCGGGGTGGGGGGTAGGCTGCGAAGCAATCGGGGGTCGGGGGTAGGCTGCAAAGCAATAGGGTCGGGGGGTAGTCTGCGAAGCAATCGGGGTGGGGGTAGGCAGCGAAGCAATCGGGGTCGGGGGGGTAGGCTGCGAAGCAACCGGGGTCGGGGGTAGGCTGCGAAGCAATCGGGGTCGGGGTAGGCTGCGAAGCAATCGGGGTGGGGGTAGGCTGCGAAGCAATCGGGGTCGGGGGTTAGGCTGTTTTTTCCCAAGGCGTCAGTGTACCTAAATACGGGCCTGCCCGAATAATTTACAGAATCTTAATGTTTCTTAAGTTTCTTACTTTCATTTAAAATAATTTAAGAATATGATTATGATCTCATGTTATGTTGTGAGATTTTTATCCAGTTAAATCAGTAAGTTTGAACTTAGTATTTTCTTTCATAAACTAAGACTACAGGTTACCATAAAATCGAAAACAGAAATTCGTAGGACGTAGCAAATACTTTGACACGTCATAGTAGTTGCTATAATTCCTAGCAGGTAACCGACTAATACTATTTTTTTATTTTGGTGTTCTGCCCTAAGACAGGTCTTCAAATGGTAAGAGCTCTCCAAGCTGTCCTATCGCATGCCAGTCTTTTCGTTTCTTCGTAACATCCTCTGATTTTAATGCTATCTATTAACTTCATTCTTATACGCCCTCTTCTGTTTTCTCCTTCTATGACACCCTTCATGGCAGTTGTAAGCAAGCATTCTCTTTTTAAACAATGACCCTAACCAATTCCTTTTCCCATTTTCTATTACCTTCAGAATTCTTCTCTTCCCTTATTCTTCTTAAAACTTCATAATTCCTTACTTTATCAACCCACCTCACTTTTTCCATTGCTCGCCAAACCCACATCTCAAATGCTTCTAATCTTTCTCAATCTCCTTCCTCAGTGTCCATGTCTCTGCACCATATAAAGCAACGCTCCACACATAACATTTGGCCAACCTTTGTCTTAAATTCTTATTAATTTTGCCACACAGCAGTCTTATCTTCCCATTAAAAGCCTGTTTCGCTATAGCAATTCTTGCTCTAATTTCACGAGTGCAGGACATATCTTCACTTATCAAGCTTCCAAGATATTTCAACAACTCCACCTGTTGTATTTTGTCTTGCCCTATCTTTATGTTTATGTCTTGCCCGACTAATACAAGTACAGTAGTAATAAATGATGGCAAATGGTTTTGTTTGCAGCCGTCGAGGACGCAGATCACGTGTTTGCAGTTCGAACAGGACGGTGACGTGGTCACAGCTGACGGAGACGGTTTCGTCACGATATACTCCGTTGACAGTGATGGAGCTTACTTCGTCCGCATGGAATTCGAGGTACGTAAAGTCACTGTCGACTTTAGCATAGCCTGCCTACACGTAGACTACTTATGCCCTGTAGTCAAATCAAACAAACTACGATGCATTAGATAAGAAAGTTGAAAAACGTGAGTGTACTAAGTAGGCCTATTTCCTTTTTTAGTAGATACAAAATACAATATATTCGTCTTCTTTTTTCCTCGTCGTCGTTGTCCTCCTCCTCCTCCTCTTCCTCCTCCTCCTCCTCCACCACCTCCTCCTCCTCCACCACCTCCTCCTCCTCCTTCTCCTTCTTCGTCCTCTTCTTCTTCTTCTTCTTCTCCTCCCGTTCCTCCTCCTCATCCTCCTCCTCCTCCTCCTCCGCCATCTTCTTCTTCTTTTTCTTCTTCTTCTTCTTCTTCTTCCTCTTCTTCTTCTTCATTGGCGTCCTACTCTTCAAAAATCTGAATCTGATTTTCATAGGTATCTTCCTAACGTTCAAAATTCTCTGCTATAATTCAGATTTTACAAACGATATTAGAATAAACATCTATTTCACCAACTAAACTGAACGTTAATAAAGTGTCAAAAAAATTAACATATTGTTACGACAGTATCACTGATCGTCGTATGGTACAATGGAAAACAAAATACAGACACCAATGAAGTCACTAATTACCAGCTTTAATTAATCGCAAATAATAATTTGTATTCAACTCGTACAATAATACAAGTTAAATTTGTCTACATGTAATAATAATGTTACCTATAAGAGTTCCGCACTACTTATAACACACAGTAATCACTTTTCACTAATGATTCGACTAAAGACATCGCTCACTGTAACTGTCCGACAAAGCCAGACGCTGTCGCTTAGCCTATATAGGGTAGAGCCGAGGTTCCAGAATAACTTTCCATCCTTACTGCGGCGTGCCAGCTTAATGCGTATTTATAGTGCTCTCCAGAACAGTCTCGAAAGTGTACTTGAGTGCGGCCTTGACTGACACGCTACACTGCGGAGAAACGGGTGGAAGGACGCTCTCTACTCTTCCAGTCCGTCGTTACAATATATTTAGTCTGCCTAACAAAAACTCAAAATTAAGACTAAATAAAATACAGTATCATCAGTAATCATTTTACAATTTCTTTAAAAGACGTCAACAAAGGGTTATTGATGTTAAGCCTACAGTCGGACAGACTTTTTCATCACTGCTTTTTTATTAAAAACGACGTTTCGGCCAAGCAACAAATCGATAACTGTCTTCAGGCAAAAACAAAAATAAAACTAAGTTGTGTGTTCGGTGTGGTGTATAGTGACTTATAGACTTCATAGTTGGTAAGTTTTATTCATCTACTTGTGTTTGCTACCTGTATATTATGTAAATACTTTTGTGTTTTGACTCTCTACCGGTTGTAGGACAGAGTATAGTTTATCTTTTATTTGTAACGTTTCAGTTTTGTTTTCGCCTGAAGATGGCTAATGGCTACCGATTTGTTGTGTAGACGAAGCGTCGATTTTTAATAAAAAAGTAGCGATGGAACAGCTACTTCAGACTATTTGCGTTTACATTTATGCGTGTTCCATGTACAATGATAAAAAAACATCGATCTTTTTTATTTTCGTATGCAGCAGGTGATTAACATTGTATAAGTTTGTCTTCAACATTTTCTTACAGCAAAATTGTCTACTCGCCTGCGAAATTCTCTACAGAGTTTGCACAGAATAGATAATCATTCTATTACTATAATTTCAGCCCCTCTTCTGCGGCATCAGTACATCCGAGATGACTGACAGTACACACTTATTTGGTATTCAATTTAATTTTAGTTTCTTAAGTACAGTAACTTCTCCATTATTTGATCCCGAGTATTAAACCCTATGTTCATCGATGTCACAATAGTTTGAACCTGGCCATCGCATTTCGCTTATTTCCAAGATTGTGATATTCATTCTTCTCATTTCTTGGATGGCATTATGTATTTTCCCGGCTTGGGCCATTCTTTTCATATTCCATGTACATATCTTCACGTCTGTGTTTATATTAAATTTTCTTTTTACTTCATAACTGTTCAAAACTGTCCCCCCCCCCCATAGATCCGATTGGGGAACTTGAAGCTCCGGATTATTTTGCCTTGAACATAGCCATGATGATATTAGAGATATCTAAACGACCTTTAATGTAGTGGTTTCTAGTTGCCTTCAACATCCAAATGTCGTTGATAGTAAAAGCCTTCGGGGCCGATTTCTCAACCCCAGCACAATGAGGTGCCCTACCGCTTGCCAGTTCACATTGAAGATAAGAAAACTTCATTATCTGGGACATCTCATGAGAAATGAACAGAGATTTTACTTATTGCAGTCCATACTACAGGGAAAAGTACTTGGAAAGAGAGGAGTCGGGCGACCGAGAATCTCATGGCTGAGGAATTTAAGGACCTGGTTTGGCAGGAATACAACTGACTTATTCCATGCAGTAGTACAGAAAGTTAAAATAGTCTGTATGATATCCAACATCCGAAATGGATAGGAACTATCAGAAGAAGAGAAGTAACTTCTCGATTATTTTTTTTCATCCTGGAACAGACAGCGTATTATTTGGTGAAAAGCAGGAATTCTAGTAACTTTAACAAGTGGGTGTCCATTCTCTACAATAAGATAGTAATTTATACTTTATACGTATGTAATTTATACTTTAATTTATTGTAAACTGTAAATAAATTGTATCTCTACTGTCTACTTCTCTAAAGATACTGTGATATTGTTCTTTATTTAAATCTTTATTTTCCTTCCTGTTCGACATAACAAAACGTTTTTATACGAAGGCTTACGCGGCCGGTGTCATTAAATCCCGGGCTGTTTGGCCGTCGTCCAAAGTTTCTGGTAAAGCCAGACGTTTCGGCAATACCACTGACTGCAATCTTCAGTGAAAACGAGTCAAGGCTAACGTGGGATATTGTACGTTAGGACCACAGTACTGTTGTTAAAATTAGCCCGAGAGTTAATTTTAATCAAAAAAAAAGTTTTTACTCTCTCTCTCTCTCTCTCTCTCTCTCTCTCTCTCTCTCTCTCTCTCTCTCTCTCTATACATGGCGCAGAGTCCATTCCTCTAATTAACTGTTAAGTAGATATGGAAATAAAAAATCAGCTTTAACAATTACAAAGTAAAACGAATCAGACAAAACTCAGAGTTGACAGTATGAGCTTTGCCAACAATATGTATATGAACAAAGGAGTGTCTCAAGTAAGGAACCGACTTTAAAGTTCTTAGAAGTCATAGTCTGTCTAGAACCACATCCAGTAAACTGACAAACAGCAGTGTTTGCCTAGCCAGCAAAAACAGTAAATCACTTTGAATTTTAAACAATTGAATGATTGCGACAATGACAAAGCTGGTAGTCAGTAGTAAAAATAAAATAGATCACAGCAAACATACAAGTATAATGGCTTCATAAAACTGAGCTTAGTTTGAAAATTAGTATCTGAATCCACTTCTGAAACATGTATACTCTTTAAACACTCCAATTTGTATCGTTAATTTAGTAAGTTCATGTTCTTTCCAGAAGAAATAAAATCTTAACACATTTACTTATGCATGATTATAAGAAATATACTAATGAAAAAACTAATTATAAGTATGATACTACCAATTCGGAACACAACGTTTTTTATCGGTGAAAACGTAAAATTTTTACCTTTTGCCTGAACCAGTTTTCGCTTACTGTAAGCTTATTATATTATTTACTAGTGACAGGCTCTGACGAAGCTTGTAATTTAACTTTCCCAATGTGGAGAGATTTATCTGATCCTTTTTATGTTCCAGGCTCATAATAAAGGTATCAGTTCATTAGTTATGCTGTCTGAAGGAACACTTCTGTCAGGAGGAGAGAGGGATAGGAAAATTATAGCCTGGGACTCGTTACAAAATTACAAGAAAATTACAGAAACAAAGGTAAACCAACCAAAATATTTAACAGTAGTTATTAAATAAATTTGTAAGTCTTCTCGTAATGCCTAAAGTATGTTTGATCAGCTTCCAGAAAGTGCAGGTGGTGTTCGCAGTATCTACCCTCAGCGCCCTGGCAGAAACGATGGAAACATATATGTGGGAACAACCAAGAACAATATACTGGAGGGATCACTTCAGAGGAGATTCAATCAGGTACCGGTACTATTATCACGTTCAAAAGTACATTGCAACTACCTAAAGTTTATAATTACCTATACTGTTTCCGTTCCTAGCTTAAACCTGATTTAAACAAACAGGCGTGGCACATCTGAAACGCTATTTGTTGCTTGAGTTAGAGGCGTGTCATTCTGACAGAAGGAGTACATACAGGGTATGTATAATGTCGATACTGTATACACACATGTAAATTGTAATACTTTTTACATTCCGGACCAAGATAATATTTGTGTAACTGCCAGAGCAACAATGATATACTGTACTTTATAACACGCAGAGTTAATTGATTTTTTATTTAATGTTTGAATATCGGAAGAAAAAAAATAATGTAGGCCTATATTTAAAGCGAAAATAGAAGCTATGATAATTACTTACCAGTGTACTGTGTATTATCAGTTGTTGTCAGAGAGTAATTCAACGCCTTCCATGTCCGTGTGGGAACTTGAATCAGCACTTGAGTCAGCAGTGTTAATGATAAGACTGACCACGATATAGCTTATCTTTTTCCTTGAATACATGCACGACACAACGACTCCGTCGTTACTTCATTTACCGCCTGCTCTATCAGTTATTTTACATCATGCAGCTTATATGTTGTGTTGTGACGGGTAACATATTCTTCCAACTGGCTCCACATTAATTCAATGGAATTCAGAATACAGTAATAAGGAGGAAGTCTTAAAACGGCTGCCCCGATTTTTCGACAACATCATTTACAAAAAACTTTTTAAATTTATGTTGATTTTGCTAGCAGCGATAAAGTGCTACTATGTATTCATAAAGATGATTAAACGTAATCAAAAACCACTTGTTGCAGTTATGACAACTCTCACACGACTGTACAGACATTGTGCACATGTGTGTAACCAGGGCCGGCCTAAGAGCAAAATGCTGTGTGTGCAAGAATAAGTTTTGGCGCCCCTTACAATGAAAATGGGTATAGAAAACCCTCCAAAAAAATAATAATTTTGTTTGAACCCAAAACAATTATGAATTAACTGACCTTTCTTTACTGTACTTTCAAGCAACATTTTATTTGTTGAACAAAAGTTATTAACATATTCAAATGGCTAATTTGCATTCAAAATTACATAAAAATTTAAATTTTTACCATATTATTTTTTTATATTTTTTCTCATTTCGGCGCCCCTCCCAAAATCGCATGTGTGCGACCGCACACGTCGCACACGCCTTAGGCCGGCCCTGTGTGTAACAAACTACTGTGTGAACAGTGCCAACGCCCCTGACGAATAGCGTTTCAGGTGAGCCACGTGGGTTTATTTACATCCGGATTAAACTAAAAACGGGAACAGACAATGCTGAATTTATTCATTTTCTTTTTGCAGTTTTACTAAAAACAATAACTTATAATTAAGAATGGTACAAAATCGGAGCTTTGTTTATAAATTTTGTCTTATTTTACAAAAATGTATCATTGAACAATTCTAAAATAACTGTCTTTTTATTTTTAGAACTGTTGATGTATAAAAAAAACATATTTTGAACTATTACATGTTACAGGAAGAAGTTAGATAATATGAATTCAAGAATGTTACAGGAAATATGTTAAACAAAGAATTGAAAATACGAAATAACATAACAAAGAACTCGTTCTGTATATAACAGTCCTGTCTAATACAACGCTCATGGGTGCCATAGAATCAGTGATTCATTTTCTTGGTGCTATCTCTACAAACAAATTTAATTGGATGGATTTTTAATATTCATTCAGATTTTAAGACAATAATATTTTTAATATCTGAGTAACAGTTAGGTATTTTTTTTTTAATTTTATGATTATGTTCCCATAAAACATAATCTTACATATTCTTTTAATAATTAACATGTATTGCTTAATTACGTGCTGCACTTAATCTTCGTTTTCACTAAAGTAAGTGTCCTCCTCTCAAGAATAGTTAATTTTGACTAGCAATATTTCTATCCCATCAAACAATCGCAGTTCTCAGTTACCCACCTTTCATGAAATTTATAGTCAGGGTACCATAAAAACTTCCTGCCATGGACAGGACAGACAGGTCTTTGTCATATGATCCGCACCGGCATAGGCATCAGTTATATGTGCTCATATATAAAGAAGGTTGAATAGCATACTTATAGAAGAATTTATAAATTCCGAAATTTTAAAAAATATATAGAAGACTTCAATAGCATAACTAATGACGTAATGGCAGCAGTAAAAGAAATAGATGAAGTACTAACAAAAACAACTCAGAAGTACTACCACAGGCACAAAAAAAGTAAGAAATGAAATAAATAGAGTAATGAAAGATGCAATGTAATATAAACAAAACTTCAGTAATCAATAAAAAAATATTTCAAATAAAAAATTCAAATGTTTCAAGAGAAAATAAACAAATTGCTGTATAAGAAAAATACTATAAGATATTCTACGGACGAAAGATATGTTAACACGATCTATGAGTTGCATAAAAATGAAGTCAGAAGGTATTTCAGCCACTCATACTCCATAAGTTTACTTCAATCTCAATTTTATTCACTGAAGGAATTAGAATTAGAATTATATGTATTGGCGTAGCTAGCATTTTTTTCTGAGGTGGGCCTAGGAGGGAACAAAAAATAACAGGTAATTTGATTAGTTCACAATTATATTATTTAATCAAACTTGATAATCAATAATCATATAACATACATAAAATATTAATATGAAACTTGCATTATGAACTTGTAGCTTAACAAACATGATAATCAGCTATTTTTCATCAGTCTGATCCAGATTCAGTCTTAAACTTTTCTCTCAGAAGTAACTACCTAAGAAGTCTGAATCAAATAAGTCTTAATTTTCTTTTCTTTTCAGCGAATCGGCCCAACACTTAATCAGCAGAAATTTTATTTTTTACAGTTTCATTCTCTATGTGCAGCAGTGACACATGAGAGAATCGTTCCTGAAGCATTGTGGTTCTAAGCCACGTTTTTATCCGCCTCATGGCAGAAAACTTCTCTCACAATTGGCGGAGCTTACAGGAAGTGCTATTGCAACTTGTAAAAGTTTATATAAATTAAGACAGTACTCCTTTTTAATATGCTTTCTTAAATTTTCTTCATTTACTTCATCTTTTTTGGATTGAAGCATGTTTTTCATAATCATCGTTTCAGCGTTTAAAGCTGAAGTATCAATCTTTAAGAGGTTTTTATAATTATTGATGAAATCCTCTCCGTTCTTCAAATCCAATTTCAAAAATGCGTCAACTGCATTTGCCAACGGCAGATTTTCAAATCGTCGTTTTAAATTTACAATTATATTATATACTACTTGGTAGTAAATGTTGATCTTCCAGTATTCTTCTGGTTGTGTATCATGAGTCGGCAAATCTAATGTGTTGCTTTTGCCCACAGTCGACTCGGTATAGAAATCCATGTCCATTTGTTGACGTCTCCTTTTCGAGACTCTTACAGGTTCTAGTGAAATCTGGTGCTTTTCAGCAAACTGCTCGATATCTTTCCAAATTTTAAACTCATTTCTGCATCTTTCGAAAGTACCTGTTGTACTTGCTATGAAGTCACTAGCCTGACCAAGTGTTGCTTTTGAGGTCTGAAAATATTTACTCAGTACATTTACTATAGCGAGAACTGTGTGTAAAGACACGACAAACTCTGGTTTAGTCATAGTCTTTAGCAATCCGAGTGCTTCTACTGAATGCTTGTCTCGGTTCTCAGTGATCTCTTTTTCCAAAGCCGATTTAATGGCTTCATAATTCGTCAGTACTGCTTTGCAGTTTTCAAAGCGACAACTCCATCTGGTAGTACTTAAGACTTCCCATTTCACGGCTGGTATTTATTCCGAGAGTGTTTTGTAATTTTTTCAGACTCGCATGATGACCAGGTTGTGAGAAGTGGATATACAAAGCTTCGATTCCATTAAAAAAGGTCTTAGCTAATGAAACAGTTGCGCATGAATCAACAACCACCAGATTAAGTTTGTGCGCTAAACAATGGATATAAATTGCATGAGGGTGAGCTTCTTTTATAATCGCTTGCAGGCCTCGATGTGTACCAGACATGACACTGGCGCCATCATAAGACTGCACAATAATTGGTGCATCACCCAGGTGGTGTTTATTCAATATGTCAAAAATTAGTGTAGCCAGTCCTTGCGCATCTCTACAGGTAGAACAATTAATGTAACCTATAAATCTTTCGACGATGTCTAGGTCGATTACATATCTTATCGTCATTGATAACTGCTCCTCCTTATAGCATCTGGCCTCGTCCACACTCAAAGAAAAAAATCCGCATGCTTTAGCTTCTTTCACAATTTCCTCCAGAGTAAGGTTTGATATCACCTCAATAATTTCGTTCTGTATATCTGGGCTGCAGTAATTGAAATGTTTTTCAAAGTGGAGTGAAAAGTTTTTATCATCACACTTAGAAAGAAGTTGAGCAATTTCTACGAAATTACCCCTGTTTTTAGAAGTAGGATCCTCCCGGTGGTGCCCTCTTAAAGGCAAACCTTGACGAACAAGGGTCAGTATTACATCAATACGTTTAGCTAAATATTCTCTATTTTGGACAATTTCTTTTTCTTGCTGTTTGATAAGTTGTTGATTAATATCTCCAAGTGTAACAGATTGCCGATAAAACACGTACATTTGGCTGCATTCAGCGTGAAGCGATGATTCTGCGTGTTTTTTTTTTTAACGCCTCTGCTAGTTTCTTCCAGTTGTTAAAACCACTTTTTACAAATTTTTCATTTTGGTCTCGTATACTTCCCTTACTGAAGTGTCTGCATAAAAACAGTAGATTTTGTCTTCTCCTTTGTTGTATTCCAACCAACTTTTATATACTTCATAATATTTGGACAAAAATGATCTCAATTTTGTTCCAAATTTAGTTTTCGGAAAATCTATAAGGGGTTGTGATGGTCCAACTTGAAGGGTGCCAAGGTCGTCATGTTTATAAGCATTTTCAGAAGATCTTGAAGGATCAATAACGACGACATTCGCTTCTACGGCTAAATCGGCTGACTGGGACGTTGATGGTGGCCAGTTTTCTAAACATTTCGTTCCTTCAACTTCCTTTTCTTCATCGAGGCAAGATCCTTTTGTTGAGCTTGTTGGTGGTTCAAGCTGTGTAGAAGTACTAGGTTTCCTTGGAGCTTCGTTATTTTGAAAAAATGATCTGATGTCTTTAAATTTCTTCATGTTTACATCTAGAAAAAGAAGTGTTTGTATGTTATTTTATCTATAATGGATTCAGTTATAATGAAATGTATAAAAAATTCAGTTAAAATGAAATGTATAAAAAATTCAGTTAAAATGAAATGTATAAAAGAAATGTTTCACTCGAACTTTGACTTATCAACGTTCTACATAACTCATGGGCAGATTCAGTAGTTTTGGAGGGGGGGCTGTATATTTCTATATGAAAGCATGTGTACCCTCCCCCCACATATCATCATCAGATGGAACTGTACATAGTTAAATATACTCAAAAGAATGTTTACATGATAATTTAAACAGACAAACATAAAAACGGTTACAGATAGAGGCTTCGGAACTGAAATTCGATTAAAATGTTTAATCGATTCAAGTTGGAGGACATTCGTAACCACATGCATAAAAACGGCGAGGTTTCCGAACAGAAAGTTATGACATAATAACTTATAAACCAAATTTACGTATTTATTTTCTTTTTTAAGTTCGTAGTATTTAGCAAAAAGTATATGTTATATTAACAAATTATTGTAATACAATTATTTCCCTCATTTTATAATTAAATATTGTACAATTTTTATTAGTCACTTCAAATTTCATACGAAATTAACATTAACTTATTATTAAAAGTGCTTTATTTTCAATATATTTCTCTTCATTGAAACGGTAGAACAAATCTGTGAAAATAACCATACACCAAGAGTTAAAATAACAATAAAACATAACTACATTCATGTCATTTCGTACACCTTGTTTCACAGGAAAAAGCATTTTAAAATAAAACAACAGATTTTCTAAAATATATTCAATAAAAATGCCGTAAGTATAGGCTATACTAGATAGACTTCGACGAGTCGGTCTACATTTGTACATTTCATTCCGCACAACGTGAAATTCAATAAATATCGACGGTCGCGCGCGTCAGATCTTTACAATCTGATCGGATCTTCACCAATGCTGTAAACACCGATGCGCGCACAAACGCGACAATACAAGTTTAACGCGAAAAATGCGAATATACCGTCAATCGTCCGTTCCATAGAAATTCACGTCAGGCCACACTTCCGGACATATTAGTTAACAAATAAGTAAGTTTAGTAACAAAGAAACATAACCTTATTAACCTACCTGTATAAACGTGCTTCTGTGTATATTCAAGGACCGTGTCGTGTAATGCAATCACAAATTATATTGTTACGAAAGCAAAAATAAACAACCGAACAGGCAACTCGTCGTACGTATGTCGTAAGTTACGGATAACTGAGCTGGCTCTCTCGTCAATCAGTCGAGCAGAGTCGCGGACAAGGCAAGTTTAGATTAGATCGCTTTTTTTGGTGGGGGGGCACCGCACGTTCTGGGGGGGGGGCATGCCTCCCCATAGCTACGCCTATGATTATATGAGATGTATCTATTGAGTATCAAGAGTCCGTTTTTTACACCTTAGAGAAAGCAGTGAGCACTGATTGTGAGCTCTTTGGCAGAAACCTGTATGACAAGCAGCAACATTATCGGCCATTCAGTTTACTGTGAGTCATCATTTAGCGTAGTTATGTTCTCTATAGTGTCCCTGAATAATGCCAAGTTTAAAAGCTGAGCTGAGCATATCACTTTGAAATGTTTAGTAAAATTGAACAAAACACCAATGGAATGTTTTCAAATGCTTACTAAGATTTATGAAGAAGACTGCACGTCATGCACACGTGTTTGAGTGGTACAAAAGATTCAGTGAAGGACATCGGAACGTGGAAGATTACGAACACTCTGGATGACCTTCCACTTCAAAAACCAACAAAAATGTAGAAAAGGTTTGCCAGATTGTTTGAGAAGACTGCTGACTGAGTGTCTGAATGATAGCTGTAGTCGTAAACATTGACAGACACGCTGTGTGGAAAATTTTGTGTGAGGATCTCAACATGAAAAACTTTGTGCCAAAACGGTTCCTTGGGCTCTCACACCAAAGGAACATATGTACATTTGTGCTTATATACACGAGCAACTTGATGCTGACCCAATTTAAACAAAAAAAAAATCATGAACACCTAGATCAACGAAACCTGGCTCTTCCAGTATGATCCTGAGACAAAACACTAGTCAGTACACTAGAAAATACCATCATCACCAAGAATGAAAAAAGTCAGTCAAAGCTAGCCAAATTTAAAACCATGCTCATTGTTTTTAGATGGCAATAACATTTTGGAAGTATGAGTTATGAATTACATCACCTGCAATTCTAAGAATTTTATAGAAGTAAATTTTTTGGAATTGGTAAAAAAAAATTACATTAAAAAAACACTCTAGAACAATTAGAAATATACAAACACACAAAAACAAATAAAAACGACATCCTAAACGAACAGACACAATTCAAATTGCACGCATTATTCGAACACATCTCACCACACACACACAGCAGCGATCTTTCGAAAAACTATCCCGTCTCCAACAACAAGACGGACAGCGCTACCTACGGCAGCCTCTGATGAAGCCTTCTAAAGGTGAAAGCCGGTTTAGGCTGTAAAGTAAATCTTTACGATTTTACTTATAAAAAACTTAGTGTTCCGACTCGTCAAACAATAGTGATATTTAATTAAAAAAACATATGAAGCATGGAAAAGACTGCTGGACAAAAAAGGAAATGCAGGAAATTATTAACTGGTAAATAGTATTGTTGTTTACAGAATTAAGAAAATAAAATGGATTCAGAATTATATTTTGCCAGGCAGGAAAATGGTAGATGGTTACAAAATATTTCTGCATTGGAACCCAAGAATCATAAGTAAACATGATAAGATTACTTTGAACTGTAGTTTTGGTTAAACACTGAGCAGTTGTACTAGATGAGATTTGATCTGCACAGAAGTCACTGAAAAATGTCTGTCAACACTGTTGTACATGAGAGGTTACTGCAGGGGGTGTCAAATCCCCCCCCCCCCATTGAGAAGGTCATGTATAGATAACTCGCAGGCAGGTAGTACCAGCTCATGTAACAGGAAATTATCTAAATATACTTATGTCGCAACTGACTCAGAACACAAATTTGTGTTCCAAGTCGGTAGTGACATAATTAATTATATTTAGTTAATCAACGGACACGTCATGGACAACGAAATCCAAGAAGGAAATTATCATTAACAATCCCCCTCTCCACCAAAATTTCATCAACAAAATACCATGGAAAATCTTGGTTTCTATTCACCACTCAAAAATCTTAGTTGATAACCTTTCTCATGAAAAATCCTTGCTACAGCATTGTCTGTGGATCCATTTGCTTAGCTGTAAATAAATAGGATTAATGATGATGGTACTTGTAATGATGATGATGATGACTTGTGTGTGTACATATAAACTTCTTTTATTGATGCTAATGTGTGGTTTTCAGATTGTATTTGGTCATGGCCGGCAACTGTGGGGTTTGGCTGTTCATCCTGATGACGAGCTATTTGCAACAGCTGGACATGACAAAAACATAGCTCTCTGGAGAAACCACAAACTCATATGGGCATGTCAGGTACTTATGCTTTATTTATGAACACCAGTTTCACATATGTGCACAGAGGCAGCTCACTCATGAAATTGTAGACACATTAATAATCTCTCATAATTGACTTGTTTAGGTCAGTTGGGTAGCAGTATGAACAAAATTGTTGATTAGGTTTTCAGCTATTGCTGACTCATGAATCACCATCAAGTTTGTCTACTTTAAAATCCACCATACTCAAGTCTACTAAGTCCTGTTAGAGTTTACAGTAGGTGCAACATCTTTCTCAATTGATATGTTACACATTTGATACCCAATTTAATAACCGGGCAACCAATCTTATGAGATACCTAACCTCGTCAGATTGACTTGGCACAGAGCTAATCACAAGAGTATTTAAATGTGTGACTGAATAATAGCACCTGGACTACAATAATGTTCAACCTGATATAGATATGACATAGGTTTAAATCATTGCAGACTAGTAATAATGTTTTATAACTACATTTAAATTATTTCATTAACTTTCAGGTCATCAAGTATCAAAAGATTAAAAGCGTTCTGTACTTAAAGCAAAACGTATGTAGTGATAGGCAGTGAATCTCTAAGGTGTTTATTAGACTAGGCCACTGGTGGCAAACTTGGTGAGTCCACCGTTATTATGGGACAAAAACGAATAGCCACCAGTTGTGTGACTGTTAAAGAAAGCCTGTTGTTTGCAGCATAGCAGCATGTAGTTGAGAAAATAGCATCACACGTAAGTTTGCTTCTCCTTGCACTGCTATTAAAAAAGAGGAAGGAGAGAACTAGGAAATTGCACATACATCCAATGCTAGCTTCAAGAGAAGACACAGGACTGTATTATACTTTGTTTGCTGAAGTTTGTGCAGATGATAATAAATTACTTTATTAAAATTTTTAATTACTTTAGCACGTCAAAAGCATCATTTTTCGAACTTTTGGACTACATAAAAGGAGACATAAGTGGTGTTAACATGAGGATGAGAAGAGGATTTTTTTAAAAATCTCATCTTGTTTTTACTTCCCTGTTCCATAAGGAAATGGAAGTATGGTGATGGCAAAAAAAATCGTGTTCGAGATAATTGCAGATTCTGATTGTACTACTCTCAAAACATGAAAATAAGTCATTTTTCGAAATGTGTGTGTGTGTGTGTGTGTGTGTGTGTGTGTGTGTGTGTTGTGTGTGTGTGTGTGTGTGTGTGTGTGTGTGTGTGTGTGTGTGTGTGTGTGTGTGTGTGTGTGTGTGTGTGTGTGTGTGTGTGTGTGTGTGTGTGTGTGTGTGTGTGTGTGTGTGTGTGTGTGTGTGTGTGTGTGTGTGTGTGTGTGTGTGTGTGTGTGTGTGTGGATTTTTTTTCTATGGCAAATGATAAGAGTCGCAAATTCAAAACAGAATCCAATATTTTTTTGCATACGTTCCTGAATTGTAAAGGACTGAAGGCCTATTGATTTTGGTGAAGATCGGTTAAGGGAAAGGGGTAGTTAACCTGAAACATTTTGTTTAACAAGGGTAATTTTTTCTATGACAAACGATAACTGCCGCACATTCAAACAGAATCAAATAATGTTTTGCATGCATCCCTGAATTGTAGAGAACTTAAGGCCTGTTGATTTTGGTGAAGATCGGTTAAGAGAAAGGGGTAGTTTACCTGCAACATTTTATGTTGTAACAAGAGAAATTTTTTCATGACGAACGATAACTGCCGTAAATTCAAACAGAATTAAATAATTTTTTACATATGTACCTGATTTGTAGAAGACTCAAGGCCTATTGATTTTGGTGAAGATCGGTTACAGGGTAAACGTTTAGTTTACCTTAAACGTTTTTTGTTGTAGCAAGAGTAAAGTACTTAATTTGATAAATAAAGTATCCTGATAAGAAGATCTTAATAATCCACTGTAGAAACGTAGATGAATATCTATAAATGAAGAAGCCAGTTGAACGGGGTGGGGGTAATTTTCTATATACAAAAATTATAGTTGAAGGGGGAGGGGATAATTTTGTATATGTGTACTTCGTTATCGGCAACAAAGAAGTAGTTTGTTGTTAAAATTCCTTCCGGGGCTGTTTGGCTGTAGGCCAATGTTTTCTGCAAAACCAGACATTTCGGCAGTGCCATCGACTGCCATCATCAGTGAAAATCGAGTGCGATAACGTGAGGTGATATACATTAGTGACCACAGTACTGTGGTTAAGGCTGAAGCAGTAAGTAGAAAGAAGTAGTTTTTATGGAAATATTTCATTTTGAAAATGATTTTAAATATAAATCTTAGAACATGGAAGTCATGTATAGTTCTCCAAACCGATATTTTATTTTCCCCATCTTTTGCACCACTTTCAATAATACTTCAACTCGACATTATCACAAGGCAAAACCAATCAACTAACTTTCAAAATGACAGTTAGAGGAAATATGGTGTTGTGAAGCAGGTGTGATGCACATGTAGTTGTGGTGGCGCCACTAGTGGCCTTGTGCAATAGGCTATGTCTGAAAAAAATGCCCCAGCTGGCAGTGGTGCCACCAAAAGATGCACAAGCTGTTGCCAGGGCTGTCCACCAACCGGTCACCAATTTTCGGCGGTGACACCAGTTACCCTAGTCTAATAAGTCTCATTTGCTTCAATGCCCCACAACGTGCTGAGCCACTGGTTGATAAATTTTGTTGTACCACCAGTGTCCTAGTCTAACAGAGGTCTAATATATAAAATGGTAGTAATCAGTAACATATCTACAATTTAGTTTGGGGGAGGAGTCCAGTCAAGTCGGCTTTATACAAAAAAAAAACAAGTTAAGCCTAATCAATATTAATATGTCTAAAGTGATTTTTAACCAAGCATTGAAAGAAAGGAAGGTCCCGCTTGACTGGCAAATAGGAATTATCACACCTATATACATACAAAAAGGGAGACAGTAAAGAATGTTCTAGTTACAGAGGCATTACTTTAGGGAGCATGGTAGGAAAACTATACGGGAGGATTCTAGAAAGAAAGTTAAGGGAAAAAGTAGAGCACACCTTGGAAGAAAGCCAAAGTGGGTTCAGAAAAAAGAGAGGAACAGTGGACCAGATCTTCATAGTAAGACAGTTATGTGTGAAAGCTGCCAAAATGGGAAGATAAATACATGCATGTTTCGTGGACATGGAGAAGCCATTCGATAGTATACGAATGAAGGACGTATGGAACATATTGAAGAGGAAGGGAGTAGAACAACAGCTTATTGAGGGCATAAAAAGCCTATACGAAACAACCGTCAATTATGTAAGAGTAAGAAACGAGACATCAAAAACTTTCACCAGCAAAATAGGTTTAAGGCAGGGGTGTATTTTAAGCTCCCTGCTATTCAACCTGGTGTTGGATGATGTCAAAAATTGTAAGAAAGTATGAATAAATGTAGAATAGGATACTGGAATATGACAACAATAACAACATAACAATATGAAGATAATAACAATAACAGAATTATGCTATGCAGACGATTTAATAATTATAGGAGAAACATGAAAACAGTTAGAGAATAACACAAAGGTATTTAATGAAGAACTTAGAAAGAAAAACATGAAGATTAATATACAGAAGACTAAAACTATGGTAATAGGAAATTCAGAAGAGAAACCGTATAGAACTTGACAGAAAATATTTAGAACAAATAAAAAGTAAATATCTGGGAGTAGTGATTAACAGCAAAGGGAATTTAGAGGAAGAAATAAATGAAAGAGTAGTAACAGGAAGATTATTCAATAGTATTAAATCAAGTTTCCTGGGTAAAAAAGAAATGGTCCACTAGGATAAAAACAGAAATAGTCAGAAAAATCATGAAGCCAGTATTAACTTACAGAAGCAAAACATGGACAACAAATGAGAGAATAAAAAGCAAGCCAACTAGTATTGAAATGAGGTTTCTTCGAAAAATAGAAGGAAAGACAACAAAAGATAGAATTCGAAATGAAATATTTAAGAAAAAGTTAGATATTGTTCCTGTAGCAATAACAGTAGAACAAGCACAACTTAGATGGCTGGGACATGTAACGAGGATGGGGGAGGAAAGACTGGTAAAGCAAGTGTTTGAATCCAGAGAAACAGGTAAAAGAAAGAGAGGATGACCGAGAAAGCTCTGGAAGGATGAAGCCTGCACAGCTGCAGAAAGAAGACGAGTAAAATGGGAGAAAATAAAGGAGCTCGCAGGAGATAGAAAGAAATGGAGGGATATGTAGAAAAAGACGACCTCAGAGGACTCAACTCCAACATAGCTTTACACCGAAAGGTAGAAAAGCTAAGGCTTAAATAAGTAAGTAAGTAAGATGTCTAAAGTGACATTAAACGGTAATAAAACAATAAAAATATGCATTATTGAAACATTGTTTACAAGATACTTACTGACTAAATTGTTTTTCCTATCTTTCATATTTAAAACATATATTCAAATGAATGCTGTGTAACATAACTGTTTGTGTATTTAAAAAAGAGGTACTACTATATTAGCATACACAGCTAAAAAAATGATAAAACAGGTTAAAATTAAGAGATTAAAAAAGTTCCTTGTGAACTTTTTTTTGACCCTCTGAGTCCAGTCCTGTTCATTCTTCCCCCCCCCCTTGAAACAGATACAGATTATTTAACACTACATACATACTTTAAGACATGAACTGAGTATTGTCAGTTGTTTTATAAAACCAAGAGTGGGATAACACCAGTATTAAAATATTCATTGGTTTTTTCAGATTGCTTATGAATGTGTTTCTCTGAGTTTCCATCCATTTGGTGTAGCATTAGCTGCAGGGTCCACTGAGGGTCATCTTGTTGTGCTCAATGCAGAGACAGGTGCTACTGTGGCCACCGTCAGGGTTTGTGGTTCTCCACTCAGCTGTCTTGGATATAATCCTGGTAAACCAACAAATATTTATTCTTGGATTTTGTTGTCCATGACGTGTCTGTTGAGTAACTAAATATAAGTATATCACTACCAACTCAGAACACAAAGTTTTTTATTGGTAAAAACGTAAAATTGAGATGCATCATATATCTCATTGAAGCAAACCACACAAACACAAACATCGACAACAACATGGATGTTCTACACGTACACACAACAGGCCGAAAACTAGACACTCTTAAACAACTGGAAATACACAAATACATAAAAACGACATCCTAAACAAACAGATACAATTCAAATCACACATATTATTCAAACATATCACACCCCACACATACAACTTTGATCCTTCAGAAGTCGGCTCCGTCGCCAATAACAAGACGGACAGTGCTCCCATTGGCAGCCTATGATGAAGCTTATAATAAGCGAAAACTGGTTCAGGCTATAAGGGAAAAATTTTACGTTTTTACCAATAAAAAACTTTGTGTTCTGAGTCGGTAATGATATATTTAGTTAAATATTTCTTCACAATTTACTGTGCAATATCCATATTCTAAACAGAACTATTATTTGTTGCTACTGAGTTCTGAACTGTGAGTGTTAACATAAGACTTTAGTAATACCAGTTAACTTTAATAAATTTAATTTTTAAATGAATTCAAAAATTAGATATAGTAATTAATCGATTAAATAAATTCGAATTGAATTATCACTGGATAAAATATCTTGAATGACAAAAAAACACTTGGTTCACTTTCTTTTAAAATGATTTATTGCTATTTTTTTCAAAATGACTTTTCTTGTCACTTTGACACTGTCAACAAAGCAGTGAAAAGAGGTGACAAGAAAGACATAATAGGATGGTACACGTACATCATTGATTCAAGATGCAGTTTTTGCACATTTTAATACCTATGCTTAAACTTGTATCTTTCAGCAATTAAGTTCTAAAATAATGTTCTTTTTGTATAAAAATTCTACATTGTGTATTTCACAGAATATTAAACTTGATTTGAGCATGAAAACGCTTTGACACCTTGCACATTTTTAAGGGATAGCAGTAAATTTTGGTTCTGCCACTGGTTTGCAAGGCATTAGTTTATAAGTGTCATTTGACTTCTTTAAAACACCAGTATGAATACAAAGACATCCATACAATGTATCCATACAAATACACATACATATTTTATTTCAATTTTACTATACAGCCTTTACTATTTGGTTATATAGTAACCATATAGCAACCATAATCTATGTTATTTATGGTATATATGTATATCTGTGTATAGCTGGTGATATGGTGGCAATTGGTTCACAAAATGGAAGTGTGTATCTCTTCAGAGTCAGCAGAGATGGATACTCTTACAAAAAGAGTAACAAAATCAGAGGATCTCAGCCACTGACTCAGCTGGACTGGAGTTCAGATGGCAACTATCTTCAGACTGTCACTGCTGACTATGACCTTGCATTTTGTAAGCATACTGTTAGATTATACTTAATGCTGTTCTTGAACAGAATAATGTTTTCATTATAACCTTCTTCTTTTTAAATATTTGTAACGTATAATGGGTATATTGGGTTTAAACCTAACCCCCCAAAACTAAATGCATTACCTAAAATACACAAACCCAATATACCCATTAGACCATTGATAAATAACACACAAGCACCCTCTCACAAAATCGCCAGACACCTAGATAAACTAATCAGAAAACACATAAATTTAACCAACAACACATCTGTTAAAAACAACAAAGATCTAGTCAAAAAACTAGAACACATCCATATACCACACAACTCAACATTAGCATCATTTGATATCACGAATCTATACACCAATGTACCAGTCAAAGAAACCACACAAACACTTGAACACCTACTCAAACAAAACAACACACCTGAAACACACATACAATAAATCATCACACTCACAAAAATAATCACAGATCAAAATTACTTCACATACAATAACAAGATATACACTCAAACAGATGGGCTCCCTATGGACTCCCCCATCTCAGGAATACTAGCTGAAATATTTATACACCATATAGAACAAGAACATCTCATACATAACAACAAATATACCAACAAAATCATATATTGGCATAGATATGTAGATGACATAATAATATTATTCAGAGGTAATAAAAGACAAGTAGAACAATGTAACGTCCCCCTGAATTTTTTTATAAAATTTTTGTTAAGTTTTTTTTTGTTTAAACAAAAATTTTTTTTGGTTTTTCTTTTTTTTTCTCAGGGGTCGTTACTTAATTATTAAAACTAGACCTGCGGTCTAGACGGAAGAAAAATTGAGTTGAGCCCATCGTGACAGGACTTGCAATAAAACACTTGCAAACGATAACAGCTTTTATTAGTGTTCTCTTGTTATAATAATCACACCGTTATTACAATATGCACGGCTATATTTTCCACTATCATTAATAAACATGCATCTCTCCAATATTGAATAACAATTGGCAATATTAACAAAGAATTAATTTTGAATATAATTAATTAACAACAAATTATTCAAACACCTTTAAGTGCATTGCCTTCACATAAGCTGACATCACTAAGTATTAACCTTTATTCACATGACTTTTCTAAATAAGTTCTAATAAACAATTACTAAAGGTTGAATCTACAGAAACTTTATGAATTAAACTAACCCTCAAACAATGATACATCATGCCTAACGAGAACATGTAATATGCCGTTTTATACTTGCCAAATAAAATATTTCTCTTTTCCTTTTAAAATAAATTATGCATCACAGGATTAATACATGTATATATAGATATATATATATATATATATATCTTAATACTATCACCATGACTTACACACACCAGTTGCCCGCTTAAGAAAAAATTTAAGGTGTCATACTACAAGAATTACACTGGCTCAATTCTGTAACAGCCCCCCTAATAAGGACCTGTACCCACAAGAAGATTTAGGAAGGAACTACTCCATAGTTATTATCAATCCGTTAAGTACAAGTTGTTAATGGCATTTTATCTTCATAAGAAACAGTTAATTAAACTGCCCAACTACCAGTTTTAAATTATGCTAGGTCACTAATCACGACAAGGGCAAATGGTGTGCTATATAAAATATAGCATAGTAATTGACATTCTTCAACGGGTAGATTCTTTAACTCTTTAATTACACTAGTCACTATAAGTCCACCGGACATGCTATAATAGACAGTTGGTCATTGAACATCTAAAATTACGGTTGTGAAGATGAATTTCATTTCATGTTTTAACTGCAATAGGTTGCTGTTTCTTTTTGTGTTTTGTGGATTAAAATATAGGAAAGGTCCCACCTGTGCTTAGACGATTTGTTGTTACCCAGAATGCGCGCTGATGTTGACTGGGGTGTAACCACTGGTGTCTCCGAAATTCTGTGCTTCATTTCTTCCTTAGGGCAGTAATTTTGGGCTGGCAGTGTGGGGATTTCTCGAGGTCTGACGGCATTGGGGTGGTGCTGCGATAGTCTGCAGATGACGACCGATGTTCTGTCCCCATCTTCGTTGTCCCCTTTTCCCTCTCGGCTAGGCGGGAACCCTGGAAAACATTTTATTTGTAAGTAGCCGTCAGGAAAAAATACCCTCACACAATTCTTTCTCGCCCCGGTAAGCACAGATCACAGACACACTCACTGTCACAATTCCCATTCCGAAAATTAAGTGTCAACATAAATATTACTCCTCACAATTTCTCTTTAAATTATCCACTTTTAGAATTAAATTATTTTTAACCTTAAATCTTTATTACTTTACATTGGAATATAGTTGTAACGGCAAGTTCTATTTAATTTTCATGCAAGCCAAGGCAAGTCGGCAACATGCTCTTAACCATCCCAGACGCAACACACACAAAAAGACGTACATATATCATAATATAATACCCCCGCAAGCGCTTAGTTAATTAATATTATAGCAACACTTTGGCTCACCTGAAGCTCTTTAAATGATCACGAACTCAGTTCATAAGATGAATCTTAATTCATAACGCCGCCAGACCAGTGTCCCGTTTGAATGCAAAAGAAGAAATGAGGGCGAATGTCGATACCTGCGATCCCACGCGAACAGAAAATTCACAAATCAGCTGAATGGCACGGCATGCTTGATTACGTACACACACAATTATCGCCACGTCACGGTCAAGGTTAAACGATACAGTGAAGCCGTGGCTGCACAAGCAACCCTTGAACCCGTTATACAGACGGCACTGTAGCCGCGACGTACGCCAAATAATTTAAGCTTAAATACTTCGGCACAACAATTCCACAAATACATCAACACGATACACCCCAAACTCACATTTACCATATAAATAGAAAAAGACAACAGCGTAAACTTTCTAGACCTAACCATCACCAAAACAAACAATACATACACATATAAAATCTACAGAAAACCAACCACAACTGACATGGTCATCCACAATACATCAAATCATCCAACACAACAAAACAGGCAGCCTTCAATCATATGCCATAAAGACTCACTAGAATACCAATGAATAAACAGGACTATAAAGATGAACTTAACACCGTAAAATACATAGCCATACAAAATGGATACAACCAGGATTTAATAAACAAATTACATAGGCATATCCAAAACAAAAACAACAAACCACAAAATAAAAACAACACACAACAAAACAAATACATCACACTCACATACTACAACTCTAACACTAAATATCACTATTGTTTGACGACTCGGAACACTAAGTTTTTTATAAGTAAAATCGTAAAGATTTACCTTACAGCCTAAACCGGCTTTCACCTTTAGAAGGCTTCACCAGAGGCTGCCGTAGGTAGCGCTGTCCGTCTTGTTGTTGGTGACGGGATAGTTTTTCAAAAGATCGATGCTGTGTGTGTGTGGTGAGATGTGTTCAAATAATGCGTGCGATTTGAATTGTGTCTGTTCGTTTAGGATGTCGTTTTTATTTGTTTTTGTGTGTTTGTATATTTCTAATTGTTCTAGAGTGTCTAGTTTTCGGCCTTTTGTGTGTACGTGTAGAATGTTCATGTTATTGTCGATGTTTTTATATGTGTGGTTTGCTTCAATGAGGTGGTTTGCAAAGGTGGATTCTGTAGTGGTGTGGAGTGCCTTTGTGTGTTCAATGTATCTCTGTTTGAAGCTACGTCCTGTCTGGCCTATGTAGAATTTATTGCAATTTGACTCTAACACACACAGAATCGCCAACACTTTCAGAAAATACAACTACAAAATAGCATACAGAACCAACAACACCATCAAAAGGTACCTCAACGGCACAAACAAAAACACTGACATATACAACAAAACAGGAGTCTATAAATTAAAATGCAACGAATGCAACATATTCTACATAGGCCAGACAGGAAGATCTTTTTCATCCAGATTTTATGAACACACCAAAGCAATCACCAACAATAACATACAATCCACATTTGCCACACACATCCTGACAGAAAACCACAGTTACAACAATATAAAAAACAACCTTGAAATTTTACACTTCCTACCCAAAAGTCATAAATTTAACACCACAGAACAATTTGAAATACACAAACACAACAAAACACAACACAACAACATACTCAATGACCAATTACAATTCAAATCAAACACACTATTTGACACAGTAATAAACAATACCACAACAATTCAAACTCCAGCGCCAATCCCCTCCACCTCCACCCAGACACAACCTGTTAACTAAAAACCGTTACGCATAAAATTACCGACAGTTTTAGCATTCCGTATCTAAACTCACTGAAGAAGGAACACACCACTCCGAAACGACGTATGAGAAAATACAACAAGTAAGTTCACAGTGAAAGTAACAACAATATTAATAATTATTATAGTAGTGAACAAAGAAGTGTTGAACATTCAAAATAGCCAAATACAGTACTCAGATTTTGTTATAGGAGTTTGAGGGAGTACATGCTCTGGTAGCTCATCTAGGTATGCCACTGCTCCAGACAGTCACACTCATATATTATTGATATGGTGATAAAAAAAGTACTACTAGACTTAATTTAATTTACTAAAATCTTAATGCATAAAAAGCTAGTGCTAAATTACTGAACAATCTTATTAGTATGACACTAGCATGTTAGGATTGGACATACAAATGTTCCAAACTAATCTCTTAGAAATATAGTATTCATATGAATTTTAGATGACACATTCTAATGTTTTATGAAAGAATGTATACTGTATTTATAAGCATCACTTCTGTCACTCCTGTTACTAAAAGGTTATATCCTTTTACATACTGGAAAATAGTAGTGTATCAGATTTGACTGAATGCTAACAATGTAAAAGTTCTTGGATTTCGTTGTCCATGACGTGTCCATTACTTAACTAAATATAATTAATTCACTACCGACTTGGAACACAAAGTTTTTTATGGGTAAAAACATAAAACTTTTGCCTTAGAGCCTGAACCAGTTTTTGCTTTTAAAAAGCTTCTTCAGAGTCTGCTGCTGGGAGCACTGTCGTCACCAAAAGTTGATACCGTCGCCAAGAACAAGACAGGCAGTCCTCCCAGCGGCAGCCTCTGAAGAAGCTTTTTAAAAGCGAAAACTGGTTCAGGCTCAAGGTAAAACTTTCGTTTTTACCCATAAATAACTTTGTGTTCCGAGTCGGTAGTGAATTAATTATATTTAATATAAACATTTTTTAAAGAATCGAATTTTCAGCTTAAAAATCTGCAATATATTTGAAATCTTACAACACTAAAAAATATAAGAAATTTTAGTAGGAAATAAATTAACATTTCAAAACAATTCAAGTATATGAAGTTATCTCTGTTATATAAAAAGCGTGAGTCATAAAAGCAAGGGACACCATTCCATACAGAACTATAAACAAAACAGAACACACACTGTCAAAAAAACACATACACACAAACAGATAAACTAATTTGATTTACTTGGAATTCATAAATTAAACTATTCAGTGTGGATCAAACTTTACATATGCCAAACAGGACACCACTTCAAACAAAGCTACATTGAACACGTACAATCATTACACTCCACCACCAAATTCACCTTTGCAAACCATCTCCTTAATGCGGACCACACATGCATGAACATCAACAACAATATGAAAATTCTAGAGGTACACACAATAGGTCGAAAATTAGGTAGGGAGACCAGGGGCTAGTTGACACACTTTTTACTTATGAATTTTTTTCGACGTGTTTCAAGGTTTTTTTGCTCAAGTAAATATATCATAAAATACTTTGTACTCTTAGGTACCTTTAAATATTTTTAATTTTACGTTATCGTTGTTAGTTTTTCATGTACTTTTTTTTGTAACTTGTTGCAAGTGTGTCAACCTGCCCCTATTACGGGGTAAGTTGACACTGTACCTGGGGTAAGTTGACACTATACTATATTCGAGGAAAACAGGACATAGGCTAATTCAAATCACTGGTTGTTTATAAACATGTGTATTGATACAATTTTTTGTTGAGATACATATGTAAAAAGGAGTATTGTTCTTTATCAATAGTTCTTATTAATAAAAAGTGTTAGTCAAAAAAATCATCATCTGAAGTACAATTAGCACACTTGAAAAAAATGTCACTTCCCCCAGCACACTCTTCATGTGCCCACATGTAACATTCCGTGCATTGAATCCATTTCTCTCCTGGTCTGCTATTAGAATAGGACGACAGGCAATACAGGCAGAGTGTCTCATCTTCATCGTCATCTTCTGAGTCCACTTTTCTTTTCTTTTTTTGTGTCTGTTTACAAGTTTTTTTAGGTGTGGGGGTTTTCTTCAACTTTTTTGCTTTGGCAGCCTCCTGCTCTATTCGAAGAGCTTCTTTTATGGGTGTGTCAGTAAGTACGGCTGATTTTCTCTTTTTTCTACCTTTCCTAGTTGTTTTTCTGGCCTCAGCCTTTGGATAAGGCCTCACTGATTCGGGGGTCACCACTCCTAATGTTTTAGGTGACTCGGTCTTTGATTTGGGCATTGTAGGTCCACCAGTTGATGTAGATGGTTGGTTGTCTGGTGTGGATGGTCTAGTAGGCACAACTGGATCGTCAACATTTTCCATTGTTTCAGGGGTATTACAATTCTCGTGCGTTTCATCTGAACGAAGGTTTGCCTCATTTGGATCCGGCCGATCTGTTACATAACTGGACATAAAAGTCGGATTCTTGAAAAAATGTTTTCATTTAAGGGGTAAATTCCTGTGGCGTTAAATCCTTTAATGATATTAATAGGACTTGCTGCAAGTGGTATTGCGTTACTTACTACCTTAGGCATATCATAAATGGTCAGAGTTTTTCCCGGGTTCGATGCCAACCAGGAATCGCACGCTGTGTTAATATATTTTTTAAAAGGCCCATATACACTTTTGTCCAAGCGCTGCATCTTGTGACTGCAGTGTGGTGGAAATGACACCAAAGTGATGCCATTGGCCTTGCAGTAGTCTAACCCTTCTATGGATAAGTGGGTTTCATGATTGTCTAGAAGCAAGATAACTGGGGCATCTACTGAACAACGTATGTTTCTAACAAAATGCTTCAGATAATTTTGAAACACTGGCGCAGACATCCATCCACTTGGGGTAGCACCACCCGCGCATCCAGGAGGACCTTGTGATATGAAGTGGTCCTTATAATGAACCCGGGGAATACAAAAAAAAGGAGGCACGGTATTTCCTGTAGCAGACACTGCTAATGTTACTGTCACAAGATTCCCTCTTTCTTGAGAGACTAATTTCCCTAACTGCTTAACTCCCCTTCGAGCTACAACTCTATCTGGTTTGTGGGTTGTTACTACCCCAGTTTCTTCTACATTCCAAATATCAGCTGGTCCAGGTTTAAGACGATTAAGTAGCCTACAGTCTTGTAGTTATTAAAAAAAAGTTCCACATTGGTTTTAAATGCTGAAGGTCTGCAAGGCTTGTAGCTCTAGGTGTCCTGACTGAGAGTCCAGGATGTCTCTTCATAAACGAAGTGAACCAGTCAACACCTGCAAGTTCCAATTCCCCCCATGTTTGTGGAACTGTGATGTTTAATTTTACAGCATATTGCCATGCTAATTTTCTAAATTCTTTTGGTGAAAGCCCGTAATAAATATCAGCTGCTTTTTTAAGGTAGGCTTCAAAAAGAATTTCTTGGTCTTCAGAAAAAACCTAAACACACCAAAAAACTGTGATTAGGTCAGGGATAAAATAATTTTAAATATTAAAATAACTATAGGCTTTACATCGAGTTAGGAAGTTAGCTCTATATTGTTAGATAATACTTAGGTTATAGTTTTAATTATGATAAACCTTATAATTTTTAAATTCCTATAAACCAATTTATTTTGCTGTAGGCTAAGTTAATTTTGCTAAGTTTTAAACGATATTATACACCACTGATGATAACTTACAGCAGCGTAAATATATTGGTTTATTGGAATTTTATTTTTTTAGTAGGCTTACTTGTCGGTGTTTTTTGTATCCATATTTGGTTTCCAGAGCACCATCCTTTCCCTCTAACTCCTCTTGTGTAACCTTAGTGCAATATCTTGCTAAGGAATTTAATGGGATATCAAAATCTTTAGATACACTTCTCACAGATTTGTGTTCCAATTTTACCATTCTTGCTGCTTGTAGCATTGTTTCTGGGGGCGTTTTTGCTCTCTTGGTTTTTATTTTATAGGTGCACATTTTCTGTAACAAAAGTTGGGACTGTTCAGTCTAGCATAAATTAGTATTTGAACAACAACATCTATTAATAACACAGCAACATGCTTAAATTTAACGTAGAAAGAAAAGCGCTTGAGAACAAAAATATTTTTATAGTGTGTCAACTAGCCCCTAGCTTTGTGTGTCAACTTACCCTGAATCACCATTTTGAATCTTTGTTCTCATTGTAGGAAGAGGGAAGCGTATAACCAATGTAAACAATATGACGATTTGTAGGCCAGGGAATGACAAATAAGATAGCATGTTGTATGGATTGATGAGCCACATACCTAAATAATTAAAAAATGTTTAGTATGAAAGCTAAAATTTACTTACCTAATCAGAAAACAAAAAAATCGTAATAAAAGCCGCAGCGCATATCCCTCCACTATCATAACCCACTCACTACTGAGCCACAGAATAAGAAACATACAGAAAGGAAAGTAGAGGGCAGCACCTTTCATCACAGCGAGCCCAAGCCAGGTGCTGGCCGCCATGTTGAGAAATAGTAAATGTAATACCACAGCTGTTTCACGGTCAAGCAAGTTGTACGCAAAAAAACTAATATCGAAACAAAATAACATTAATGTACATTAAAAAATTCAACTTACCCGCTAAAAGTAGCATAAGGTTCTTGTCTGCTTCCTATAATAAAATGTACGTAGCAAAAAGAAAATGGAAAATAAGTAGACAAATAATACCATAGGTTATGAAGTTTAAGAATTTATTTAATTTATCCAAAATACACAAGGTAAAACAAAGGTGAGATTAATATAATTAACATTCAGGATTGAATATATAATAAATCAGGCCTTCAATAGGGTACGGTACTTATAAAAATGCAAAAATGAAATGCAATAGGATACATACTTAATTACGTCAGCAATAGAAGAGTACAGTAATAATAATTATAATTCACACACACACACACACACACACACACACACACATATATATATATTTATTTATGAAGCATTTATATATATGAAGGCCTACTAGCCCATACCAAACTCAGATTACAAACTTCACAGATGTGTCAATTTGATGAGTTTGCAATTTTTGTTAGTTCTACTTTTCAAATCCCTGTTCATGAACTTCAAGAAATAAAAAATTCTCATTCTCACAAACAACTTAATCAAATAACTATGAGGAAAATCCTTACATGGGTGGTTGAAACTTATATTTTCCATTAACTCAATCAATTTATTTCCAACATTATTTTCTGTCATGAATTCAAGAAAGTTGTCAGTGAAAATATTCTCCAAGTGTTCATTGTAACTTACAAAGCTTGAACTTGGACATTTTAGGTTTCCAAAGATGTCCATATTTTTATTTTCATATGCTTTGAAATGTAAATACAACCTGGTACTATCTAAATTATTTGCTTCTTCTTGTGAGTATGCCAAACATGTATTGCATTCATGAATGGTTAAGCACTTTTTAATTAAGTATCCACAGACATATTGCAGTGCATTTTTACCAGGTAAATTTTCCCTATAATCTATGCAGTTTACAACAATATTTTTTGAGATTGTGTTTCGACTAACATCTAAATTCAATAAATCACTGCAATTATTAATTTAAGCTACGTTGACACAAGCAGTTTTTAATGAGGCCTAGGACTATAGTATAAAATATGTTTAAACAACAACGACAATAATAATAATAAAAAAAAATAATAATAATAATAATTACCTGTACATCAATTTTACCCTTTTTAATAATTTTACTGGTTTCACTGCTTCTCTCTGTGGGTGCTTTTCTTTTTTGAGATATTTGTTTCGGTGGATTTGGTATCCTGAATAATGTCGGAACAGCATCTGGTTTCAACCGGTTTCTTAGGAAATTTAAAAACGTCACATCTTCAAAGTGTACACTACATATTCTGCAGTTTTTATTTACATATATGGCATCTTTTTTTAACAAACCCTCTCTTCTACAGTTTACAGTCCATTTCCTTGCACTGGAAAAATGCAAGATTAACGATTTTAAATTAGGCCTATAGCTAATTTGAGTTTTACATTAATGAATACTCTACTGTTTATAATTTATTAATAATATTATTAAGAAGAAAATATTAATAAATCAACTTATTTTACTTACCGTTCTTCGTCTTTTGGGAAGCTGAAAAAACTTATGTCTTTATTTGGGTTGGAATTATTCTTGCAATTAGGTGCTGAGCACCATCGACCGCCTTTTCTCTTACAAACACTCATTCTTCACTTTGAAAAATAAATCAATTTACCAATGTAACATTCCAAATGTATAAAACACGTGTTCACTTGAAGTTATGTACTACCGCTGTTAATTACTTTAAAATTAAAGCGAAAACTGCATAAAAACAACCGCATACTTGAAGCTAGGTATAACAGCTGTTTACTCGCTCGTAATATGGCGGCCACTGGTCATGCGCGCTAGCAGCTGGCGCGCGGATTTTAGCGAAGTTTCCATTCTGTATGATTCTTATTCTGTGACTGAGCCATGTCTAGATGACAGTCTAGGAAGGAGCATGGCGCTACCAACCTTACAGAACAAAAATTACCACGGGTGTGTCAACTTACCCCTGTAGCCAACTAGCCCCGGTCTCCCCTACACTCAAACAACTGGAAATATACAAATACTCAAATCGCATGGAAACAACATCCTATATGAACCAACACAATTTGAATCACACATGCTATTTGAATTTTGCGTGTTACATTTTCATTTGTAAAAAATTATTTCTGATATAAATAAACAAACAAGGTGTCAACAGTCGTACGAGTGTTTTTATTCCAATGACTGACCTACAACACAACACATTATTCATTCCAATTTTTATTACTATAAATTTGTTTACAAATTTAGCCACTAAAAGTGTATTGCTTATTACAAATTTAACAAAGTTATGACTTAAATATTTCTCTTCATCCCAAGACACTCTTTATATTGCATCTTTGCAATAAAATGTGTATAAAGTTATTTATATATAATCACAGTGTCACATATGATTCAATTTTAATCTATGTTTTTTACTTCTATGTACTTTTTTAATATACAGTTAGTAATTATGACATACTAATATTTCTATTGTTTAGGGGATGTAAAAAATCTGGCTGCTGAGAAGAGTCCTGTTGCAATGAAAGATGTCAAATGGTACACACACAATTCTACAGTGGGCTTCCTCGTAGCTGGTAATTATCTTCATTCCTTTTTTGATTTAAATATGTAAAGGTTAAAAATTAGTAAAAAATAGTAAACTACTAATTAGTATAGTAATTAGTAAACTACTAGAAGTGTAAACAGTAGTTTAATGTTTGATCGAAAGAAATTCTAAAACACTTTGTGCTTCAGGTATTTGGAATAACCGTTATTATCCAATGACGTCTATGATATCAACAGTTAACAGGTCAGCAGCTCATGATCTTCTTGTTGTAGGTGACACAGATGGCTACCTCAGGCTTTTCAGGTAAGTAAGGCCATCTAGTTTTCAGCTAGTAGGGAACTACTGTTACTAGAATGGCATTGGATGGCTAAGGTTCAAATTAGGGAAGGTTAGGTTAGGTTTTATACATGTTCTTTACATTGGGTAAACTTGTTTAACTAAACATTTTTAATTTTTTTAACTTATCAGAATTTTTTTGAAGTGCCAAGTCAGTGAGGTTGCTCTTATTACAGAATACACAGAATATCTGGTTTTTAAACCAACCAAAATGACTTTACAAGATTTTAAACTTGTAACTTGTGTTCCACTAATTTTTGTTTCAGTGATCTCACATCCTCCTTAAAATTTATGATACATATTATTATATATAGTATGACAATCATAATGTACTGTCTACAGGTTTGTAATTTATGCTAATTTGAAAAGAGAATGTTGTTCACCATACTACTGACCCATAGTAACAACCCCTTCATGTAACAACAAAGCATTCTTCATTCTGTATATCAGACATGATTTCACTATTAATTCTTGTGGTAATATCCTGCTTTGATCTTCTTGTAAACCAGTAAACCAGTCTACTTATTGGTTTATGAAAGAAAAAAAAAACTGAGAATTCTAGACAGCAGTTGGCAATTTTAATAAAATTAAAGAGTTCAAATAAAACTCTGAACAACCTAAATTAGTCTAATTTTAAAGATATTTATGTTAACAATAAATGTTACTGAAAGATAACTGAATCCTATTGAATGTTTAAAGATTAAAGTATTACAGATTATTTTTTAAATATTCTGTGACTACACACAATATTAATGTACTTTTGTTTAAAATTATCTCAGTGGAACTAAATATTTAATTTAAATTGTAATTCAGACCAAACCAACAAAAGCTCACAAGCAAAAAAAAAATAAAAACACCAGCATGTCTTCTCACACAGATCATGTTCTTCAGTTTGAAAATCTTTGCTTTACTCAATTAATGTTATATATTTGTTGTTTACTTTTTTACAGATATCCATGTTTAAGCACTAAATCAGAATACAATGAAGAAAAAGTGTACAGCATGCAAGTAGCTGCAGCAAGATTTCTGTTTAACGATAGGAATGTTGCAACAGTTGGCGGCACTGATGCTGCACTTATACTATGGGATGTTGTTGATGATTAAAGTGTGTATGATTTTTAAAAATAGTGTATACGTAGGAAACAGGGCTGGAATTGTTAATGCTAATTATGTTGGTAATAATTGTTGAATCATTATTGCAATAACAATCTTTTTTTTAATTTTAAAGAACTAAATATATTTAAATTTATATGTAAAACTAGAAAAGTGATCACCACTTGATTATACAAAACATTTAGTTTAATCAGTGTTTAAGTCTATGACAAATTACAAAGTATCAAGATTCAATTAAATGATTCCTTTTACTGCAACCTGACAGTAAACAGACTACTTTATATGTAGACTACGCATAGCATTTTTGATCATTATTTCATGAAAACCTATGATAACCTATGTATTGGTGTAGTACAAACAGTTCATAGCAAATAATTAATGATAGGTGAAAAACAGTTTTGGGGACATCAACATCTATAACTACTACGTTCCTAGAGTGACTTTCACTTTCCCTACGATACAACTCCTCTACTCAAAGGGCTGGTGCTTTCACACCATTTCTATCATCATCATCATCTTCAAGGATTAAACCAAGGATGGTTTGTTCTGGTCTCAAATAGGCAAAGATTAGAGCTGGTAACTCAAGCGCTTCCTCAGACGTCCCACACCTCTCCGTCGCCTCGTCTTATAGTTCCATAGTGGTTTGGGGATGCGGCAGTCATCCATTCGGCAAAGATGTTGCAATAAAACTTATAGTTTACCTTATTTCTTTTCCATCTTGCGACTTCGTTATATGTCATACACGACATGTTTCGGGAAACATGTTCCCATCTTCAGTTTAAAATAAGGTAAACTATAAGTTTTATTTCAATAACGCGACTTGGAGACCATAAATCACAAATTATGAAAGATGTTGCCACCAATTAAACCGAAACTGGGCGATTCTGTTGAGTATGCTCATAATATTCAGTTCCTGCCATATATCTGTGTTTATTTTATGATCATGGAGAGTATACCCTGCCATGTGCCTGAGAAATCAGCTACTTGGATGTGACTGGCCTGATCTTTCATTAACGTCCAATTCTGAGACCTATAAAGAAGTGTGGGAAGAGCTGCACTTGTAGAATCTGTAGAAATTGTAGAATTTTAGGCGTGTTCCTTTCAGGGTTGGCAGGTTTAAACCTCTAGGTTTAAACCACTTGGGTTTTTTTAGAAAAAAACCAAATTGGTTTTTATTAATTTTTTGTAAGATTATACTTATAAAAAAAAGAAACACTAACAAACATTATTTAAATGTAAATAGCGTGCGCGCAAAAGCATTTGAAGCAGAATACAAAACAGAGAGAAAGCGTTCTTGCTGACGTACACATTATGACCAAGCCGAGCTGTGTGGTCCGAATTTTTCTTTGATGTACCGCCTCCCGAGCGAACATGAGCGCAGGCAAACGAATGCGTTCATTCGCCTTCATTTTGACGTACACACTGAGTGAACTTATGCGTTCACTCGCGAGCGGTCGTACACGTGCGCCTAGTGTGATACCCTAACGTGATTCCCCGAATTCGTGGCGTATGGGATTCCCTAAATCTTGGCGTACGTGATTCCCCGAATACACTTGTATGAGAAAGAGACGTGTAATTTTCATTTGCTGTTCAGAAGTGAACTGATGCGCTACAATGAGTGGAAGAAAAAGAGATTTAGTGTGGCTGTATTATGATGAACTCAAAAATGAGGGAGGCAGAAAAGGACACAGAGCTAAGTGTAAAAAATGTGGACATGAATTAGGAGGCCAAGTAAGCAGATTGAAAAAGCATATAGAAAGTGTAAAAGTGGAACCGTCGGAACCGATAGTGATGATGATGGTAAGTATGTTAATTTTATTTTTTTTAGTGGAACATCTCTAGAACAATATCCGATACAACAATAACTCCCTCTACAACGATGCTTTTGAAAATCCCCGGCCCATCATCTATAAGGTATAAGGCTAATGTATAACGCCTACCATTACAATGATATCCTATATAACAATAAATCCCTCTACTATGATACTGATACGCAGTTTTATAACGATAATTGTCATATATTTCGGCCGAAATACAGAAAAATACTATATACAAAATTAAGTTTTCGCTGCACAAACTCTCAAGGTCAACAATGTCGTGTCACTTCATGAGCTAATGTACAGTTTTGACTTTTGATGGAGCTGTACAGTTCCTGCGCGTTTGGCTCGGAAATCATACACTGAAAAACGTTTTACACTAAACTAGCAGGATGTGATGCATCTATATTTATCTAAAAATAAAAAATCTAAAAAACTATATCTATAGTTATCTAAAATAAATTGTGAAGTTTTTATATACTTATTTTAATGATGCAGCATCAAATAAAGGATCATAATTACAAAAACTATGGAAATTTTTCCAAAATAAAATGTGTTGAACATTTTTTTTGTTTTAAACAAGAAGGGGAAAATTTTCCATGGAATCGCTCATTTATTGATATAATAATGTAAAAGATTTTTTAAACATATTATATATACATACACTATATCAAATAATGCATATATTCAACAAAAAAAAATTGCATAAGTATAGACTAGACACTATAAAAGATGCGCGACAAAAACAATGATTTAATTAACAAAATATTTATAATCAGAATGATCAATATTGCACACCACTATATAAAAATTATTCCGATTAGCGCTTTCAAGCTTCACAGCTCATCGTCAGATCAGGAATAGGCAGAAAATATGTAATACCCAACCCTTCACCCCTCTCCCCCACCCTGCTCACCCACAACCAACTAAAAATTAATGACCCTTCCCCACCCCCTAAACTCTGTCTCACCATCTGTACAGTTACATATTTTTCTAGTAAATTCCTTGTGTGTGTGTGTGTGTGTGTGTGTGTGTGTGTGTGTGTGTGTGTGTGTGTGTGTGTGTGTGTGTGTGTGTGTGTCCCTTTAAACTACCCTCTTCCTCTCCACACACACGTGGGTCAGTCACACACCCTTATTTTAAAACAACCAATTAGTACTATGAAATATAATTCTTAATCTTATCTATCTGCCCTCTATCATTTACTTCTTAATCATGTTATAAAATATTTCTTCATTATCAAATTTAATTTTAATATTAATTAAATTGTCTAACCCTTTTTCTCTTTCTTTCAATATTTCTAACTCCTCTCTAAGCTTCCTTTCAACTGTGTTATTTACTACTTTTACAATTTCGTATTCTTCCAAAGGATTAACAAACTTGTGGTTGTCTTCTATGAAATGTCTTGCATATAACGAATTGGTTGTTCTATTACCTTCTCCACGTTTGTGGTCAGACAACCTGCATGCGAATTTTCGTCCTGTCTCCCCTAGGTACACTTTGTTGCAGTCTTTACATTTTAATTTATAAATTCCGCTTTTCTGTAATACTGGAATTTTTTCTATATTCTTATTCCTTATCTTATCAAATACCGTTTCACATTTTTTAATAGCTATATCTACTCCATATTTATTAAAACATTTTATAATTTTTCTAGTATGTGAACCTATGTATGTCAATGACCCTGCATAATTCTTTTGTTCTGGTTCTATTTTAGCTTTTTGTATGTTGACCCTTTTCATAACTTTATCCACTATGTTGGTGCTATAATTATTATTCCTTACAATTCCCTTTATCGTTTTTAACTCCCTATCTTTTGATTCGGTCTCTTTTAAACACTTCTGAGCTCTGTAACAAAAGGAATTGATTGCCGCCATTTTATATCTGTATGGGTGGTACGACTCTCTTGGTATAATTATATCAGAATACGACTCTTTCCTAAATATCCCAAACTGTAGTTTCTCATTATCTTTAATTTCTATGTTTAAATCTAAGTAATTTATTTGCTTACCTCCTATCTCTTCCTTAAATTGTAAGTTTTTATCCTTATTATTTACCTCCTTTATAAACTCATGCACTTCTTCTATGCTTCCTTCCCAAACTACTAATACATCATCAACGTATCTAGACCATAATTTTATATTGTCTTTATACTTAGTGGAAGTTATTAATTGCTTTTCAAAATCATTCATGTATATTTCAGCAAGAATAGGGGATAATGAAGACCCCATAGGTAAACCTTTTTTCTGTATATAAAACTTGTTATTAAACCTAAAATAGTTCTGATTTACACATTCTTTAATTACTTTCATCAACTGCTTTTTATACCTGTATTCTCCCATATTATTATCGTTTATTAACTTAATAACTTTATTTACTGTGATATTAGTAAACATGTCCTTAACATCCAGTGATATCAATTTTGTATTTACATTAATGCTAATATTTTCTAATTTTTCTATCAATTTTATATTATTCTCTATGTTGTATTTTGTCCCAAATTCATATTTCTCTTTCAGTACTCTGCTAACTTCCTTTGGTAGTTTATAAATAGGTGCATTAATAAAAGAAACAATCGGTCTAATTGGTTTTCCTTCTTTATGTATCTTAACCTGACTTTTAAAAGTTGGTGCTGTTGGATTACTTTCCAATAAATACTTTTTCTTATTTTCTTCTATAAATGTTATCTGTTTCATCATTTGTTTTATCCTTGACTGGTACTTACTTGTATAATCATACTTTATTTCCTCGTATGGTCCTTCCCTTATAAATTCTTCCGTTTTCTTTATGTATTCTTCCTTTCTCATTAGTACCATTGTATTTCCTTTATCCGCCTTCGTAACTATAATATCATTCTTCTTTATTTTATTCTTTAGTTTAGTTACAGTTGCTTTGATTTTTTGTTCATTCTTTGAATTATACAAACTTTTCTTAAATATTTTATCTACTACATTCCCTACTTCCCACCTTATTCTTTTTTTATCATTTTCATTTCCTAGTTTTTGTATTATGCTTTCGCATTCAATAATCGTTTTTTCTTGATTTAATTCTGGTGGCGGTGCGTATTTTAAGCCTTTCGCTAACATTTCTTTTTCTTCCGTATTGAAATTTACCTCTGTAAGGTTTATTACTCTTTTTTCATAGTTATTCTTAGAGAGGTGTTCCTTTTTTACTTCGTTCTTTCTTATTAATTTATTTAACTTACCTACCATTTTACACACACACACACACACACACACACACACACACACACACACACACACACTGAAACACAAGGAATTTACTAGAAAAATATGTAACTGTACAGATGGTGAGACAGAGTTTAGGGGGTGGGGAAGGGTCATTAATTTTTAGTTGGTTGTGGGTGAGCAGGGTGGGGGAGAGGGGTGAAGGGTTGGGTATTACATATTTTCTGCCTATTCCTGATCTGACGATGAGCTGTGAAGCTTGAAAGCGCTAATCGGAATAATTTTTATATAGTGGTGTGCAATATTGATCATTCTGATTGTGATTTCAACCACTAACACAAATTTCTTCATTAAAAATATTTATATTAAATAATTTTTGAAATTTTACTGTTATTTTAAGGAATCAAAACATTCTTAAAAGTTATAAATATATTAAATATTTTTAACAGTCTAATTCGTACCACTGCAGCTGTCGTAATTCCTAAACTGTATTACAATAATACAAATAATATGTGCGAGTTTTTTTAAATAATCTGATAAAATTTTTCCTGTTTTGATAATATTCATACTTTTTGAAAAAATCTCGATTTAAAATTTTTGAAAGTTGAAAATGGTCCATTGTACCCCCAACCCTATGTTTAAAAAACCTAATTTTTTGATAAATTGTATTCAGTGTACTGTCAGTTTGCAGCCAGATCATTCAACGGTAACTTACATACCGTTTAGTTCCAAACATCGTGTCGTGATTGCTGTAGTACATTCGGTTGTGCCTTATCTTTGTTCTAGTGTTGTCTGCGTAATTCAGTAAAAATAGTTCGATATGGCACCGCATACAATTAACAATTTTTTTATTTTTTCCAGACACACAGACACAAAGGGAATTAACAGATACCAGTCAATTTTCAGTATGTACCCCAAGTAAGGTAAAAAAGGCTGCTTCATCTTCATTACATACATTTGTTGTGAAAACTACATCACAAGAAAAAGATTTATTAGATCTCCAAGTAGCTCGATTGGTTTATGCTACCAATATGGCATTTACAGTGTTGAACATCCACAGTTTATTCAATTAATGAAGCAACTGCGTCCCGGTTATAATCCTCCGAGTAGGAGAGAAATTGGAGGTACTTTGTTGGATACAATTTATATGGAAGAAAAACGCAAGTGCTCAGAAATGTTACAAAATAAAATTGTTTGTGCAGGGATTGATGGTTGGTCAAATGTCCACAATGAACCAATTGTGTGTGTTACTGTAACAACTGCAACAGGTGATACATATTTGGTAGACACAGTTGATACCTCAGGAAATTCACACACATCTGAATACTTGGCAGAGATTGCATGTAACAGCATCAAGAAATGTGAAGAAGAACTAAAGTGTTATGTGCGTTCAGTTGTGACTGATAATGCTAATAATGTTGCAAAAATGTGACAATTATTAGAAAATCATGATGACTTAAATGTAATAACATATGGTTGTTCTGCACACGTTTTGAATCTCCTTGCAAAAGACTGTCAATTTCCAAATATCAAGGAACATGTTCTTGTTATCGTTAAGTATTTTCGAAACAACCATTTTGCAAATGCTCTCTATAGACAATCAGATACTCCAAACCTTATTATGCCAGCCCAGCTAACACTCGTTGGAATAGTTTAGTAGATTGTTTGCAGGCTTATATCAAAGGCTGGTCTGTGCTTTTTAAAATCTGTGAAGACCATCGAGATAAAATTGATGATAACGTGCAAAGCAACGTCGCTAATGTTATGTTAAAAAGAAATGTGGAAGATATGATTGCTATATTAAAGCCTATTAGTGTAACACTTGATAAAGTACAACGCAATGAATGTCCTATCGCCCATGCTGTGTATTTGTGGAAACAACTTAAAAAAGAATTCTGGGATGCTACACAAGATGAAACCATCAGACAAACATTTATCAACAGGTACAACATGGCATTAACTCCAGCTCATTTTCTTGCATACATAATTGATCCAAAACAGATTATTAATACTGAACCCCACTTACAACTAACTGAAAATGAGAAGAAAATTGGGCTGGATTTTGCATGTTCGAAGTATGCATCAGCTTATCTTCTCCCATTGATAATCAAATTTCACGCCAAAGCTTCTCCATTCATGGAATCATTTTTTTCACGAATCTGTGGTGACTGAAGTTTCTGCACATGAATGGTGGAAAAGCCAAAAAGAAGCGATTGACGCTGTTAATACCGACGTATTTTCTATCATTGAACAACTGCTGACTGCTCAAGCGTCATCTGCGAGTGTGGAAAGAATGTTTTCTTCTTTTAGTTTAGTACACTCCAAGCTTAGAAACAAACTGGGAACAGAAAAAGTCTCGAGACTCACGTTTTTATTTGAAATGTTTAATAGTAGTGCCAATCCTTAGCCGTGTTAGCATTTTATGAAAACTTAAATTCATATATATAAGGTGCAGATCGCCACATGCATATTTTTGTTTTTTCATATGTTATGTTGTGTTTCACATTAAAGTTGTACAAAAAGTAGTTGTGTTTTCAATGTGCAAATAAAAATTCTAATAAAACAATGATGATTGAATTAACTGGTTTAAACCAAAAAATCTGGGTTTTTTGGTTCTATAAAAGAACCTGGTTTTTTGGCAACCCTGGTTCCTTTACTTGCTAACTTAAGGGTTTGCCTAATGGTCCCGCACATAAGGTTAAACTTATGCAACTTATTTACACCATTGCTTGCATTATAAGACACACTGTAGCCCACGTATTCAAAATTGCTAACTTACCATCTGGCTAGTCCTTATTTGAGGCAATTTAGTAGTGAATATGTCCCCTGGATATGTTACTAGCATATTGCAGGGTAAGAAGTATGGTGGGGCTGCCACCTTCAGGCTTAACGTCCAACTCGATTTTCTGTCTGGGAGTTCTCCCATAAACTGACTGTCTTACCAGACTAAAGAGACCAGTTTGCCCTTTGAGATATCCATAAGGATCTTTAATGTGGTGGTTTCCCCTTGCCTCCCACATCCTACGTAGTTGACCAACGAAAGGTCGTCTGTCTTTAGGGTTAATTTCTCACCACAAAAGCAAGAGAATGCCCTAACCTCTACTTGACAATGACAAGTAGAGAAGGGACAGCTTATACTGGCTATCATTCGGTCTCCAGAGCCTCGTTAGCCACCCGTAGGTGTTGCCCATCCCCCACCACTTGGAGGTGCGGCTGGATATTTCCCTTCATCACGGAATGAGACATAAGGTAACATTCATCCTCTCCAGTACTTTGGAGTCACCATTTCCATGCACCCATTATTATGCAGTCCTCCACCATGTCCTTCCATATACTCCTCAGTCAGCTCCTCCTACAGGGTATGCACAGAGGTATTTAAGAGACATTTCTTGTTTCATGTTTCAGTCCCATACATCCTACATATTCAGTCAAGGAATCTTTGTCTCTGTCTAGTGCGACCCTTCATATGGAACAATATAGAATACTTATTTTTCTTTGAAAAATATATTTGAAGTAATAGCATCATTTCTTCGGCTTACATTAACCCAAATGTTCAAACGCATTAATTGAACAGTTAATCTAATAATTTACACACATTATTAATACAGATCTAAGGACATGTTTTTTGTTATGTTACATTACACATAAACCTACTCTGTTAAGTGTTAATCAACGTTAGTTCAATATAAAACAGTGAAGTTGAGAAATTAACTTTTCATGTTATTATGTCTTTGTAAACATAGTCATTTTGTGTAAATATAGTTATAATGATTTTACACAAATTTATTAAAGATCTATCAACTTTCCAATCCATTTTTTACAAAGTAATTTCAGTTTTGAACAGTAAAAAATGATAAAAGGAAAATTAAATCATTGTTTATTATGTCTAATTTTATATAAATATATGTACTGTATTGCTATCTAGTAATACATGAAATTGAACATTTAAAATCAAATATGCCCTGTTTCCTATAGTAATTGATTAAATTCTAATTACCGTTATTGTTACATTGATAGTATATACTTATCAACAATTTTTATTGGCAGAATGGGTTCTCAAATCAGAGGCTCCAAAACAGTATCTAAAAGCTGAAAACACAATATTACTTTAATTTATAAGAACAATTTTTACAATGTGTATAAGACAACGTTTTAAGTTTATCGTTTCCTCCACATTTTTAAATCAACTTAAGGAATCTAATTCTCCTTGTTTTATGATACCGTATGCATATACCAATGTGATTATTTTTTAGACTGTCTATAAAGAGTCTCATATGATTAGTTTTAATCAATCCAGTAGGATTGGTAGACATAATTCAAGTTGTTACGTTTTGAAATTTTTAAAGCTTTATGCAAAAAACTTTCTGTACTTTCAACATAATTACATTACTAATGCTTCAATAATAGAACAAAGTGTAAATTACACATTTAAAAGCTGGTGTTCTATAATAACAACTGTCCAATAGTAGTCATAACACACTGCAACTTGCACAAATACTGAAATGCAGAAGACAAAAGAACTGATCCCACGAATTTCTTAATTTCAGTGCTTTAAAGTTATGTTTTCTCTCCTATTGTCTTATCGACTAATATCTAATAAACAATTGTGATTCTAAAAGTAAAATAATACTGTTACTTGTCATCATCTATATAACCAAAAGTTGTATGTGTGAATTTGACTTGCCTACCCCCTGAAAATTAGATGGGAAAGACCTAAGGATAAAAGCTACGCTTTATTGGAACCAATCTGCAGTGGTTAGAGTAGATAAAGAGAAAACTGAAGAGATACAGATTCAAAGATTGATCCTTGGAGTTAAGACAAGGATGTATACTATCTCCGCTTTTATTCAACATCTACTTGGAAGGTATTTTTAGAGAAGCTTTAGATGAATGTGATGTGGTAATCTCTTTGAATGGTGAAAGAATAAATAACATACGTTATGCGGACGATACCGTCATATTCGCTGATAGCTTAGAGGGGCTACAACAAATGGTCTAGGCATCAATGTTAATGAAATGAAGTTAATGATTGTATCTAAGAACAAGTTCATAAACTCTACCCTTAATATAAACCAAAGGCCAGTTAAACATGTAAGCAAATTTACATATCTTGGTACTGTATCAATGATCAATGAGACCACTTTCAAGAAATAAAGAGCAGAATTGAAAAGGCAAGAGCAGTGTACACTAGAATGAGCAGTTTATTCAAAAGTCACGATTTAACAATAAACACAAAGATGAGACTTTTATGCTCCTATGTTTCTTGTTCCTCATCTAGGGTGTAGAATCTTGGACTTTGACTGAAGCCACAACTAAAAAATTAGAATCTTTCAAAATGTCACTTGACCGTAGAATACAGAGTATTTCATGGACAGCACATGTAACTAATGTCAAAGTTATTAGAAAGCTGAAGAAAGAAAGGGAAGTTATTAACACAGTGAAGATAAGAAAGCTTCAGTATCTGGGACATCTCATGAGAAATGAACAGAGATTTTACAATACAGTGAAAAGTACGTGGAAAGAGATGAGTTGGGCGACCGAGAATGTCATGGCTGAGATTTTTAAGGACCTGGTTTGGCATGAATACAACTGACTTATTCCGTGCAGCAGTACAGAAAGTTAAAATAGTCTGTATGATATCCAACATCCGAAACGGATAGGAACTATCAGAAGAAGACCCTGTGAAAGAACAAAATTGGGCTACTTTTTAAAAAAAAAACAGTCTAAAATAGAAAATAGTCTTGTGAGACTTGTAAAAAAACAGCCTCAAATATTCTTCTTGTTCTGCTACCATGATATTACCATTTTAACTTGTGTACATGATATACAAATGTTACCTGTCAGCATCATTAACCCAGTGCTCACATTGTTGGATTGCTGGAGTACACTCCATCTGTCCTCAGATTGAGATCACAAGCTCTGATGTGGTAGTCTAGCTGCATTCTTTCTCACCTACTCCTATACACAAATGCAGTGAGATCTGACTTAATTTTCAACATCCTTAATGGCCCTTAAAACTCATATTATATATTATAAAAGCACTTGGATTTTGTTGTCAATGATGTGTCTGTTGATTAATTAAATATATCACTACCGACTCGGAACACAAAGTTTTATATTGGTAAAAACGTAAAAGTTTTACCTTATAGCCTGAACCAGTTTTCGCTTATTACAAGCTGACGAAGCTGATAATAAGCAAAAACTGGTTCAGATTATAAGGAAAAACATTTACATTTGTACCAATAAAAAACTTTGTGTTCCGAGTCGGTAGTGACATACTTATATTTATAAAAACACACATCTGATGTCTGAATTCCATTATTTTTTTCTGGGTTATCTAACATGTTTCCTTCATTTCCCTTTATCAATTTGAAGACAACCGTAAAATTTAAATTCATTATATTAAAATTAGTATGCTCCCTGAGCTGCAGAACTTGCTCACTATTTTGAACAAAATATATTTATTATTACATTAATTTTGATATGGGGAAAATTACAAAAATATTGATTTCCCTACTTCTTTAGTAATATAACAACTATAGGGCACAATCTTGTGTATACGTATTGATGTCATTTCTATAATTAATAGTTCAATATAGAGGCTTGATCTACAAGTGAATGGCTGACTACCTTCTTTGATGATTTTATACCCTGTAAAGTTTGCAATATTTGTGTGCAAAAATTATACCTGAAGGCCATATTCAACAGACATCACAACTGAAAAGTGGAAACTGGTCCTTGAGAGCATCCTTGATCTTCTGAATCAGAGTTTAGGAGATCAGAGAAAGAATTAAAAATGTTGAGGCTACTCTTGATGATCCACATAATACACCGTCTTACTTTAATTACCATATAACTAATTCTGTGGTCGAGGTAAAGCGTGTTAACTCCACTTTTTTCAAAATTGGAGTTATTATCACCATTACAATAAGCATTTATAGCTCTACAAGTAATTAAATACAGTTACCTCCTAGCTGTAATAGTTATGGAGATAGGATTCATAAAAATCAATTTAAGTCCCATGCACGTTATAGTAAAGAATGTTAAATCCACTTTCATACTATTTACCTCTAAAATAAGAGTCTAAACGGAAAAATGATAAGTCCCACCTAATATCATTGACCTCTGACAATTTTTTGAAATTCATAAATTTTACTTCTTGAGAATGTTTTATTGTGTAAAAAGTGTGTACTAACGTCAAAATACAAGACATTTCTTATTTGGGTCCTGGAGTTAACACTGGGGTTTTAGAACCCATCAGTACCCCATCAGTGGGGTTTTACTGATATCCGTTATCAGTAAAATATTTTGAAGGTAAAAATTGTTAAGTCCCAGGGGGGAGGCAAAAAAGTAAAAATTTAATTACTATAAGTTTGGAATCGGCATGCTGAAAATAAAGTACTGTTAAAATTTCTGCCTTGTAGCTGTAATATGTTTCATTTTATAGCAAATTATACATTTATTTTTTTGTTTTTTGCCTCTCCTAAAAGTTTACAGAATGTGACATAACACCCTTTACCTCTAGGCCACAGGATTACTTTCAAAATTCCAGTGTCGTAATAATCATGACGATTCTTTAAAAATAATATAACAGCTAATTTATAGACTACCCAACTAGTTTTAGGACTATCTTTTTGGAGCAGGTCTAGGAATTAGACTAGTACCAAACTACTTCTTTAGCTATACAACAAGTCTACTTTTGAAGCTCACATGCTTGTGCGCCTACAAACAAGAAAACTGTGTCAACAGAGTGATTGGTAAAGCAAAATTTTCAGTCTTGTATAAATGAAATATTTGTCATCAAAAAAATAATATTAAGTTCAATAATTACAATTTGTTAAATTATTAATAGATTTTAGATGCAATATGATTTGTGTATTCTACTATCAATGCAACAAGACTCATTGTTTATAAAAAATATATATATATACATAAGATAATCAAAACAGCAGAACTGCCAATAACATATTTTAAAATATAATAGTTAAATAATAAAAATATAGTAATTTTATACTACATCAGGTTTTAGTACATAGTTATAAATATTTCTTACAGTTAATTAATGATAAGGAAGAGACAAAATAGTTGTATACGCACATGTGAAAGAATTTGTGCAGTAAAATTAAGAAGTCAACAAATTTTATTTAAATAAAAACAAAGTACAAGTTATTAGTGTTTACATTGTTATTGGTTGGTTTAAGAGTCCAGTTTTCAATATTGTATTGATACAAGTTTTTATCATATATAATGTTACGATACCATGTTTATATTTGTGAAAGTTGTTGAATTTTTAATGGTTGAAATGTATGTATTTTTATCGTCTATAAAAACAATAAGATACTTTCTTCTGTAGAAATATGCTCCTCTTCTAAGTGCATTTTGAAATTAACTGTGCATATTATACACCAGATCTCACCAGAATATGTAGAAAATTTGAATTTTTTTTATCCACATAATTTGTTAATTAATTTTCCCCTTTATTCCACAAGTTGTGTTTATTACTGGTTCTACTGATGGAGGTTTGTTAAAAGGTCAGGAGAACAACATAATTTTCAATTAACTTATTTTCTGAATACTTCCAGTTTTATGATATGTTTTACATACTATATATAGCAATATTATTTACATGTCAACTATTTACATGCTATGCTATTTATTATATATCACAAAATTATACATGCAATGTTAATAAAAATATAATATCAATTTTAAATTGAATGTTAATTTTTTTTAATTTCACATGAATTACTCGCTTTGCAAACAGTTTTCAGGTATATCTGTGTCTATGCTCAATGTGTAATAAACAAGAAATCAAAGTTTTTGCCATAAATAACAAGAAAAATATATACCTGTAGTAAAACATCATTTATTATATACAAATTCAGTACACTTTTTTATTTATTGTATTTTGTATTCCACACACCACAAAGTGAAGTACTGTTAATTTACTGATACTCTAAATATTATACATAAAACTGTATAAAAACATTTGATTGAATATTGTTTGGCTGAGACATTTACATATTATTATAATTGATGTCTTAGGCTCTCACGGCCGGCGTCAATCCTGTTAATATAGTTGTTACTTGCCGGGCTATTAGGCCATGGTTTAATCATGATTTTGACAACAGACATTTTGGCCCCACCATTGGAGGCCATCATCAGTGTTAAACGATTGAAAGTTAGTAACTGGCAAGATCTTTGCCAATTCCCACAGTACTGCCAATGGTGACGGCCAAAATGTCTGTTACTAAAACCAGTAATATAGGGTTACCATACGTCCTCTTTTTCCCGGACACGTCCTCTTTTTTAGTGTTAAAAACCTGTCCAGGAGGATTTTTTAAAAAACAGGGAAATGTCCTTTTTTTCATAAAACTGAAAAATGTAGTAACGCACAAGCGCGCTCCCAGCAGCGCCTCTCAGAAATATACCACTGGCGTCATACGTTGCTTGCCTACAGCTCTTTCCCGCATATTATGCAATAGGCGTCTATGTTCCTGAGTTTTTAAGGTTAAGGTTGCTTATTTTCGTGGACATTCTGAGTACAGTTAGTGGTAGTTACAAGTTGTAGGCAAGTAGAATTTATTATTATTATTATGTCAAAACGAAAGTGTGTGTGTTAAACGAAAATTTATTAAAAGAGCATACTCTGATCAGTCCACAGTGGACCCAAGAGAGAAATAGGTTTGTTAAAAACGTTAAAGGTATAATTTGTGTACAGTACAACTTTAAAAGTCTTTCATGTGTTCAGTTCTATGATTAGAAAATGAAAAGCTTCTGATGGGAATTGATTCATCTGATAAATACCAATGGCACCACAAAGACACAATTGAACATTTAGACTGTGAATCCAATTCAGACTGATTAGTATTAAATTAATTATTGCTATGATTAAAAATAAATAAAGTAAATATTCTTTTCCTATGTAAGTTCCGCTTCTAACCAATAGTTTTAAGTTTTGATTGTAAACATTTTCTTATTATATCACATTGTATATTGTACATTGTATAAACTCTGTAAAAATGCTTAACTTAGTAATGAATACCTTCTTATCCATAATGTATAATGTTTTTACTTCAAAATTTTTTTGGATCCATAAAAAGTAACGATCACGCTGTTAAATTTTCAGGTTGCTCCCTTTTTTCACCTAGGTCATATGGTAAACCTAAGTAACAGACCACGGCCTAATATCCCAGCAAGTAACAACTATTTGAATCGTGTATTTCAGAATGGGACCTGAGTCACTTTTACTAAATTTTAAGAAAAACACAAAAACTGAATAAAATTTGTAATTTTATCCGCACATTGCTGATTTTTTGTAGGATCTTTTCATTATCATGTTTTATCATGTGAATAAGTTTCATGAGTTAAAAATGAAATTTTCACTATATTTTTAATTTTTGAAATTTTTTGATTGAGGTACCTTTCTGCAATTAAAAGAAAAAAAGGGTGATGTTACTATGACAACTTAATTTATTAATATAAAAAGTAAACATTAGCTATGTTTAACATAAGTATCGTTAACAAAACAACAAAACGTTAAAATGAAAAAAATGTTTGTTAAATAATTATTATTTAAACAGTCTTTTAATCATCATTATCATCCGTCCCGTCGTTTACTGTAATTTCCCAATTGACAATTTCATTGTAGAACTCATTATACACATCTGGTATATGATGGGGTACCCAAAAATAACCGGAATAGCGCTGCGATTGGCAGAGCTTACGTAGTACGCATTTCTCCCGCTAGGCAAGCATAGCGCAACTCGTTCCGAGTTCAGTGCCGTCATTGTTATCGCCTGGGAAGGTTGTGTCCGATCACAGTAATTTATTTTGTAAAAGCAGTTTCGCTTGCTCCTCGTTTTTTGTCATGGCAGATTTAAGTGAACAGCGCGCTGCTGTGAAATTTTGCTTCCTGCTTGGGAAAAACATCGCAGAAACTGTTGTGATGTTGAAAACAGCTTACAAGGATAGTGCTATGGGAAAAACGCAAGTGTACCAATGGTTTTCTCATTTCAAAGAAGGTGAAATGTCAACTGATGACAAACCTCGTTCTGGACGTCCGTCAACTGCCAGAATAATTGACGAAAATGTTGAAAAAGTTCATGCAATCGTGCTTGAAGACCGACGACGGACCATTGAAGAGATTAGTAAGTTATCTGGAATTACTTGGAGCTCAGTTCAGCGAATTTTGTTTGGGGATGAGAAGGGTCACTGCAAAATTTGTACCTCGGGTCCTGACTGAATAGCAAAAAGAGAATCAAGTTGAAACATGCCGTACATTGAAAGACCAGCTCCGAACCGACCCAGATTTTTTTTCCAAGGTCATTACTGGTGACGAGTCATGGTGCTATGGTTACGACCCCGAAACTAAACAACAGTCAAGCCAGTGGAAAACTTCATTGTCGCCTCGCCCAAAAAAAGCTAGTCAAGTGAAATCAAACATCAAGACGATGCTCATTTGTTTTTTCGGTGTGAGAGGGGTAGTGCATTCTGAATTCATCCCACCAGGTCAGACTGTTAATCAGGCTTTCTATTTGGAGGTTTTAAAAAGATTGTGTAACAATGTGCGACAAAAAAGGCCCGATTTATGGTAGATGAGGGACTGGTTTTTCCACCATGACACTGCACCTGCTCACGCAGCCATTTCAGTGAGCCAGTTTTTAGCAAAAAACAACATGACTCCCTTGCCCCACGCCCCTTACTCACCTGACCTCGCTCCATGCGATTTCGTCTTGTTTCCGAGAATGAAGAGGGACATGAAAGGACAACGTTTTGACGACGTGGAAGCGGTAAAGAAAAAACGAGGCAGGAGCTGTCGGCCATCACAACAGATGAGTTTGAAAAATGTTTCCAGGAATGGGATCGCAGATTGGACAAATGTATTAAGTGTAATGGAGAGTACTTTGAAGGCGATAAGGTTGTTTTGTAAAAAAAATCAAATACACAGCTTTAAAAAAAATTTCTGTTATTTTTGGGTACCCCCTCGTATATTGTAAAACTTTCAAGTCTTCAATTTTTTATATTTTAATGGGGACTGATCCTGATGGGTATGCTGAAGTCTGAGGCAAATCAATGTCTCCTGTTATCTTCAGTAACAAAAAATTATACATAACTACACCATTTATCCATTCAGAAGCTTTTATAGTGCCTTTGTTCTCATTACAATACTCGAAATAGTGAAATTTTTATATAGTAAATTGCTGTCTGTTCTTGTAATCACTACATCGTGTTTCAACAGCATTAACATTCTTTTTGTAAAATTTACTCCACCAGTCTTTGTAGTCAATAATATCATAGGTGTCAACCATTTTGACTGTATTCTGAATCTTTGAAGCACCGCATATCAATGAACAGAGCTCATAAGGAGTATAAATTCTGTCGCACCGACCGATCGCTGAATTTCCTATCGCATGGAAGGTACGAATGTCCTCATAAAGGAAAGTACTGTTTAATTTTTTTAAATCTCCCATTGTCTGTTAATGCTAATAACAACACCCTAGTCAGAGTGTGATTCTTGTTCTGACCAGGGCAATTATCAGAAAAATGTGCAGCTCCTGAACAGATTGTGGTATGTAATCATTTATGTAATCAATTAAAAATGAGGCCACCTCATTAGCTCCTTTCTTAGCCTGGCCTTCATGATAGAGATAAAATTGTGCACAATTAGTTTTCATGTTTTACACACAGAAAATATTAACAGTTAACTGTCTATAATAAAAAATATCCTGCACCGGAATTTTTGGGAGATCGACGTTCTGCATGAAGTCAAATACAAGACCTAATGTATCATCAGTATTTTGAGATAATTTTTCTGATTCTTTAAGAGAAGTATAAAATTTTTTTGAATGTCTTAAATGAATACATAGTTCTGCTGCTATGCATTTTTTAGCTGTGTCATTTAAAGTTTTATTTCTTAGTCTAGCTTTTTTTTTCTTCACAGAATGAGCAAGTATCTACTTGTGGCCTACCAAAACGAAAAGAAAAATTTTGTTTGAAATACTGATTATACAAATGGTATTTTGTACTGGAATCAGGATATCTCTCTTTGTATAGATTATACATTTTATAAACTGTTAATTCAGCAGGCAAATATTTCACCACTTTTGAAGCATAATGTGATTCTTTAGTGGGAAATGAACTGATATGTTCATGAATTTTAACGAGTTCTTCTCCTTTTATAGTATTACCACTTAAATGTTTTCCATGCTTGTCATGAGGAGATTTTCCCTCCAAAAGTAACTTTCTAATATGCCTAATTCTCTTGTCAGATACACTGTAGAAACTAAAAAATGCCTCTCTACATACTTCGTACTTTTTGTCATTAAGTAATACATGATATTTAAAAGTTTTATCTTTTAATACTGCATTTTTTTTTCGTGGTCTGTGTGTATTAACATTTATTACATCAATCATTCTTTGTAGATGGAGATCTTGCTCATCTTTAGTTTCCATCTCATACATTAGGTTAAATATTGCAATTTGATCAACCTCAGAAAAATTATTGAAACATTTTTTGGGACACCTAGAAATAGAAAAGTAATTTACATTATATTTTATAACTAATACTTTTTGTTATAATAAGTTTAACTTTTACACCAGTAAGCAATACTACATACACAAGAACATTTTGATTTTGTGGTTAAAATGATGTAAACATAAAACATGTGTAACAGAAACTGTAGTATTATTCTTTACTATATTAAAATAACAATATAAAATACAGAAAACAATGTTGACTTTCGTACATACCTGCACGGTGGTCCAACTTTTTTTGCTTGTTTAATTTCTCCATCATAATCTACATAATTATTCAGTCCCAGACACTCTTGCTTTTTTAATAAAATTTCTTTTATAATTTTCAGGATCCCCCTTTTTTTCTTTTTGGGACTTTCAATACCAGACATATTTCATTAAATTTATAACTTTTATTTTATTAAATTAATAACTTTAATCAACAGATACTTTACAATACTAGACCAAAATCAACAAAATGGTTTTAGTTCAGAACAGCTGAGCTGGACAGCGTACAGTGCTGCCTCATGTGGTGCAGAAAGGTACTCCAGTCAGTGACTGAGGTACCTTTTTGCAATACATGCAAAAAGTAGTGTATGAGTTTCTCTATATGAAAACATATAATCAGGTATCTTTCTGCACTACAATCTGCCTTAACCTAAAAACTGATAAAACAATGACTCAGGTCCCTTTCTGAAATACGCGATTCATTTATTATGTTTAAGCAAATTAACATAGTTATGTATGAAATAAACTGCTAACATTTTACCTTGCATGTGGAAAATACCAAAGAAAGGTGTACCGGTACTGTTGAATTGAGGACTTCAGTTTATTTAATTATAATATATTCATCATATTTATTTGGCGTTAGGTAGTCATCAATATTATAATGAAGTCACTGTTAATATGAGCAAATACATACATAAATCATAATATATTTAAGTAAATGTATAGTATGTACAGGCTACATGTTTTTAAATATTTATTTGTTAAAATAAATAAATAATATATTTATGCAATCCAGTTGTTACACAGGGTGGTTCTTTTAAAAGTGACCTGCCTCCAGTTAAGTGGATACAAGTGGTGGGGCACATTAAAATAAATCACTTTGTACATAATAGTTAACTGTCTTTATTTTTTTTTTTAGAATTAATATTAGGCAATTACCTGTATTAACTTCCGTCTTGTGACTTCTTTAGTTTTTTCCTTAAAACAACGCGTTTCGAGAATAAATTCTCATCATCAGGTTTAAAAAACTATAAAAACAACAAATTCACCCAAAAGGGGTCGTCAACTATTTAAAATACACAAACACAAAAACACCACACATAATTAAACACCGACACAGTCACGGCACAGTCCGATGCGCATCGTCTCGCTGCCAACGACCAACTGTTGCACTTTGTCTTATACGACCGTTATCATTGCCCGCTGACCCATCAATATCGATGGCCGTGTTGTACAGCAGATTCGATCGGAACGAAACTTTGTCATTAAGTAGCTGGTCCGTTTGTAACTTAGAAGCCCTGTATATCTCATATTCCTCCACAGCGTTCATGTATGCACCCTTTTTACAATTATGAAGCAGTTTAAAGTTTGTGTGGAAGTCTGAGTACTTATGATTATACAGCATTAAATGCTGAGCGTAACTGGATCTAGTTTTCGAGATATCACTTTTGGGCAGGTGTTCTTTAAAACGTTCGGCTGACGGCCTGCCCGTTTGTCCTATATAGAATTTGTCACAGTCATCGCATTCAAGCTTGTACACTCCAGTTTTCTCTTCAGCCGGGATATGAGTTCTTTGTCCCAAACGTTTTTTGATGTTATTTGTGGTTTTAAAGGCCACTGCTATTTTACGTTTTTTCAGCTCATTCTTTACAATGACTGGTAGTACATTTGTGTACTCAGTTACTATAAATTTAGTATCTTCTTTAGATGGGCCGGTTAATCTGCTTTTACTATTGATTTTTACCGAGTGTTTTCTTATAAGCTTGTCTATGATTCCACTGTTATACCCATTAGCGATAGCTATACTTTTGATTATATTAGTCTCTTCCACTCTGTCTTTTTGCTCAAGGGGAATAGCAAGCATTCTATGAACGAACGCGTTGAAGGCTGCCATTTTTTGGGAATATGGATGGTACGAATCAGCATGAATAGTAATATTCGTGGTGGTGGGCTTTCTATAAATTTTGAATCTAAAACGGTCATTATATTTGCTGATAGTGAGATCAAGAAAGTTCAGGCAGCTATTATTCTCCATTTCTAGGGTAAATTGGATTTTCATGTTTATGCTGTTCATATATCCTTTCAAATTTTCTATTTGTCTACTCGTTCCATTGAATATCATAAAAGTGTCGTCAACGTAGCGTACGTAAAATTTTATTTTGTCTCGCTGTTTATTAAGACTAGACATTAAAAATGTATTCTCAAAGTGGTTCAAGTATAGGTATCGGGGATTTTAGCGGACCTATACTTGAACCACTTTGAGAATACATTTTTAATGTCTAGTCTTAATAAACAGCGAGACAAAATAAAATTTTACGTACGCTACGTTGACGACACTTTTATGATATTCAATGGAACGAGTAGACAAATAGAAAATTTGAAAGGATATATGAACAGCATAAACATGAAAATCCAATTTACCCTAGAAATGGAGAATAATAGCTGCCTGAACTTTCTTGATCTCACTATCAGCAAATATAATGACCGTTTTAGATTCAAAATTTATAGAAAGCCCACCACCACGAATATTACTATTCATGCTGATTCGTACCATCCATATTCCCAAAAAATGGCAGCCTTCAACGCGTTCGTTCATAGAATGCTTGCTATTCCCCTTGAGCAAAAAGCCAGAGTGGAAGAGACTAATATAATCAAAAGTATAGCTATCGCTAATGGGTATAACAGTGGAATCATAGACAAGCTTATAAGAAAACACTCGGTAAAAATCAATAGTAAAAGCGGATTAACAGGCCCATCTAAAGAAGATACTAAATTTATAGTAACTGAGTACACAAATGTACTACCAGTCATTGTAAAGAATGAGCTGAAAAAACGTAAAATAGCAGTGGCCTTTAAAACCACAAATAACATCAAAAAACGTTTGGGACAAAGAACTCATATCCCGGCTGAAGAGAAAACTGGAGTGTACAAGCTTGAATGCGATGACTGTGACAAATTCTATATAGGACAAACGGGCAGGCCGTCAGCCGAACGTTTTAAAGAACACCTGCCCAAAAGTGATATCTCGAAAACTAGATCCAGTTACGCTCAGCATTTAATGCTGTATAATCATAAGTACTCAGACTTCCACACAAACTTTAAACTGCTTCATAATTGTAAAAAGGGTGCATACATGAACGCTGTGGAGTAATATGAGATATACAGGGCTTCTAAGTTACAAACGGACCAGCTACTTAATGACAAAGTTTCGTTCCGATCGAATCTGCTGTACAACACGGCCATCGATATCGATGGGTCAGCGGGCAATGATAACGGTCGTATAAGACAAAGTGCAACAGTTGGTCGTTGGCAGCGAGACGATGCGCATCGGACTGTGCCGTGACTGTGTCGGTGTTTAATTATGTGTGGTGTTTTTGTGTTTGTGTATTTTAAATAGTTGACGACCCCTTTTGGGTGAATTTGATGTTTTTATAGTTTTTTAAACCTGATGATGAGAATTTATTCTCGAAACGCGTTGTTTTAAGGAAAAAACTAAAGAAGTCACAAGACGGAAGTTAATACAGGTAATTGTCTAATATTAATTCTAAATATTAGTAACGTGACTTGGAGACAATTAAAACAAAATAACTGTCTTTGTGTATTTCTGTATGATAAAATGACAAACAGTCTGAATTTCAGTAAAATTTAATGGGGTTTTGAAGAATTGTGGCCTGTGAGGTATTGTAACAAAAAAGGATTAAAATAACTGTTGCTTTTTGTATTTTTACACTCAGAAATGTTTAAAACACATACAGTTAAAGTTACCCGACATTCAATTTCTGGAAGTATGAATTATATCTTTACATGCAGCTAAAGGAATGTCATATGAAAACGACTGTATGGAAATGTAAACACAATAACCGTACCCAAATGATTTATTGCAACATGTGATGCAATGCCGAATGGTTTTGTAATTCAGCAAATAAATAAAGTTGTTTAAAAATTTTTAACTTTATGATATATACATATATATATTTCACATACTTTAAAATATAAAATATGTTATCTTCCTAAATTAGGCCTATATATTGTACATTGTAAAAAGATTTACTACTCTTTAATTGTTATTTACTGATTGTTTCCTTGTAATTAATATTTAAAACATTTACAGCACAAAAACTATTGTTGAGTCCATTGACAAGTTTCATAAGTCTATGAATCAGTAAATGAATTTAAATAATATTTTTGGCACTGTATTTATTTTCTAAGATATGTGTTTGTAATTATTATTGTTTTTAAAAATGTATGAAACAATGTTAAATAAAAACTAATGTGATACAAAATAAGCGTATAATTAATATATCACAATAAATTTGTTTTTTAATGACATTTCATGAAAAATTAAATGTTTGCAACAAATATTTGGTATTTGGTATTTATAAACTTTTTAAGTTTATAAAATACATAATATACAACAAGATCAAGATTTTTGTAAGTGCTGATATAAAGACCCAAGCTGTATTTCACTTTTCCATATGTTTATTGAAACCTAGGTGTATACTGAAGGACTGTGAAGGTTTTGATTTATGACATGGAATATCAAAATGTAAACATTTATTAAGTAATATACAATGTACATAATAACATTTGCATATTTAATTTATAAAAATCACAAATTCATACAATAATATGTATAATGTCAGTATTCAAAAATATAAGTACAAATTACATATGATGCACACGTATGTATTTATATGAACTTACATTAATGTTTGTATCACATATATGGTGGACACAATATTCCTACCTATGCGCACACAAATATCCTTACATATGGAAACCTGTGTGTACCATATTATCCCAAATGTGAGCACTTATTTTGAAGCATCTGTTAATAAATACTGTCGACAATGAACGGTACTGACAATGAAGACAATGGTAATAGACAAATTTCTGTTAACTTTAACAAATACATTCCATATGGATGATTATTTTTGTAAAATGGAAATGGATAAGTAAACCTCTTTACTTCTATAAGCAGAAGTACGGTGCTATAAAGACTGCTTAACTCTTTAAAACAAAACAATGCTTTTAATAGTCTGGAGTTTGTAGATTGTGGGTTTGTAAATTTCACAACTTTCACAGCTTAGTCAAGAACATCTGTAATCCATCAGGGAGGGACTTGGTTCCAAGGCCTTGTCTCCAAATACAGCAACAGTTTCATGAGAGTTTATCTCCAATCACATGGCTGTAAAAACTGATATAAGAGCCTGTCACATATTTTATGTATCACTGTATACTGCACAATAGGCAGATTAATTTATATATATTTAATAAAACTGGATTTAAATATCTCTTCATCCGTAATACTTTCTGTAAAAAAGTATGATAAATTTAAAGGTTTCTCAATCCCATTTTCTTTTAGATATGTCCCAATAATTAGGAATACATTAGAATTTATTACAAGTTAGCAACAACTACGCTTTCAATTTATACAGAAAAAAATTTAAGTTTTTCCTATATATTACTACTGCTTCAACATCGTCGCGCATATCCTGAAATCTATACTAAATGAGCAGTTGATTAGTACAAACACACCTAACAAATGGCTGAACATGGACTCCCAAACCAAATACTGAACTGGCGGCCCAATGACATATGTGGAGCTGGGATAAAAGTGAGAGGGTCCTTGAGGATGATTAAGGAAAACACCTGAAAACACTGTTATCTATAATGACTGTAACAGTACAGACTGACTCAGTACCAGAATTATGGGAATTATGTGTATTTTCAATGTTTATATTATGTAATTATTAAACAGACAGAATGGTTAGGTACATTGTCCCTCTGGAAAAGGAACAACGCAAATTCGGCCAGAGTGAAACACCAAGGTCTCCGGTGGACGTGAAAACATCAAAATATACCATGGCGGTGTTTATGACGAAGTACAACAATATGCATTATGATTGGGCTATAACACAGCTCCGTCATCGCTAAGAATAATGACGCACTGAGTACAATGTGTGTAACGAGGCGTTGTCCAGCAAGACAAAGTGGGATGACGTAAGAACTACACACACACAAGCAAAAATTTACATTTGCCTCGTTCTCATTTCGACGCCATTCTTTATAGCAGTCACAGCGATGTATCGTTGTGAGCACAAAATTTTACAATAATTTAAATACAATTGGCAAAATGTTGGCCATTATAGTGGAGCAAGAAAGGCTCATATGATTTATTAACATACAGTTACTCAAAATGTAAATTCAGTGTAATATCAACCTAATTAAACGGCAGACTAAAAAAGGCGAACACCGGCCAGCACCATGGGTAACAAGCAAAATCAACGGATGGACATCAGCACCGAGTAACCAGAGAAGTTCCTTTTATTATTTTCTATCTTATGAGCTCATTAATATTCAATTGTGAATTAAAGAATGTACAGGTCTAAAACTGAGTGTGCAAATGAGAGAGTGGATGTATGGCCATAAAAAACATATGCCGAGGGCATTGGTTTGTGTAATAAATTTAAACTCTATTCATTCATAATTTGAAGCTGCAGCAGTAATGTTAACTGATATTAATCCAGCAATAAAGCAATTAAAGAATACCAAGAGATATAAAAAGGCAACCGCCATTTTGTTTGAGTCAGGCCACCTGACGTCATTATAGAAAACACATGGTGCTGTATGTACGAACGTAGAGTGAAATTAAAATTAATGGTTAACCTCCTGAATATTGTGTTATCAATTGTGTCGTCCACTGTGTTTCAAAATCTTCCTGTACCCGAAGCCCTGGAACCCTTAGGTATAAAACAGTGTATAAAAGCAGAAGATGAGCCCGGCTAATAATGAATTGGTGAGTACCAGTAATACCAAATCATGGTATTTGTCATACATATCTTGCTAAATATATGTAATAATATTATAAGTAGTTTTGAGAGAGAGGGGAAGATTACAATTGCCGCCCTCACAGTGAATTGATTGTATGTAAAGTTCATTGACAAAGGTAGCATTTACAAATATAAATATAAAAATATTATCATTATTATTGTTTAATAATTGTTAGATAACAATTGACACCCTCACTGGGACTTGATAAATTATAATTATGGGTAAGGTAACATTATTTATGTATTTAAAGTTTATTGACGAATTGCGTCCAGAACAGGTAGTTAATAAGTTTATTGACAAAGGTAGTATTGATACATACAAATATAAATACATTTACATTATTATTGTTTATAAGTTTGTTAGATAACAATTGGTCGCCCTCACAGTGGACTTTATATAAAATTAATTTATATAAAACAGATAGATGGAGAAACACAGAAGACGATATATAATGAATGAGAGGTTATGTTGTTGAAGTTAAATAGTTAAATACGAGTTGAGTAAATTGCATAGCCAAATACAAATAGAGATAAATAACCATTTAAAATACTCAAATACAAAATGGCAGAAAATAATAATAGCATAGAAATAGAAAATTCAGAGACAGAATCCATTTTACTGGAAAGACAAATTAGCTCAACACCCAAAGTAGTCGAAAATAAAATATCATTAGAAGACCTGTTCGCATTGATTAAAACACAAAATAGTGTGTTAAAGGAGATTGACGAGAAGTTTGATAGCCTCGAAAATGAATTGAAAAAACAAAATAATGTGCAAGATGTAAAATTGAACCAATTAGAAGAGAGATTAGAAAAATTTAAAAACGAAATACAGAAACAAAATTGTAACATTGACAAGGTAGACAAATCAGATAGAAATAAAGACAAGGTAAGTAGTGGTGAGAATTATGATAGAATTACAAAGAGGGTGTTAGAAAATAATTGTGTGAGTATTGAGAGTGGTGATAAAAGTATAATGGGAGTAGAATTTGATAATGAAGTGATAAAAAGTGTTGATGAATTAGAGAGAAAGTATAGAGAGAATTTACAGATAAAGGGGTTGCAGGGGGTAAATTTTTCCCGTAATGTTGTAGTAGGGGGTGAAGTAAAGACTTCACGTGTGTTTAGGAAGGACGAGAGTGCCTTCAATGCGTATTTGGAAGACAAAAGGTCTACAAATAAAGTGGTCCCTGGTTTTTTTTGTGCACTTCACAGGTGGTGCAGTGATAAAGTAGTAGAGTCCCCTGCATATATGGAGAAAGAGTGTGTAGCTTGGTATGATGGTGAGAAATGTTTTGAGAGAGAGAGAAAGAGAGAAATTGAGATATATAAAGTAAAGAAAAATTATGAAGAGTTTAGGAAAAGGTTAGGTGTAGAGATGATACATAATAAAAATAATAAGTACCTACCTTGTAATGAAGCTGATATAGTAGTCGTAGGAGATGATAATGAAAATAATGACTTAGTAACTTATCTGATTGTGACGAATTATACTGGAGGTGACAGGACAATGACCAATCATGACAGATTAAATGAGTTTGTGGAAAATAATGAAAATTTGAATGGTATATGCATTTATGATGTTAATATAAGAGATTCAATAATAAGCAATGTATATAGATATAAGATAAAGACTATTGTTCGACGATATGGGGTAATTGTTTATGGTGTTATGAACATTTAATTGTGTGGACAGTGTTTTTAAAAATGGACTGATTAGGACTGATTATGGCAAATGATTTAGTGATTATGTGAATTGTATATTTTTGTGTAGTGATGTCTATGTATTTGTGTATTTTTGCTGTTGTGTACTTTATGTATTTTTTTTATGTAAGCATGTATTGTAGGATTTTAAACAACTAAAGAAAGTTTAAATGATATTATGAGATTCAGGTTATAAGGGTTAGTAAATGATTAAGCAGGTAATAGATTTGGGTATTGAGAGGTATTGTTGTTAGTTGGTAAGTGATGAATTTTCTAATGGTGTATTAAGTTGAAATGTTGTAAAGAGTTTGGGGAATAGTGACAAATAAGGGCATTGGAGTTAGTTAAATAGAGTTATTGGGAGTTAGGAAAAATAAAGTGTTGAGATGCTGATAAAATATAAAGAGGTGTTAGATATTTTAGGGACACAGTGGTTAGTAATTATATGTAGAGTTGAGTGATGTGCATGGTAATTATATTTGTTGTTGATGGTGATATTTTGTAATAAGGGTATTGGTGTAGGAGTCCAACGAGAGATGTTGAGACGGGAGTGGATCGTTGTGTGCCGGAAAGGGTTATCTGAAAGGGTCAGAAACCGATAAGGGAATGAGTTGGTTAGAGGGAATACACACATACTAGTACAAAAAGGCGCGGTGCCAGAGGTTTTAAATGGGATTTGTGAAGGGGGTTATTAAGAGATATTGGTGTCAAAATATATTAATGGTTAGAAGCGGTTGTTAGTGTAAAAAAAAAGGGGTAGTAAGGTTAGGTTGACAGATGCCAAAATAAGACATAGAAAATAGTGAGTAATAGAGAGTCACCCAAACGAGTAAGGATAGAAGGGTTAGAAAAGGAGAAGTCATGGTAGGAAGGTAATTGTAACTGAAAGGTAAGGATAAATTTGGAATTGTTGTATAGAATCTAAACAAATGTCATATAAGTAAAAGTTAATCGAGAATTGATGTGATAAAGTTTGGTACAAATCATGTAAATTTAAATTGTTTAATGTAAGGTAAATGTAACAATGTTAATATGTAATGTACAATGTTTTATGATGTTTTATTATGTTGAGGGTAATAGAGTGTGTGGTTAGGAGGTCGTTACAGGGGTAGTGACGATAACAGTGTTAAGAGATAGTATATTCTAAAGTTGAAAATCTAAAGTTACAAGTGAAGATTGATAAAAAATATTCTAGTAAGCTGCCATTTACAAAACAGATAAAGGATTATAAGTTGAGCAATAGAATTCAAATAATAAAAGTATCTGCCATGATAGTTGTAAGCTGAATTTGTAGAATTAATTAGGTGAAGGTATTTTGGGGGTATATTAAAGAATTATTGATATATTGTGTTATGTGTGTAGTTATAGATATGTTGTTATTTTCTTACAAATAAGAAATTGATTTAGGTGGTGGTAAAAATCAAGGTATTCTAAGTCTTGTAGTTGTGAGGTTGAACCTGTTGATTTTAAGACCAAACCAATGCCCCAAACACAAACCAATGCGTCTAAAGGGGAACATATCAGTTGTAGATATGTAAGTGTATCAGACCACTATTTTGAATTTTGTATTGAATGTTTCAGAGTTTTGTGGTGTTGTGACCGCAGTCCTGGGCTGGCTGGAGCGTCAGAACAGGAGTGTAGAGTGCCTCATGGCCTTATGGTGTAGGGATCTCTCAGGAGAAGTCCAGTAAGGTCAGAGGGTGCGACCAACATCATGGGACCAAGGGTAAGTGATGATAAAATTTTTTTTTGTAACGTTACAGGGGGTTGTGGTGACATATCTAGACTGATCCTTTTAGGAAAGGGTGAATGAGTCAAGGAAATTTTTTGTGTTTCGACACAAAAATTTTCCCTGAGGGGGTTTGTAACAGTACAGACTGACTCAGTACCAGAATTATGGGAATTATGTGTATTTTCAATGTTTATATTATGTAATTATTAAACAGACAGAATGGTTAGGTACATTGTCCCTCTGGAAAAAGGAACAACGCAAATTCGGCCAGAGTGAAACACCAAGGTCTCCGGTGGACGTGAAAACATCAAAATATACCATGGCGGTGTTTATGACGAAGTACAACAATATGCATTATGATTGGGCTATAACACAGCTCCGTCATCGCTAAGAACAATGACGCACTGAGTACAATGTGTGTAACGAGGCGTTGTCCAGCAAGACAAAGCGGGATGACTTAAGAACTACACACACACAAGCAAAAATTTACATTTGCCTCGTTCTCATTTCGACGCCATTCTTTATAGCAGTCACAGCGATGTATCGTTGTGAGCACAAAATTTTACAATAATTTAAATACAATTGGCAAAATGTTGGCCATTATAGTGGAGCAAGAAAGGCTCATATGATTTATTAACATACAGTTACTCAAAATGTAAATTCAGTGTAATATCAACCTAATTAAATGGCAGACTAAAAAAGGCGAACACCGGCCAGCACCATGGGTAACAAGCAAAATCAACGGATGGACATCAGCACCGAGTAACCAGAGAAGTTCCTTTTATTATTTTCTATCTTATGAGCTCATTAATATTCAATTGTGAATTAAAGAATGTACAGGTCTAAAACTGAGTGTGCAAATGAGAGAGTGGATGTATGGCCATAAAAAACATATGCCGAGGGCATTGGTTTGTGTAATAAATTTAAACTCTATTCATTCATAATTTGAAGCTGCAGCAGTAATGTTAACTGATATTAATCCAGCAATAAAGCAATTAAAGAATACCAAGAGATATAAAAAGGCAACCGCCATTTTGTTTGAGTCAGGCCACCTGACGTCATTATAGAAAACACATGGTGCTGTATGTACGAACGTAGAGTGAAATTAAAATTAATGGTTAACCTCCTGAATATTGTGTTATCAATTGTGTCGTCCACTGTGTTTCGAAATCTTCCTGTACCCGAAGCCCTGGAACCCTTAGGTATAAAACAGTGTATAAAAGCAGAAGATGAGTTGGTGAGTCGGCTAATAATGAATTGGTGAGTACCAGTAATACCAAATCATGGTATTTGTCATACATATCTTGCTAAATATATGTAATAATATTATAAGTAGTTTTGAGAGAGAGGGGAAGATTACAATTGCCGCCCTCACAGTGAATTGATTGTATGTAAAGTTCATTGACAAAGGTAGCATTTACAAATATAAATATAAAAATATTATCATTATTATTGTTTAATAATTGTTAGATAACATGACGACGGCGACAATGATGATGACAATGAAAAAGGAGAGTTCTTCTCAGAGACAACCACATGACTTTTGGCTCTAAATGCATTTTACTTTAAAATTTGATTAAAAACAAAAAAATATTAAAAACTGAATGAAAACTGACATCACCTTATGTTTCAGATTGGCATATGTTTGTGATAATATGGTACGGAGCTACAGCTAACTTATATTCACTTACCAAAACTCTAGTTTGTTCAGTAAGAGTGTATTGTATGGTAACTAATTCTATGACAAATGCCAGCTGTTCATTTGATGGTATACAAAAAGATGAACCTCGTAAAGTGCACATAATCATGTGTGTGCATGCATACACATTCAGTGTTAATTATAATAATTATTTTAACAGTAATAATTATTATATAGCATTGACGACAGGTACAGTAAGCACTCTTTTGTTACATACCCACCAGCATCAACTTTGATAATCATCAAAAAAATGTGCTGATTTTTACTCTTTTAACTCTAAAATATCACAGATACCAAAAAGTTTCATTAACAATAGATCAAACAGATTGCCAATGTTTTTATTTACTCAAAATGATTAAAATATTTTTTCTGTACATATTAAAAATTCAGGCACATCTGTTACATAAGGCATAAAAATCTGATTTACAGTTTCATGTTAGATTGATTTGTCATACAACGTTACATAAAATTTTAGAATTTCTCTGTTTTTATTTTTACACTGTTGGCATTTTATAGAATAGTATAATGGTAATAAATTACATTTTATTCTAATTTTATTACATAATTCTTACAAATTTACAATGGTCTTTCATACACAAAATGTTAAGACACAAATCAGTTTTCATTTTTAAACAATTCTTACAAACTGACACAATAGGCAATGGTAACTAAATGTAAAAGTGTGTGTGTGTGTGTGTGTGTGTGTGTGTGTGTGTGTGTGTGTGTTGTGTGCGTGCGTGCGCGCGCAGTAATATGTTGTTGACTTATTAAATAATAACTATATTTGTTCTGAATACATAATAACCAGGGGCGGATTAACCATTAGGCTGACTAGGCTGTAGCCTAGGGCACGGCACTTTAGGGGGCGCAAAATGTTAGCTAAAAAATAATACAATTTTACAGCTACATGTAAAATTGCTCAATCTAAAGTGAGAAAAAAGAATCTAGCTTGACCTTTACATGAGTCTTAACAAATCCACAAGATATTTAACTGATTGTCTTCTTTGTGTACATAATGTTAAATGTACCCTTAATAAAACCGTTATAATTCTGTACTACGTAGTTAATTTTTTCCTTATAAAAGCCATGCAAACTACAAATGGTTGAAGGTGTAACTCTAAAATAATCTCTGAAAATTAGCCTCAATTTTCAATTCTTGAGACTATTTCCAATAACCGTAACATATTTGAAATATTCGTAACTAAGGAATATATTGAAGGGTGTTTAAAGCTTCATTCAGCCCCTTGGAAATAAACGTAAGAGTAGCCTACGGGACGTGAGGGGCGCACTAAATTATAATTAGCCTAGGGCGGCAAAGATACCTTAATCCGGCCCTGATAATAACTATGATCATCTGAATACAGTTTATTTTTGTCCGGATAGATAAGTTTGAGTCTTACATAATCATACACATCGGTGTAATCCAATATGCATCTACAAAATTACAAAATGGAATGTAAAATAATGTGCAAGACACAACTACATAGCAGCTACCAGGTTTTTTTGAATAAGTAAGCCCCAATAATGTGATAAAAATAATTGAACGATAAATATTTACAATATAAAAAGTTCTTCATGAAAACAAGTATATAGTAGCTAGGTACAACTGAACTCATATCTCACTGTCTTATGGTGTACTCCAAAGCTTTTGATGTTAATAGAAATAAACCATGTGTATCAAAAACCATAAAAGATATTTTGATACAAGTAAGACTAAATTAAAAGATTTAATTAATCAAAAACACCATCTATAAACATTTCTGATACTGAAATTTTATTCTTGTTTTCTTGAGGCATTTTTTTTAGTTTTATTGAGACATTTTTTTTCATGTATAGCAACTGATTTTGGATGCTACATAAAAAAAAATAATTTTGATAGGTTTATTTTGAAAATATTTGTGTTGAACTCTTTCTTAGTGTTAAAACTGTATTAATTATTTTACTGATTAACATTCCAATATCCTTTGTCTATGAACATGTATAGAAGACCATTATTTATTTAGTGAAAAAAAATGCTACAAGTAAAACAAACAAAAGCCAGCAGTATACACAACTTTTCTTAAAACATCACAAAAAAGTAGAACTATAAAGTTATGTAAAAATACAAAGTTCACAAGTACCATACAATTCTAAAGCACGCAAACTGCAAAGTGTACAATCATTATTAATTAAAAGACTCGTATGACATATGGTAAAATCTCATGATGAATATTTTAAAATACATATGTACAATTAATGGTTTTAAAATACTACATGAAGGTAAATGGTTGACTGGCTCAAGACAATGTGAATACGATTTGAAGGAAAAAGCTCATACCATTTCATGCAAATATGAAAGTCATAAGAAAAGGAAAAGGAATTTGAACTTGAAAATAAAAAAAATGCTTGGTGAAATTTTTATTTTTATGTTGAACTAAAATTTAGGATGACTACTGATTATAAAAGGAATGATTCTAGCATTTTATTGTAATGATAAAACATGTATAGACACGACATTTTTTACGCTATATGAGTACACATTAATGTAAAGAAAATTTTATAATTACTGCTCTGCTGTTTGTATTTCGCCAAGTGAGTATCTCAAATCTTGGCAAATGGGAATGTAGCACTGAGATTTGGATATTTACCATATTGTAGGGAAATCTATCAGACAAATTATGAAGTGAGTTGTATGAAGATACAACTTGCAGGTTAAACTGAGAATATGATTCGCTTTTGCTTGGCTGAATGTTTCATACTTCTTGGTGCTCTGTTCCATATATAATAACTGAGAAATTAAAATAAGGTTTTTTTTTAAGTATAAAGGTACAATACAAAATAATTTATGTGTCTATAATATAAAATTTGAGTTGTTATAACTTGCTCAAAACTGAAAAAAAATGTTTTTTACATTTTTACATGCTTCATCATTTTAAAAAATACTGTCTTTTACATGAAGTTATTGAAGGTATACTTTATTTCATGATGGTATTAGATACCCTACAATTTGGAGAAAAGAGCAGTAAATTAAAAAAAACAAAAAACACAATAGGTTTAGTTTTCTGATAGTTGGCTTGCAGCAGAATACAGTGTAAAACTGATATCACTCCCAGGCAACAAGTATAAAGAAACATTTCTCATAAATCATAATCAAAATCATACATAAAATTTATATGATCCTCCATTCTCAACAAAAAAAAGTAAAGTACCGTTTACCAAATGGTAAAAGCTTAAGAGCATGATAATGTCTTTCAGCCGCCAGCTAAACGCAACATTATTATGGTTACTGACTGACTGATTGGTTACATACCTATCTACAGCTATGCAGTGTTGTTTGCTTGTTAGGTCTTTAATCTGCGACGGACGTTAGCACGTTAGCGGTCGCAGTTTTAGTTAACGATTCCCGGCTGGTAAATGATGACGTCATGCAGCGTGATGCGTTACAGAAATTTTCAAATGACCCCCAGCCATAAGACATTATCATGTCAAAATGAAATGTACAGTAAGTCCACGACTGCTATTTATCCCCTGACTTCCACACATGCAGTAGACATTTCTATATACTTTTGTTTTACAGTTTATCCCATGGGTTCAGGACCACCGTACATATTTTCAATCAATCAGCTGATCCAATTCATACTTGGTACCATACTGATGAATTCATTATTGTCACTAACATTTACGTACAAATTAAATAAGATAAAAATATTATTTCTGTGTGTGTGTGTGTGTGTGTGTGTGTGTGTGTGTGTGTGTGTGTGTGTGTGTGTGTGTGTGTGTGTGTGTGTGTGTGTGTGTGTGTGTGTGTGTGTGTGTGTGCGCGCGCGTGCATGCGTGTGTTTATATACGTGACAAGTTTAAAAGTTATCCTGATCTTATGTTAGTGTTAGCAACTTCAAATCCAGTTTAATTTTTATGGCACACATGACAGTTTAAACATTCTACCGTTAGGCTACAGTGTCCTCACATCTCTTCTCGCCTCTTCACTTCACTTCTTTTAATAATTAAGCAGGAAGTGCGTTACTTCCTGTATATTAGCAAATGACATCTATAAGAATTACATAAATTACAATGAGTTTATTTACAACTGAGTTCTTTGTGCTGACTGTTAATTTGGAACTCGAAGATAAAAGGAAGACTGTTAAGTCTCTTCGTTAAGAACAAACAGAATAATACCAAGTTTATTTGGTTCTTATGAATGCCAGTTATTACCATTAGTCATTTAATAAAAATTTACAGTAGATGAAGATGTATGATACAATAAACAATGATTTCCATAATCATATAAAATAATGTCAACCAAGCAAGAAGTTGATAAAAATAAGTACACACGAAGGTAAGTATATTAACAACAGTATACAGTTTTGTATATGATGATAAATCTGAAGATAAAACTACATTTTTTAATAATGTGAACATACTAAAGTAATACTCAGATAAACTATTCCTGTAATGACAAAGTTGTTTCCTTACAATCCAGTTAGTTCAATGTCTTTTGACAACATTAACTCACCACTTCACATTAAAAAAGGTTGTAAGGTAGCGTAAGACAAAATGTGAAAGAAAATACAACTTCTTTTGAAAGCAAAAATCAACTCCATGTTAGCATTTTCAATATGTCTTTTGAACAATTCACTTAAAACATATGTATAATAGAAGTGGACTATACAACGTCGTTGCTTTCAGTTAGAACTTGCTTCATATCATGGCTGGCGGTGCACTAGCAACAGGTACCACGGTAGCTGTATGTGGAGTAGACACAGGTATCGTGGTGGCTGTGTGTGGATTAGGTACAGGATTCGGCACTGTTGGCTGGTACTCTGAAATAACATAAAAAACAACATCTATATTAACTGATGACTTGTTGGGCACTTGGTGAAACATATGAATACAAAGGTTTTTAAAAATATACAAACATTTGGTACATTTCACAGTTTTTATTTAACTCTGACAGTTGTTTCAGCTGTAATTGGACCTTTGGCTTAGGTTGAATTATGTTTTAGCTTAGGAGCTTAGGAGATAGTTATCCAGCGGATCCCATCTCACATAGGCATCTCAGGAAATGAGATAGCGGACATCTTGGCAAAGTGAGGGGCAAAGATCTACCACCGGGAACATACCCACGACTTTCACCACCCTAAGAAGACTGATGACAAGGAAAACAAACTCTCACTTTCTCCAAAAAGCAAGAAACATATCAAAAGGAAACACATGGTCAGGGATTGAACAGTTATGGAATAAAAACTGTAGAAAACCCAGGAAGGAAGCAGTTGCCAACTTTAGACTGGAAACTGCCCATCACTGTCTCTCAGCACATCTCTACAAATTAAAAATTTCCACCACAGAAGAATGTGTATTGTGCAGGAGAGAAGACTCAAAAATGAACAAAAATCATCTATTGGAGTGTGTGAAGCTGAACCAGGAAATGCAAGAACTCAGAATTTACAGTGGTCTTTACTGGGAAGCCTGCTACCAAATGGGTTAAATGTACCAAGGGGGAGGCATTGGAAAACAACAACAATAGTTGTTCAGCTTATCAAGCTGTTGTCAAAGTTGTCAAAGAGATCATTGAACAACTAAACAAAGGATGTTAGGGTGGTGAACGTATGTTTAGGGCGTGTATATCTGGACATGTGTGGGGTGTGATATTGGAGGGGGAGGGGTTGGAAAGCAAGTGAAGGTCAAGTGTCTGTAAAAACTGAATATAATCTGAATGCAAAATATAAAAATTAACTAAACTAAATAACAACTTTTAATAAAGGGGATACACAGAATTCACTTTGTCCATTTGTTAAATTTTTGTTACTTTTTTAGAAAATTAGAAAAGCAATAAAAAGTAACAAAAATTTAACAAATGAACAAAGTGAATTCTGTGTATCACCTTTATTCCCATGTATGTCCAGATACACACACTATAAACATATGTTCACCACCCTAACATCCTTTGTTTAGTTGTTCATTGATCTCTTTGACAATAGCTTGATAAGCTGAAACAACTGTCAGAGTTAAATAAAAATTGTGAAACGTACCAAGTGTTTATATATTTTTAGAAATCTTTATAAACATATCTATTTATTCATTCCTGTTTTGTACACACCATGCTATTACATATGTACAAAACATAAATACTACACAAACTTTAGACTAGAAAACTATTTTTTTTATACAGTATAATCTATTATAAATAGCAATAGCAGGAAACGTTGTATGTGCCCCCCAACACACACACACACACACACACACACACACACACACACGGTCTTACATTTTCCTTCAGGTGGAATGCTGGTTAATAAAGTTGGTGCAGATGATATAAAAATCTTCAAAATCTTAGCACAGTAAAAAAAAAACCTGTGAACTAAGGTTTGCAAGAATAACACATGGTGAGAAAACTCGAATCTGACCCCCCAAAAAAACGCATAAACTCAAGAAAAGGGAAAGAAGAATTTTATAATTAAGATATGCTACAAACTAGAACTACTCTACAGTGTAATACTTGCAGACAGTTCAATTAAGCTTGAAACACCTTGATATGGAGGGTGTAGTTTTATGAAGCAAAAACCTCATAGTGACACAAGATACAGCCATGTACAAAGTTAACCCTATATTGTCTGTACCACATCCTGAATTTGGTGTACTGTGGTATTTTCAGCATGTCCATCACAACTAGTAGCACATAGCATGTATATATATTGTAAATTTATAAGTGTTGTCGTGTGTATTATAATATTTAACGTTGTGTAGTTGTTAGTTTTATCGAACGTAAATTGGGTTGTTCGGAAGCGTCTGGTAGCCTGCGTGCCTTACCTGTCCCTTCTCGCACTTTTAGTAATTCCGGGTAGGCGCCAAATCGTTTTTCTTGAAAACAATTTAAAGTTTTTATTTGTATAGTATGGTGGTTCGTTATCGAAAATTCGAATAGTTCGCCGTCTGGCTTGTAACTGACTCTCGTGTGAGTGGGGGAACACGTGTTGCCAACTTGAATTAATGTTGGTTATGTCGACCCACTGCTAGTAAACAAAACATACATAATAATTCCTACAAATAAATACTGGACAGTTTGTTATCAGTACGCACTTTTTTATTAGGCTTTTGCTTGTTAATTACCGTTAACGTTTCATAAAAATAATAACTGTTATAATAAAATTTTAGCCTCGGCAACATAATCTCTCGCTCTGCGGAGCGCTAGGTTGGCAGTGCAATGTTTACAATTGACTCTGGTTATTATTTTACAAAACAAATCTGCCAATTGGGTTCTTTTAAGTACGAAACAGAGGTTTACATAACAAGATAACAAAATTAGAACATATCATTAAAAGTTTGTGATCATTAAAATTATACAAGGTTTGCTATAAATTAAATATTGTGGTGTAGAAGTGTGACAGTGTCGTTGTGTAACATAGGTTATCATGTGTTCATTCAATGTTTACAAAGTTATTCTTTAATTTATCAATCCTTGAAAATATATTCAGTGATAGTGAGAGTTTTTATTATATAGTTAGAATTTTTGAAAGAGAATTTGTTTTATAATAATCAAATAAATTCAGCAATACTCAACGTTAGTAGATATGGTGGGTATTGCCAGTCGTCCATGTAAAGTAATGGGCCGGTGTTTATTCTTCCTACTTGAATCTTGGGCTCAAAATTTGGTTGTCATCTTCTTCAAGTTGAACTACAAGTATTTTCCGGTCATCTGGATTAATTCCGAACTGGTCCTTGGTGTAAATTAGTTGTAATGGCGTCTCATCTGTTGTTCTTGTAGTTCTTCTCAAAATTTTGGGCACTTATACAGTTTTTCTGATGAAAATTTGGGCCCTTCACCGCGTGGCGTCTCTCCAGTTTCGCGTCACTACATAAAGTATTGTTCCTAACGGAAATTAGTCAATATTCGGTTGTTGTCATGGTTACTCAAGGTTTTTGATTGGCTGAAATTGGCTAAAGAGTATTGTTAGGGTATTTGAATTTTTATTTAAACTGGTTACAGATCTTCTAAATGTAATTAATCTTCAGTACTCCCTTTTTAGTAGTAAATATTATCACCACTGTTCATATTTTGGCTCAAGGATTAATTTGACATCCAATATTATAGTGTTCACTTAGGTATCCACATTTTGACAGTTTTGTGAATTTTATTTAATTATACTGTTTTCTCAATTTACATTATTACCATAATATTTCTGCCTTAACATGATTGTCTATTTGTATTTCATAGTTTATATGATTTAGTCTTCCTAATGTCAGTGTTTAATTCTATAAATTGAAGTTTTTTGTAGTTGACAGTTGGGAATTTGCATAGGCTTAAACAGCAATTGACTATTTTTTCTTTAATAACTGATATTACATTTTATTCTCCTTGTAATAGGTCCTGATTGTTTGAATACAAGATTCTGTTCATTTGTTCAATGTTTAAGTCGGTTCCTGTAATTGTGTGTAATTTTATTGTTTCCCTATATTAATTTGTCTACTGTGATAACTCATTTTTAGTGTCATTGTTTTTTAATGTATGGTTTGTTTCTTGTTTACTGGTTTCTGTTGGTTTTAAAATCTTATTTCTTACAACATATAACATAACATCTAATGGTTTTAACAATTCCCATAGCTATAATTCTTATCATTTAAACATAATTATTGGAACATAAACCTTAGTCATTAAAACATAATTCTTATTCATTTAAACATAATTATTTGAAACATATTATCCACTCATACTCTTCATCTCCCCATACTCTTTGATGAATTATAATTATTACTTGACATAAAAAATAAAGACATAAACATGAATTAATTATATTAATACAATGGTATATTGTTATGACTAACTCTAAATGACATTAAGCCATAACTGAATCTTCAACAACTGTTTACTATCTAATATTAATATCTTTTTTTATTATTATCAGTTTGTCATGAAAAATATTCTGTAATGTATCATTTTAAATTAATGATATTGGATTCTTATTTCTGTGAATAAAATCATATATTTTGGTGTATTAACACACTGATAATCATTCGTTCTTGAATACTTGAGCAACAATACTAATTAACAAATTATTACCTAACATTAAGATTTGCAAACTAAAATATGACAAATAGTAAGTACTACTATTATCTAAAACCTACTTATTATCTAGTCTGTTACATTTTGTTTCATTTTGTTATTAATACACTTGTGTTCACTGGATAATTGCTATTAAGTGCCACAGTCCTTTCTGTGATTAGCCATTATCAGCCTTCACTTATTTTTTACCACTCACTGATGGTTTTTGATCACTCTTAAATCTTTAGTGTTTTTTCACTGATTATTTGGTGTCTATCCCTATCAATAGGGTTCTATTTAATTTGGGTTTTCACACTATCACTTTGCACTGTATATGTTTAATTTAAGTGTTACTAGTGGGTATTACCTAACTTTAAATTCTCTTTCTCACTTTACTATGTTCACTATTTCTCTAACTCCCTACCTCTAACTTTACAAGGTTTAATTATAATATTAACAAGTTCATGTCGTTTTATTGTATCACTAATATGTTAGCATTATGCTAATGTGATTTGCCTTAGTTTACTCTATTTGTTTGGGGTTATTGTGCCCCTTTATATCTTAAGTACTTAATGATTAGTATCTCTAACTTGTCTGTCCTTACAATTATTAATATTATATACAATTTTCATTAGTGATTCTATTTCTTTGGTTTAATACAAGTTTGGTGTTCCTACTTAGTTCACTTTCTTTTGTCGTACATTATACGTCACTTCCTTAGTGTTGTGGCTGATTGTATCATGACACTTATATGTTAATTGTCTTTTAGTCACTATTCTTCTTATTTACACTTATGTTGGTGCGGTGGCTATTTCTAGTCCATTTGCAGTTGTCATCATTTGTGTTATTTTTGGTCCTTTGGGGCTAGTTCTACTCTCTCACTTACCATCTATTGGGCTATTCAGGTTAAATCGTCTTATTTCTGTATTTACCATTTTGGTTTGTTTGTTTGTTACTACTTTATTAATATAAGTTACTGTTTTGACTACCTTGATATGTCTGATCGTTTTATTATTCTGATTCACCCATTCTTCTATTCTAATTCATCCCTTTTTATTCTAGTGTTAATGACTAAATAATTTATCTGGTCATGTCTTCTTCATTATGGTTAGGTGAAGATATGTACCATTACAATATACATACATAAATAAATACAAATATACAAAAAAATTTATTTGGCTGTGTCCACGACTCTGACGTGCTTCACATTTCACTAAAAAAATAAACACAGTATTGTCTTACCCTGGTAAACTGGACATGCATTTAAATGTGACAAGTGATATGAATCTTGTTCATTACACATGATATACAACCTTAATAAATATGTAGGACAGAAAATAGGAAATAGAATCTCAGATTTAGAGATGGATTTTTAATGTAGCTATTAGAAACAAAAGATATATTATTTATTGACATACTGATCTCCAGTTAGTAAGCTGCACAAATTATAGAAAGCCATGTTGCCCACAACTGATATGACCTGAGCTTCAATTAGACCCTCTGGCCACAGGGCTGGAAATAACTGTGGACAAAGTGCAGTTAAAATTAACTTAGATTAAAAGGGTTTGCCTGTATGCCACGTCCAAGGTTCCTCCTGGTCCAGAATAAGCAGGTTGTATGCCAGAATAATGGGTGTCTTCTGTACAATTTATGGGACAGGGCTTTTACAGTGATGCTCAGAAAACTTAACTTAAAGGGGATTTCAAATAGTCTCGTTCAAAGTGAAATAGTACAGTCTGGACACCACATTAGTATTTGTTCCATGAAAGAGTGAAGTTTCATTTTGAGTTTCTGATTTGTATACGAATATTAAAATCCGTACAATTTGTCAAAGGACAAACAAGATTGATGCTTCTCCCTTAAGGAAGTGAAGCATCATAGCATCAACTACTCATTATATTGGAACTGAAAAGGGGCTTTTTGAACAAATTTTATAATCAAAACAACAATTAGTATAAATGAAGGTCTAATATAATTGTATTACAGCTTGATAAAGGTTCAGCCCACTCTGGATATAATCAACCTGGCAATCTCAGATACTTATGACCCAAAAGACACATAGTGCAGGCGGTGGTCTTCATATTTGTATTATGTAACATTTTTTCCTAACTTGTCAATCCTATTATTAATATTTCCTATTGTTAATACAGCATTGCAGGAAAAAAATAAGTTTTCTTTCATAAGACATCACAAAACACCTAATGAAAGAGACAATGTAACGTAAGCACTTTTTTATAACTTTTAAAAATCAGGTTTTCAGGCACAATGTTCAACATGCTTAATGGATCTAAACAGAATGACAAAGAATTTTCTTAAAATTAAAACTTTTTTGATAAATTAACTTTCTTACATTACCAGGGTTAATCTAGTTATTCAAAAATCTTTAATTCTCTCCACAAAATAACAACTTAGTGTATATACCCAGGGTGTCTACCAACTCATCATAAAAGAATTCCCTGATTATTCCCTGATTTTTCCAGGATAAGTAAGAAAATTCCCTGAGTAACATAAGTGACCAAAATACAACGCATTTACAAAACAAAGAACTTGAGTGGACTACTGATGACCACACGATCAGCCACATTGTAGTCGTGAGCAACTAAAGGTCAACTGCACCGAACACATTTAGCTCAGTGCGCTAAGGTGTGACTTGTAGCGTGCAGGTTGTAGCAGGTTCGAATCCTGCCTCGGCCAACCCGAAGATGGTTTTCTGTTTTCAACACCAGGCAAATTCTGCGTCAGTACGCTAAGGACAAATTCCCCCCCAAATCCCTCCTATTTCTAACCATGGAGAATGTCACCAAAATGGTGACATGAGTGCACCCCATAAAAGATGGGTTAAAGAAAAAAAGCTCAACATTTTCAGCTTTTGTTACAGCTATTGACCGCTACATTGTGCAGTAAAGTGTTCCAAGACAAGACGAATGGAAGATTTGAAAACGGAGCAGAGTAGGTTATTTAGGTACCGTATTTATGGATATTCAGGGCTTCGCTTAAAATCATTTTAAATTTTTTCCCACCAAAGGTCAAACTGTGCCAATGTGTTCCATTTCACTCATCATATATGCTACAAGAGGAATCAACACTCAAAACTGCATTTATTTTAAAATGTGTATTCATATGAGAGGGGCCTTTCACTAATGTCATGGCAATTTCTCACAATCATATTTTTCAGAATGACAAAAGTAACATGAACAAGTGGCCTGTGGCCGGGAGTATATGTAAGCGATTTTATGAGAAGGCATGAATATTTATTAATACCGGTTATTTGCCTTGAAGATGAACAATAATAGATGAAGATCGATTGACAACATTAAAAGCTATTAAAAAAATAAAATGATACTTACATCCTACCTGTATGCTACGCGGCCGCTTTTGTTATGTCCGTCGATGACGTTCGTCACCAGACGCGTGCGCGTAAATTTGAAATCGTGCGCTCTCTTAGTGTTGTAGTATTGCAGCGTGTAGTCTGTGCGTGTTTAACAGCGACGTAGATGAGAGTGTCTCTACCCGCGCGTGAAAAGATATTGTAGACGAAACGCGTAGCACATAGACGTAGATGAAAATCTGCCTCTTACCCGCGTGCGAAAAGAAATATTTTACCTCCCGCCCCGCTGTTACAGTAAAAGGCGTTTGTGAGTGGTATCGCTGCATCCTAGGTAGTATGGATGAAGGATACGCACCAGGAACCATCGGCTAACGTCGAAAGAAAATTAACCTGTCCAGCATGAGTTAGACTGAAGAGAGAGCGGAAAAAAAAGAAAAACGCAAACGTACAATGGTTTAAGTGGCGCTGTGAATGCTCAGTATCGGCGTGTATAAGTAAGCACTCGTCAGGCGAGAGGAGGGAGCGATGTTCGACGAGTTCCCACAAAACGACGCCGCTTGTGTCGCGTCAGACTGTCCTCACGCGCGTAATTGATGTTTTTTTTTTTTAATTGAGAAATAACTGATTATTATTAGATAAGAAACGTGTTTAACAAAAAATGACGCAACAGGGTGCGTAACGGCAGTTCCGAAAACGAACAGTCAACACTGTCACTGTACATTGTACGCCGCCGATGGAGTTGCCAAAGTGGGTATTTTGTAGTGGCGAAAAAACGGGAAACGGCGACGTCGAAGAATTCACCGACGTTGAGGATGTTAGAATGAAGCTTTCTGCAGCGTAGGGCGTAGGAAGCGTACACTTTGCGTCTGTTGTAAAGCGTTTTTGGCCCGTTTCCGCAAACGGTGTCACAGAGACGACGGTACCATCGCCGACTTGGAGTGTGTGTGCAGCGGTCGCCGTCTTAGCGCCTCCGACGGGATCTGCCTGGGTCGTTAGTCCGATATGTCTGGAATGTTGCTTTGTGTTTCAGAGAATATACTGGCGTCGCGTTTTCTCAAAACCCGGCGCGAAATCGACCCTTCGACGCCAGACGAACTACAGCGTTCACAAAGTCCCGGGGACGAGCGCGCTTTTAATCAAGGTAACACAGGGTTTAATAATATCGCCGAATCGTGACTGACGAGAGTCTACCTAGAGCTGTTGCCAGGGTAGGCTGCGTCACTTTTTATGGCAATTTTTGCTTGTGAATTTCACCGTTAGTTATACATCTATCAAAGTGATTTCTTCACCATATCATCATCTGTGTTCATCATCATCATTGTGCTATAAATTGCCAGTGTATTGTGTCGTGCGCGTGTGTTCTTGTGACTCGTGTGCAGTGCGCGTCTGGTGTTCGTGTTCTTTGTCTGTCAGTGTAGTGATTCAGTGCTGGTGAAAGTCACTCTTTCCTAGCCCTTTTTTGCGTCTTCGACGTTCATTTCGGCTCATCCCGAGAGCGTCGAACGCAACTCCCGTTCCTTTGCCGGCACCGCTGGTAACCTTAATGGAAAGCTGCGGTACTGGTCCTCATTCTACCCCGCTGCCGTCCCATACCATTAGTGATAGTGAAAGTGAAAGTGATTGTGCGTCGATGTGTAGTGTGGGGACGGGGGACGGTGAATTTTCGCTTGTGGAGGGCAAGTCTGCCAAACGCAAGCGAAAATTAGTCGCCAGCCCGGCACCGGCCGCTGCTACGCATCGGGTATCTAGTCCCGGTAACAGCGCCAGCCAACCTACTCAGCAACACTCCAAATCTGTCCCCAAACCTAAAATTCCGCCGATTGTTATTCCAGACAATCGTAACTACAGGGAAATTCTCCGTTCCCTGCAGAATCTGCTTCCTTCGGCCAAACTCGAGGCCAGGTGCCAAGGCTCCTCGCTTCGAATTGCGGCCACAACAGTCCCGGACTTCCGATCGGTCCAACAGTTTCTTACCGATCGGAAGATCTCCTTCCATACTTTCGCGCTTCCTTCAGAGCGCGAAATTAAAGTTGTTATTTCCGGACTTCCTTCCTGGACCGCCCCCGATACCATCAGGCAGGAGCTTGTCGCTTTAGGCTATTCGCCGACGGCGGTAAGTGTACTGCATGCTGGCAAGGGGGAAGATCGCCGTCCTGTGAATAGTTTCCTAGTGAAACTACTCAAAGTAGGCCAGTTCGAGGAGGTCTATGGCCTCCAAAACTTCCTGCACCTTCGGGTGCAAGTTCGTACTTTTGACCCGCGGCCAGGCCCCTCGCAGTGTTTTAACTGTCAGAGGTTTGGCCACTCCAGCTTATTCTGTAATCACCCTCCGCGTTGCGTGCGGTGTACTGAGCCTCATCGTGGGTGTGATAAGCCCAAGACGGGGTTCACGGCCATTTGCTGCAACTGCGGCGGGGACCATCCGGCTAGTTATAGAGGATGTAGGGACTTTATATCAGCCATGAAGCTGCAGCGGACTCCTGCTCGCCCTGGCGCGCAGGCAGGCCGTGTTGCAGGTCCCCTCCCTAACCGCAGAGAGGCCTTCCCACCTCTCTCCGGAGCATCATCTCAGGCCCCGGCAGCAGTTCCGGCTGCTCCCAGGGCCCCAGTTCCGCCTGCAGTCGACGTTTCGGCGCCGCCTGCAGTCCCTTCTGTCCCGGCGCCTGCCGGAGCGCCCGGTCCTTCATACGCGGCTGTGGCCGCTACATCAGTCCCGCCTTCCGCTCCTCGGAGCTCCAAACCGAAGCGCACTCGTCGCCGTCAGCGGCAAGTTCCACAGGCCTTGCCTGTAAAACCTCAGCGGGCCCCGCCCGCCCCCAGCCATCAACCTAAGCTCCCAACTGAGCAGACCCCACGTCCGTCCCCGAGCCCTGCGCCATCTGCAACACCGGCCGAGGCCAGCCAGGTCCGTCTTCCGGAATCTCGGGAATCTTCCCGGGCCCCGGTGGACCCCCTGACTGCCTGGGCTGAAACTTTGGTAAACAACATCAGGTCTGCTCCAGATACAACCACGGTTCTCGCCCTGGTGTTTCAATCACTGTCAACCCTCTTTCCTCTTCTTCCTTTGAATGGCTAGGAGTCTTAGGATCGTTGCGTGGAATGCCCATGGGGTAGTCCCTCGACGATCTGAACTGATGACTTTCGTAACGGAGTACGACGCTGATGTCGTCCTCCTTTGCGACTCATCTGGCTCGCTACCATACCTTCAACCTGCCATCTTACATCTGTTTTCGTCAGGATCGTCCCCAACGGCCTGGCTGTCGCCCCTCGGGGGGGGGGGGATGACAGCCGTCTTAGTCCACAGGCGGATATCCCACAGGCCACTACCCCCTTTAGATACATCTCTTGTTGAAGGTTGTGCGGTGGCGATAGACGCTGGCGGATCAGAGTTGCGCGTTGTTGCGGCGTATCTCCGGCCCGGCCTGCGGCTACCTCCACCGCCCGAGGAGTGGGACGCTCTCCTCGATCATCTCCTACCAACCATTGTAGCCGGCGACTTAAATGCCAAGCATCCCTCCTGGAACAGCAGAGTAGCCAACGCCTACGGAAAATCTCTGTATCGGTTCGTCTCCGACGACCCGGTACTTCAAGTCATCGGCCCAGAAGACCCTACTCACTTCCCCTTTTCCGGTCATCGCCCGGACGTCCTTGACATTGTCATAGCCAAGGACGTGACCCATCACATCCAGGTCTCGTCAGTGTCGGATCTCTCATCCGATCACAATCCCCTTTTTATAACTGCCCGTGAGCTGTCGGCCTCACCCCGACCTCCCGCTCAGATTGTTATGAGAGTCAACTGGCGCCCCTACCATGATGAGCTCTCACAGCGGTTACCATCACTCCCCGCGGACCCGATCGTCACTTGTGACGATTTGGATCTCCGAGCCACTCATCTTCAGGAGTTGGTCCAAGGTGTCATGGATCGACACACATATACTCTCGAGGTGAATCATCGTAAATCGGCCTTACCTGCGGAAGTACTCCACGCCATCTGGCTACGGCGCAATCTCCGCCGCAGATGGCAAAGAACCCGTGATCCCGGCGTCAAAAGGCGCTTTCAGGTCTCTTTATGTCCAGCAGCTACTGCGGGACGTAAACTCTGATCGATGGGACTCATACCTTGAGTCTCTTGAAGTCGACCACGCCTCCGTCTGGAGAGCGGCGAGTAGACTGACCCGCTAGAAGAGAACTCGCAACCCACTTGAAACTCCGAACGGGGTTGTATCTTCATCAGAAGGCAAGCCCGAGGTCTTCGCCGACTGCATGGAGGTGCAATTTACTGTTCACCAAGGCGTCTCGGACCCTGCCCACTCGGCAGAAGTCCGTGACTTCCTATCTGGACATTTTTCACGCCCTCCCGAAATCCCAGCCCTCCCGTTCGACAGGGATGAACTAGTTTCATCTATCTGCCGACTAAATCGCCGTCGCGCCCCCGGTCCTGACCGGATCGGGGCCGCTGCTCTACAAAATCTCCCGGCCTCAGGCGTTGACCTCGTTCTTGAGCTGTTTAACTCCTGTCTCCGGCTACAGTACTTTCCCCGCCTGTGGAAATCTGCCAACATCGTAATGATTCCGAAGCCTCGCAAGCCGCGCATGCTTCCTGAAAGCTATCGTCCAATCTCTCTCTTGCCAGTCATCTCGAAGGTGTTCGAGCGTCTCCTGCTGGCTCGCATCTCGCCGCTGCTAGATGGTTTCATCCGCAGCGAACAGTTCGGGTTTCGCAGAGAGCACTCGACCACGCTTCAATTGGTCCGCGTTGTTACGCACTTGTCAGACGCCACCAACAGGCGAGCGGCTACGGCCGCCGTACTGTTGGACGTGAGCAAGGCCTTCGATAAAGTCTGGCACGAAGGTCTTCTCTTCAAACTTGCCAATTCCCCTCTACCATCGACCATAGTGTTTTTCCTCCGGTCGTATCTCAGCGACCGAACATTCAGGGTGAGCGTCGACGGGTCCTGTTCTACAGTTCGACCCGTCGCCGCCGGCGTACCTCAGGGATCTGTCCTCGGCCCCGTTCTGTACCTTGTGTACACGAACGACCTGCCTGTCTTGCCCGGAGTCACGTTGTCTTTGTTCGCTGACGATGCTATGTATCACTGCAGCTCCCTGTCCCCGCGATTTGCGAGTACAAAGCTGCAGCGTCAGTTGAACCAGCTTCCGGACTGGCTACGGAAATGGCGGGTGACGATCAACACGGAGAAATCCGAGGCGATCTGCTTCACCCGTAAGTCCATCTCCCGCTGCCAGCCCCTCTCCCTAGCAGGGAGACTCATCGCCTACAAAGAATCGGTGAAGTATTTAGGCGTTCGGCTAGATCGTCGCCTTTGCTTCAACGCCCACGTGACGGAAACCCTTGCCAAGGCTCGCGGCGTCCGAGCCAAATTATCTCCTTTCCTCTCGTGTCGCAGCCGCCTGGCCATGCGCACGAAGCTTACCATCTATCTACTATTTCTCAGGTCTGTATTGACCTATGCGGCACCCGCCTGGTGGTCTCTTTTATCCACCACCAACAGATGTAGGCTGGAAGCTTTCCAGTCCCGAACACTCCGATCCTTGACGGGGTCCCCTTGGTTTGTAAGGAACGACGTGATTCGAAGGGGTCTCCGTGTTCCTACCTTGACTTCCTTTGTCCGGTCGCTGGCTCTAACTCTCTTTGCTAAAGCCTCGACCTCCACCTTCCCGTACCTACGAACCATCAGTGCATCAGAACCACCACCGCCCATTCGGGTCAAGCGCCCTCGGGCGCTTCTTGATGACCCGCCATAACGCCATCCTCTTTAAATAAAAAAAAACAAGTAATCATCAGTCCTAGCCCAGAGTATTTCACCAAACTGTCCTTCTCTCCTTCCTGTCCACCTCCTAGCACGCTGAGCCGGCTGCTTGTCGCTGTCATCAATCACTGGCACGGAGGCTCTCCGCCTCGCGGGGAGCGACCGACGCCCTCAGGGCGTCTGCTGACTGGACCTGAAACGGGCAACATCTGTTGCTCGAATCGGTACCAGCGGCAGTGCATTAAACAAATAAAAGTTATACTCCCCCGCCTTCTCAGTTAACTGGTTGGCGGTTTCCTTTTCCAGTTTTAGGTAACCAGTCGACATTGTACCAGCACTATGTTTACTTCTGGCAGCCATTGGACACGATCCAGATGCTGCAATCAAGCCACGGGTGCAAAGACACCCCGCATCCATAATGCAATGCAATGACGAGATGGCAGACGCAGGTACTACCACTACACCGGCTCCCGCCGCTACGCCCAAGAAGTCTAAAGCGTCGGCCGCGGCCAGCAAGAAGCCTAGGACGAAACCGTCGCATCCGCCGACTTCGGACATGGTGAACAACGCTATCAAGAGTCTGAAGGAACGTGGTGGCTCGTCACTGCAGGCGATCAAGAAGTACATCGCCGCCAATTACAAGGCGGATGCGGAGAAACTCGCTCCGTTCATCAAAAAGTATCTGAAATCGGCGGTGGCAACGGGCGCTCTAGTCCAACCGAAAGGAAAAGGCGCGTCCGGCTCTTTCAAGCTAGCCGCCAAGGGCGGGGGAGGCAAAACGACCGCCACAGTGAAGAAAGCCGCTCCGGCCAAGCCGAAGGAGACCGCCAAAGACGCGGCTAAGAAGAAGCCGGCCGCCAAGAAAGCGAAAGCCGCTTCCGAAAAGAAGAAGTCCGCCGCGAAGCCGAAGACTCCGTCGAAAGCAAAAAAAGTCAGCAAACCGCCGACAAAGAAGCCCAAGAGCCCGAAACCCAAGAAGGCGGCGGTGAAGAAACAACCGAAAGCCTCGCCAAAGAAGGCTGCCGCAAAGAAAAAGTAGACAGAACGACGTACGCGCCGGTTCTGTAGGTAATGGTCCTTATTAGGGCCGCCAATCGGTTCGGAATGGAGATCACGCGAGCCTCGCTTACGTAGGATCTCCATGGAGGGCGGCACAGCGCAGAACCACGTTAAACAGCACGCGCAAGACTTGACCCGCGGGGCCTCAAGCGGTTAGCGTGGGGCGAGAGACCAACTCGATTTGAACGGATTGTCGAAAATTCAGCCAAGTCATTCGGTAATTATACATACATATGTCCAATAGTAGTTTGAAAGCTACGTGTAAATCAAAATAGCCGAAAGTAAAGTGGTTAACAGACGTAAGATACGTATCTAGCACTCGTAAATGTGTGAAATTGGAAACGATTTTCATTTTCTGTGTCGGGTCCGTGTGGACAATATTTGCGCGGACGCGCTGGTAGGAACCCCCCCCTCCACGAATATATAGCTTAGCATTCTTCCGTTTGATAACCGCAATGATGATTTCATTCTCTCGTCATGAAGCGAGCGAGCTTTGTGTCATATCGTAAGTCAGTTGTGGATCTGCTGAGAAGTCTCTGTCTGTCTGTGTGTGCGCGCGGGCGCGCGCGCGCGAGAGAGAGAGAGAGAGAGAGAGAGAGCGCGTGCGCGTGTCCCCAATGTAAGGTTTCGAATTAGATTAATTTTGTTTGTTTCAAATTAATTTCTGAAATTCAACTCGATTGAAAAATAAGTTAATTAAACGTTATTGTAATTGAATGTAATGATTTTTTAAATTAATAGGGTTAATAATCAATTAACGGATGTAGTACAACAGATTCCTGTTAATTACTGTTCAATTCACTGTGAGTGATACAGATATGTTGTGCCGCAGTGGTAAGATACTCCCGATTCAGCAGTAGTTATTATCGACGAACCTAGTAAACGAAGGTCTTGGTTGGAGAGGATGCTATTGTTTCGCTGCGTCGTTACACCCGTGGCAGGACTGCGACATCTGGGTCGAGCCCAGTGGCTGACAGATGATGACCACAGTGCTGGTCAGCAAGTTTATATATTTCACGGATATAGGCCATACATATATCGGGCAGTTTTCAATCTCACAAACGTGTCAGCGCAGTGGTCAGATATTCCCGATTCACTGGTTATTATCGACGAACCTAGTAAACGAAGGTTTTGGCCATAGAGGATGCCACTGAACGAATCCACTTGGTATTACGAAATTCAGCACAGCGGTACTAAGAGGCGTCACACGTATGGGTCGATACCCGTTTTTCTGCCTGCTGTATTTGTAACGAGTATTCTGATTGTGTAAACAAATCGGGCTTCGACGCGCTTGTCAGCTCTTGGCGACTAGTTGTTGCCTTTCTAGAGCCGCAAATATTCCAGTCGCTTAGTCGTTCTATCGGCCGCATACCGATATAACCTACAACTCGCCCGAAAAGGGCTGTCCTTCACTGCTTCTAGCCATGATTTAAACTTTGGGTCATTCAACCACTCTGACTGAAAATGAGTTTTGCACGCCATAATAAAACGGAATTTTCAAACGACTTTGCACCGTCACGAATTTGGATGCCCACGTGTTTTTAACAACGAACGCACATCACACTAAAATCATTTTAATCCGCACCACTAAAGAATCAAGAGCACGCAATTAATTGCAAAGCTTCTGCTTTAGATTTCGCGCACAACGCAACAGATTTCAAGAATTTCAAATCACAATAACACACTCATGCGCGAACGCCACACATACAGTAAGCACCTGTAAACAACAAATGAAGAGATGTAAACACTATTACGGCGCGAAATCACGAAACGTAGCCAACACTCAAAACTTTTCAACGTTGCGAAAATAGTTGAAATTCCGATAAAACTCTATATTCACAATATAAATAACAATATTCTTCCCGCTGTGGAAGGTCGAAAATCCATTAAATCCCTACACTTTCATTGTTAAATTTCCAAAACGTCCCCGCTAAACAAAAACTTAATCTGCAAGATTGAGCGGGAAACCCGCTAAGTTGACAATACTGAACAGACAACCCGCGCAAGGTTGGGTCAAATACCAATCCGCGCTGGGAACCAATCAAATAGCATACTTCAGTCCCGCGCTCGGAACGAGTGTTCATTGGCTGACTACGGGAATCGAGTAGCGATCGATTACGTCCCGCGAAATTCGAAAGTATCGCTACTACGTTTACGGAGAGTAGCCCAAGAGGAAAATCCCTGATTAACAAAGAAATTCCCTGATTTTTCCCTGAATATTCCACAAATTCTTAATTCCCTGAAAATTCCCGGGTTTCCCGGGTCGTAGACACCCTACCACATGACTTATTAAATAATCTGGAAAACCACTACTATGTTGGAATGGACCAACACAATACAGCTGACACATTACTTAGGTGTACTATACCGTGTAAGGTGTTAGTCTGATACCTCAAGTCTCCTACCTAGTGTTCTACACAGTTTAACTTATGATGTATAAACACTCAAATGTAGATAATATCACTACCCTACTTGCTGTAGTAAAGACATAATGCATCTCAAAATAGTAAGAAATATTGCAGAAATTATATAAATCAAAATGGTGAATATGTGGGCAGTTATCACATGTACAGGGTCTATAACATCTATTAGTCTTGGATTTCGTTGTCCATGATGTGTCCGTTACTTAACTAAATACAACTATTTCATTAACAACTCGGAACACAAATGTGTTCAGAGTCGTTAATGAAATAGTTGTATTTATCTATTAGTCATCAAGGTATAATACAAATTACGTCATAAATACAAAAGCAGTAATGAAAATATCTAAGAAACTTATATTCTGACTTCATTGAATGTCTATTAATACTGTCACATTGTAAATCAATAATAATTACATAGAAAGGAAGAAACCAACATTTATATAGACATAAAACTCTGTACAGTATGGACAATGCTAAAACAGAATGTCTTATCAATCGAGAGGTGAGACCTTCATGTCAGACATATACGAGTGGGTTGTGACAACAGGTCAAATAGGAGAGTTAGCAGGTACAGAAAATTAAATTAACATTTACTCTTAAGTAAATTCAGTTTCCCATCACCAAAGTTATCTAGGTGCTAAAGCTTAGGATAGCTACAAGGGGTAAGGAATATTATTTTATAAACAGAATTATCACTGTTGCACACTACTATAGAAAAATTATTCCAATTAGCGCTTTCAAGCTTCTCAGCTCATCGTCAGATCGGAAATAACTGGATCGGATAAAGGTTATTTCCGATCTGATGAAAAGCTGAGAAGCTTGAAAGCGCTAATCGGAATAATTTTACTTCCATGTTCCATAAGGAAATGGAAGTATGGTGATGGCAAAAAAAAATTGTGTTCGAGATAACGGCAGATTCTGATTGTACTACCATCAAAACATGAAAAAGTCATTTTTCGAAAAGTGTCTGCGTGTCTGTCTGTCTATGTGTAGATTTTTTTCTATGGCAAACGATAACAGCCGCAAATTCAAACAGAATCAAATAATTTTTTGCATACAGCCCTGAATTGTAGAGTTCTCAAGACCTATTGTTTTTGGTGAAGATCGGTTACGGGAAAGGGGTAGTTAACCTGCAACATTTTGTTTTAACAAGGGTAATTTTTCTTATAACGAATGATACCTGCCGCACATTCAAGAAGAATCAAATAATTTTTTGCATACAGCCCTGAATTGTAGAGTACTCAAGACCTGCTATTTTTTGTGAAGATCGGTTAAGGGAAAGGGGTAGTTTACCTGCAACATTTTATGTTTCAACAAGGGTAATTTTTCTTATGACGAATGATAACTGCCGCACATTCAAACAGAATCAAATATTTTTTTGTGTACGTTCCTGAATTGTAGAAAACTCGAGGCTTATTGATTTTGGTTAAGATCGGTTACGGGGAAAGGGTAGTTTACCTGCAACATTTTGTTTTAACAAGGGTAATTTTTCTTATAACGAATGATACCTGCCACACATTCAAAAAGTAAAAGAATCAAATATTTTTTTGCATACGTTCCTGAATTGTTAAGTACTCAAGATCTGTTCATGTTGGTGAAAATCGGTTAAGGGAAAGGGGTAGTTTACCAGCAACACTTTATGTTTTAACAACGGTAATTTTGTCTATGACGAACGATAACTGCCGCACATTCAAACAGAATCAAATATTTTTTTGTGTACGTTCCTGAATTGTAGAAAACTCGAGGCTTATTGATTTTGGTGAAGATCGGTTACGGGGAAAGGGTAGTTTACCTGCAACATCTTATGTTTTAGCAAGAGTAAAGTACTTAATTTTGATAAATAAAGTATCCTGATAAGAAGATCATAATAATCCACTGTAGAAACGTAGATGAAATATCTATAAATGAAGAGGCTAGTTGAACGGGGTGGGGGTAATTTTCTATAAATGAAAATGATAGTTGAAGGGGGTAGGGATAATTTATATATATATATATATATATATATATATTAACACTTTCACTATGAACTTACTTTTAAGTTTTAATTTCCCAGATGTTTCGATGTAGTGTTCGTCTTCCTCATTGGGATTTAAAATACTGAAAGTCTATACATAGTAACGGTCATGGGTTGTGGGTGTGTGTGGTGGGGGTTGCAGGTGGGAGTGAATTGGCGCTGGGATTCAAAGCGTGTGTATGAATCAATGTATCGAAAAGTATGTGTGATCTGTAATGTAATTGTTCATTTAATATGTTATTTGGTTGTAGTGTGTGATATCTGTAAATTTCAAATTGTTCTGCTGTGTTGAGTTTTCTACTTTTAGGTAAGTAGTGTAGTATTTCCATGTTGTGCTCTATGTTTGTATAACTGTGGTTTTCGTTTTGTAAACGTGTGGCAAATGTGGAATGTATGTAGTTTGTGGTGAGGGCTTTTAAATGTTCAGAATATCTAGAGGAAAAAGATATTTATATGTCATGTGTACGATGTTATCGGCAAAAAAGAAGTAGTTTGTTGTTAAAATTCCATCCTGGGCTGTTTGGGTTTGATCCAATGTTTCCTATAAAACCAGACGTTTAGGCAGTGCTATCGACTGCCATCATCAGTGAAAATTGAGTGCACTATCGTGAGGTGGTATACGTTAGTGATCACAGTACTGTGGTTAAGGCTGAAGAAAGAAGTAGTTTCTATGGAAATAGTTCATTTCGAAAAGTATTTTAAATATAAATCTTAGAACATGGAAGTCATGTATGGTTCTCCATTCCAATATTTTCTATAGTGGTGTGCAACAGTCATAATTCTGTTTGTGATTAACCACTAACACAACTTTAATTAAACTTCTAATATTATTTGAAATTACTTAAATAAAACAATAATTTTAGATATTCTCTTGGAGAATATATTATGATCTAATAACTGCACAAGAAATAAAATGTAGAAAATGTAGTTAAACATTTATAAAAGTTTATAAAATATCTAAAAACTATGTGTAACTTATAATAAATTATGTAATTTTAATAACTACTTATCAAATTTTGTTTCCTCATGTTTTAAATTAAATAAAAAAAACAGTATTAGAATTTATCACTAAATTGAGGTTTTGTAGAAAAATCATAATTAAATAGTACTACTGTTTGTTAGACATTCATATAAAGCATTGCATATGCAGAAAAATTAAAAACCTTCTATTTGAACAAAAATGATTACAAATATTTAATAAACAGTAATAAATAATCGAGTTTACAAGTAATGAGTCTTAAATAATAATTTCGTCATTTGAACTTCATTGTAATTACAACTGATTTATATTTTTCAAGACCAAAAGAAAAGAGTACACAATATAAAATGCCCTATTTATAATTCACTAATATGAATCAAAACTGTTTACAACAAATTAAACTTAGTTTTAGGACAAAATTAAAGATTTCTGTCAGTTAAAACAGAAAATTGTATTATCCTTTTTTCTTTATATAAACATTGCACCATAAATGTTTAGGTTTACTGTGCAACTCAAAGCCACACACCAGGTTCAGGTCTTGTCTTGTAATGGTACAATTATGGTACAATTTTTAATCCACCTAAATATGGTATAAAAACCATAAATATTGTATTCCTTCATTTGTAGTAATTTGGTCAAAATTAAATAAACCTTCAATAATCTTTACAAATATACCGTGAGTGGACTATATAAATATTTGCCAGGATTCTGACTGTTTCATAGCAAAAAACGTGAAGCCTAGCAAAAAACTGTATGTCAGTTATTGAGACAAAAGCGACGATCCTTGATTACGTCAGCGACGAGGAATGTGTTGATGAAGCTGTCAACAACTAAACAATAGCCGAGTGACGTAGATTCACCCCACCTCGGAAATATGGAACAAAGACTCTGTCATTTCATCAGGGAACGTGATCGCAGCCGGCCGGCAACTCGTTCACGAAGAGCGAATTTTAACTTTAAAACCACTATTAAGTGGTTAATTAACTATATTAAAAACAGTGCTGTAAAAATAACTACAAGATGTGACCGGTAACGTAAACGGTAAACTCGCGGTGTGCGTAGTTTTACCGAACGAACAACTGCTACAGATTTGGTGAGAACGTTCCAAACATTTTTTATCAAAATTCAATACATAACCAATTCTAATCAAAAACTTAAAATATGAGCTCATAAAAAATAAAATTAAAATAATAAATTGTACCAGTGTGTGTGTGTGTGTGTGTGTGTGTGTGTGTGTGTGTGTGTGTGTGTGTGTGTGTGTGTGTGTGTGTGTGTGTGTGTGTGTGTGTGTGTGTGTGTGTGTGTGTGTGTGTGTGTGTGTGTGAGAGAGAGAGAGAGAGAGAGAGAGAGAGAGAGAGAGAGAGAGAGAGAGAGAGAGAGAGAGAGAGAGAGAGAGAGAGAGAGAGAGAGAGAGAAGCATAATCTATTTAATGCTGGGTTGTGCGACAAAGATATTCATATGATACTATATAATCTTTATATAATACGTAATATTTACATATTTCATAAATACATGTCATGATTTTGGAGGGTAAAATTGTTTTGCAAACGCCCGTGGCGTAATATGTGGGTTCGAGTCATTTTTCAATATGTATTAATATTCAATTTACATACTAATAAAAGTAATTTATATATGATATTTTGTGTATGTTTTATTTCAGGTAATCTATTTCACACATATGGTTCGTGTTGCACGAACCCTGGCCCGAAAAATAAATTTATGTAATGTTGTCAAATTGTACAACATGGCGTCCGGTTGAAAAAGTGATAGTCATTTACTAATACATACAAAAGTACAATTTTATGGTAACTAATTAAACGATAAAAAGCCATTAGTTACAGTCTTTCGACTTGTACAAACATTACAGTGATATTATAGTCTCTTAATGTTTTCGTCTTATTATTCATGACTCTAATAAAATAAACATGTAGTGAAGCTAAAGAGATCATGTTGTTCTTAGACTCAAAATCATGAAAAATCTTATGGATAGAAGTCAGCTGCATTGCAATTCTTACCTGGTGGTGGTACTCCATAGTATGGATTGTATCCTGCGTTTGTTGGATATGGTGGTTGTCCTGGTGGATATCCAGGGTATCCTTGTGGTAACGACTGCGGTGGCAATGACACTACAGTATTAGTGACACCTGAAAGTAATGATATTTTTACAATGCATTATTTTTCAGCCCTTTTATTGTTGTATGATAAAAATACGTTCATTTCACATGCCACATATACAATGCTTCTCATCTGCTCACACAGCACGTATGTATATGCTTGTAGATAGCTCAGTAACTTAGTACTATTTCAACTGCTTTAATATAGATATAAAATTGGGATTTTAACTATAATATTTTACCATATTATATGGCAGGAAGTGAATATTATGAGTATACTTGACAGGATCTCCCTGTATCGGCTGAATTGGTGGGAACATCTTTGCCAAATAGATGACTGCCGCATCTCCAAACAACTCTGGAACTACAAGCCAAGGGGACGGAGAGGGGTGGGATGTCCGAGGAAGGGCTGGAGTGACCAGCTCTAATGTGAAATTAATTAGTGTGAGAGGTGAGACAGGGATGGAGGTCTCACTAGCTGCGATTATGTTGCTGTTCTATTCTTGATGAATACACGGAGCTCACAAATAAGAAAGAGTGAAATAATCCCGACACATATTAGGTTCATGCTATGATCCAGTTTATATGACAAGTGAACGACAGTTTGGTCAAAACTAGACAATTATGTGCAGTTTGTACATTAATTTTATTTCTCCAGGTATTACAACAACAACAAAATATTTCTACACTGTAGGAAACCAGTCCAAGGCTTCCCTTTCTGCACTAAAAAATGTTAGCTACAACTTTATTTACTTAAGCTTTTCATTTTGGAAGATGTCAGTGGGGCTGACGGACTGATACTGCTTGGGAAAATGTTTAAATGGGAAAGTCATGTAACATTATTGACACACAAACATTAATGTATTTCATTTTTACGTTATTTCAAAATGTACACAGCCAAACTCAGATGCACGGGTGCACATATGTTTTATGCTACACATAATAATTTTCCACTCATATTCAACCAACAGTAATCTCTAAACAGATCTTTTTTAAAGACAAAAACCATAAAAAAATAACGTTTTCTTATATAACGTTTCCACTTTATACATTACCTACTTTGTCAATAAACACCGTGCATTTTGCAATTTATTATAATAACAGTGTTTCAAGATATCAGTACTCAATAATTGTTTTTCTTTAACTAAATGGTTTAAAATGTCCCTGCCATTGTACATGAAAATTGTTGATAGTAATATAAAGACTCATATTTTCACCCTCAAGTTCTGCAGAGCACTTCAACGATTTTACTGAAAAGCAAGATCATTCAAATTATGGACACTACAGTTAGGGTTTAGATAATTCCATGTACCTGTCATTGGGACTGAAATATTACTGACAGCAAAATAAAGTCCCATACTTTCGTTCAAGCTTGGCTGAGCACTCCACGCTTTACTGAAAATCTAAAACATTCAAACTTTAGAAAAAAACAGTTACACCTAACCTCAATCTACAGATCAAATTTTTGCAACAGTAAATGGCATTCTGTCACAGGCAAATTGGGAATTTCAATGTGATCTTATATGTTACATTTTTCTGGAAATATTTCTATGCCAAAACATTGCACTCACTTGGGTAAACTAGCAGATTTTTAAAAAGTATTAGTACTTTAAAACAAAGAATATAAAAACTGCTGGTCACAAAGCATTCTTGTATGGAGAATTCCAGTTAATTTTCAATGATTTAGTTATCTGTCCCTTATGACATAACTATGGCTTCTGCTACTCTCTCTCTCTCTCTCTCTCTCTCTCTCTCTCTCTCTCTCTCTCTCTCTCTCTCTCTCTCTCTCTCTCTCTCTCGTTTAGTCTATGATTCCTGCCTTCATATCTCAAAAGTGAGCCTATATCATCACAACATTTCTGAATGGACACTGAGACAACACTGAGTCTCCTGGAGATGGTCTTCCACATTTATTTTTTGTTTATTTCAGGACAAAATACACACAATTGTAAGTAAGGAAATGAAGGGTGATCAAACACAAATGAACTACACTGGAGTATCTAGAAAAAAACCCCTATTATCTGCCTATTGATAATGTAATCCTCTGTTTTTGGAATAGTAATTGCACTTCATTCATACATAAATATATTACACACTTGATACTGCTTTGCATGGCACGCGGTGAGCCCACACACTGGAACAGCAGTCAGTCTCGTGGCGTGCCAGATATGATCCCAATATGTATGGTTTGAGCTGTATTTGTATTCTTGTTAATAGTGTGTAATTGAATTTATAGCTGAATTATATGGTAGAACATGGCACTGGAGCAAGAATAAACTTTGTCACTCATAGTTATTAGTGCATTAAGTGATGATAATGTAAAGAAAATGCTCATGTGGAGTGAACAATGGCTACAACAAAAGAGAAAATTTTCTGACTTGGAACTGCTGAGTGAGCTAAGAGAGAAAACAATCCAAATGATTACAGGAATTACTTAAAAATGGATGATATGACATTTAACTATCTGCTAGAAAAAATTCATTCCCAACAGGAAAAAACCGCCGAATAGTGGTTCATACTATAATAATTACAAAGGTTATTTCCGTATTGTCCTACTAGCCGTGGTGGACGCTAATTTAGAGTTTATTTTTGTTGATTTTGGCTAAAATGGACGAATATCTGAAGGCGGTAATAGACAATACAATGTTTTATAAAAAATTGAGAGGTGGACAATTTAATTTACCTACAAAAGAGCAAACGGTAACAAGTCTTACCTTCGTCTTTATAGGCGATGAGGCTTCTTATCTAAGGGAAGACGTTTTGAAACCTTTTCCACAAAAGTACTTGACATACAACCAGAGAATATACAATTATCGTTTATCAAGAGCGCGGAAGGTGTAGAGAATGTATTTGGCATTTTTGCTAATAGGTTCAGAGTGTTCAATACAGCCATTACATTGTTACTTGAAAAAGTGGACTGTGTTGCATTAGCGTGCTTTGTTTTGCATAAGGTTTTGCGTAGGAAGTGTTGTAAAAACTATTTATCAGGTCCCATCATTGAACAGGATACAGCAACAGGATCTGTTACTCTGGAAGAATGGAGACAACATCCACCTCCATCAAATGTGTTTCAGAATTTCAACAGGAGCCACAAAGTCATGCGTCTGAGAAAGCCAATGAGTAGGGATGCCTATGTCAAGTATTTTACAACAGTTGGTCAAGTGTCTTGGCAGAACAATGATCACTGAAGGGTCTCTGTAGTAAATTACTTAATGTGTAATAAGTTTAAAGACTTTCATTTATAATTTGAGAAACTGTAGTAACTATCATGATACAGAATACTTAATGGTGGGCTTTTAGTGCTGTATATTAATTTGTTCTTGCCGTAAAAGTACTGTATGGTGGATTCATTGATATTATTATTGTTGTTGATATTATTATTATTAATTCAATGTGGGTTTTTAGTGTTACGTATTAATTCATTCTTATCATTAGGAAACTGTATGGGGAATTAAATTCATTGCTCTTATGAAATTGTTTTAATTTCTAAAAATGTACTATTTTGTACTGAATCTAAATGTAAAATGTACTTAATTAACTAAAATACTAAATCATGCTAGTTTGTAATTTACTATACATTGCTTAATTTAAGAAGTCATTAATTACTCATGGTAATTATACATTATACATTGTATTAATTATACATTGTATAATTTAATAAGCAATTAATTATGCATTGTGTAATTAAATGTATAAATTTGCATCCATTTTCTAAATTAATGACTGCATCAATTATTATAATGCACCAACATTACTCTCACATAATGTCAGTGTTAAGACATTTACAAATTCTATTTTAAAATGTTTTTTTTTATATTCTTAAAATAACTATTGACCAAAGAATTACAAAATGTAAGTATAAAAAAATATGAAGACTGTAATAACATAGCGGTCCATGCAGATCACAGCTTACGACTAACTGAACATAACCTAAAAATGCTTCACTACGGCACATGGCGAGCCCACAAACTAGCAAACATGCATTGCACGCCATGCTAAAAAAACAAGCTCGTCTTGATCGCCTTCGTGCTATGCAATGCACATCGTGCAAAGCACAATGGTTCCCACACACTGGTACTTTTCCTTCATGCATTGCTGGCGTGCAATGCACAAAGGTGTGTGGACACCTTTAGCAAATTCAAGGTATACGCCCAGCAGTGCTGACCACACAATCTCAAGTATGATAGCAGGTAAAGACCCTCTGACCTCTGTTATCAGGATCTTGATATGCCACTGAATACTGTGTGCACACTTTGTGCTGATGATCAGCTCCAATTTATTATCTTTAAGTTACAAATTTATTCAAAAATTAACTTGTACATTATTCCCAAATATCTCAAATTTTACCAAGTAGGTACAGCATATTGTGTTTCAACTCTTAACACCGAAACATAGCATATATTTCCAAAGTCGAGGATGCCATCTGATAGCTAAAATCTCTACTTACCACCAGATGAGTATACAACACCATTCCGTCTACGTCGACAGCAGGAACACAACAGGCTGCAACAGGAAATCAAAATAAAAGCAATCACGGCGGCAGTGATGAAGGAATTGAAGCCAGTACTGAAATCAAAGCATAAAGAAACAATTACTTGTTTGTTTATTTGAGTAACAAATTATGCCAATTATTAAAATTAATTCATTAGTTTCATAACAGCTCAAGCTTGGTATGTTGGTGATACCTTTGGTATTAAAGTATATTATTATTTAGTGTTCTGCCCTAAGGCGGGTCTTCAAATGGTAAAATCTCTCCAAGCTGTCCTATTGCATGTCAGTCTTTTCATTTCTTCACCCTCTGATTTTAATGCTATCTAATAACTTCATTCTTTTACAAAATGACACCCTTCTTTTTCTACTTCTATGACACCCTCCACGGCAGCTGTAAGCAAGCAGTCTCTTCCTAAACAATGACCTAACCAATACCTTTTCCTATTTCCTGTTAACTTTAGGATTCTTCTCTCTTCCCCTATTCTTCTTAAAACTTCATCATTCCTTACTTTATCAACCCACCTCACTTTTTCCATTGCTCGCCAAACCCACATCTCAAATGCTTCTTATCTTTTCTCATCCTCCTTCCTCAGTGTCCATGCCTCTGCACCATATAAAGCAATGCTCCACACATAACATTTGGCCAACCTTTTCCTTAAATTCTTATTAATTTTGCCACACAGTAGTCTTTTCTTCCCATTAAATGTGGCTTTCACTATAGCAATTCTTGCTCTAAGTTCACGAGTGCAGCAGGACATATCTTCACTTATCAAGCTTCCTAGATATTTAAACAACTCCACCTGTTGTATTTTGTCTTGCCCTATCTTTATGTTTGCCCTTTTTCCTCCTCTGCTAATCACCATATGCTTAGTTTTTTCCTTATTAATCCTCATTCCATATTCCTTGCTTACTAAATTTAAATCGCTTATCATTTCGTTCATTATCTTCTTCTTTTCTGCTAAAACAGCCACGTCATCAAAGTATAAAGCCTACATAAAAATCACTGCACCTAAATCTCATGGAGTATTATGAAAATCAATATGTTGTCATAATAATCACCCATTAAAAACTATCAGTGTCAGTGCTTTTTCTATAGAGTGTAATGTCTTTCTTGACTATGTTCACTTTTTCAAACATGACTTATAACAATATTATCTATATGTTTGCATATATTGATTAATTCGTTTATTATATAATATTGATCTGTAATTATGAAAGTGTTGCCGGTACGAACTTTGTCGTACTTACATGTATCTAGCCCCGTTGTTGGACGCCATATACGATTATATATTTATGCGTCATTATTGCATAAATTAATTACTCATCAATTTTGATTGATTAATTTGATAGTTATATACGATAATAAACTTTGGTGTGTATTAGGTTTGTTATTCCCCACGTTCTTTGGGATCCATATACAATGTTAATCTTTATGCAAATTTATTGCATAAATTAATTTATTATTAATTATATAAAATGTGATTGATTACTTTTACAGGTACATATATCTGTACTTAATATTGCCCCGTGATGTTGGAGCACCATATACAACAATATTTATCTGTGTAAATTATATGCATAGATTATTCAATTATCTCTTTAATAAAGTTGTGATCAAATGTATCTAACTCTGAGCTTGGGTTAGATATATGATATAATTAATGTCATGTGTTGAACTCCCACATGTAATGTTAACAAATTCATTTCTTTAAATAACGAATAATTGTATGAATTGAGTTAGAGTTAATTAATTATTCACACTCCATCGTGCTACAGATGAATTTACTTTTGACTTTAACTGTCTTCGAAACTTCCATGTTGTGCATCCTTCTGAGCAACTGAATTGATAATCGTTAACTTGAATTATCAATATTGATACTGTTTAATGAAAAGTCAAGTTGTGAGTCAGGTTTTTACATAAATCAATAGAATACTAACGAATCCATTCTAACTTATATTTATTAAATCATATTCATTCTTCTTCATGTCATAACATCAATTTAAGAGCACTTACAATTCTTCAACAAAACAATAAAATTCTATTCCACGTTTAATAATTCAATGAACAAATTTAAACAGTTAAGTGAGCGATCAAATGTAGACGCATCTTCGTCTGCAATGACGTTACTAACTAAAATGTGATGTGCTCATAATTCGTATTTGGTATTTTACGTTAAAACACATTGAACATTTATATGCATGAAATAATCATAATTAACAATACACATATCAATCATATACATAGATAAAATCCTGTTCCTGCAACAAACACATCAAAATACATACATAGTATAAAATATATTAACAAAAAGACATGTATAATATTCTAGAACATAATATTCCCTACTTATGGATTCGTATCTATCTGACTCATATTTATATAACTTTCTCAGGTGGTTTTGGTTCTAAGTGTCAGGTCAGTGGTGTTTGATAAAATACTAATTATAAGAAGAGATTAGTTTTGTACTTTACTCGTTCTGCCGTGATGTCTCCCTGCATTGATGAGTGAAGTTAATCCATAGGACACTTGATCGTAAACACTTCCGCACACCGCGACAGTCACTTCGAGCTTTGAGTTTATTATAATACAAGTAGTGGCATTGTACTCGTAATCGGTCGATTAAGTTCTACACGCGTATGTGTCTATTTTGCGGTACACAGTTCGATACCGTATGCTTCTAATAATTGTCTATACTGCACGACAACTCTTTTCGGCGCCTAGGTCGTTTTCGAGTTCATTAGGCACTTGTTCACAATTCTATTTATTTGAGTTAATTACTAAACACTGCAGTATCACTACTTTTTCTGTAATTGTTCAAGAATACCACTTCACAATGTCCGTGTCTTTATGACGATGAATTACATAGAATTTATATAGATTGTTACTCGCGTTTCATCACGAAAACTACTGTTCCGTTTACGCTCTGAGTTTTATTCGCGCACTTTCATTTATTCGTAATAATGTCTTAATCGTCTCTACCGAAATACATTTTAACTTACGCACTGCATTAAGTTCTTATAACTGAATTATTATGTAATGAAATACAAGTTCAATAGACTGTTCGAAACTCTGAGTAAACCGAGTTATGAATTATAATACAATTTGAATTAACTGAGACAAAAATTAGAATAAACTGAGCTAAAATTTGTAATAAACTGAGAGCGCGTCTCCCCGTGTAAATGGTTTTTATTTCTTCTGATGTTCCCACTCTTGGGACTCTGATGAACACTCAAACTTCCCACCAATTCATCTTTGATAGGTTCATTCCATGGACCTCCTTGTGTCCCTTCGTCTCCAGTCTGTATTTCCAACGAATTCTCCACCCAGTGCCGTTTGGAGAGGGACGTTCATACACGAGATTCGCTCTCTGGTCTCAAGCTTCTCTCTGAACCATCCCCTACAGAAGTTCCCTCCGGAATTCTCATTCCTCATTGGCTGGTTGGCTTTTTCGACTTGAATTTGACGTAGTCCACGTGGACTAGATGAGTCGCTGTCTTACGTACGTTGTCCCGTTCCTGGAATCAGTGTTAAGGCTCTGTTTCAAAATCACATCTGCTACTTTTGGTGTAGCGTGTCGAATTCTCTTATTGTTGGTACGCTGACGATTTCCTCCGTCGACTTGCGGGTGGCATAACATCTGTGCTCTCCCTTAGCGTCACTTAGTCGCCTGTCCTATTGTCCTTGCATAAACCATTGTCTTTGAGAAGTCGCACACATGGTTTTGAACAATACTCTCGCCGTTGGTTCTGTTTTTCTCGCTACTGGACAGATGTAAGGGTAGTCTCCTTTTGTCCTAATTGTGAAGTTGGGCATTCCCACGCATGGTCCAGTTGGCTGCAACATGTGCCGTACAGCTCATTGTTCGTGAATAGTTTTTACGACGTCTTAATGGAAAGGAAAGGTTTGTTCCCTTTCGCCGCCCACCCTCGAACAACGCTAACAAGTGTCACTTTTAACGGGCTCTAATTGCTGGCGTACTTCCCTCGCAATAACCCAAAAAATTAAAAAAAAAATATATGAAATATTAATTATATCACAGACTATAATGCAACCACGCAGAAAAGAATCTTTGCCAAAGAGTCCACACACACACACACACACACACACACACACACACACACACACATCAGGCTACTTTGCTACACACAGAGATGGTATGCCATAATTATTGCAATCTTTTCAATTTACGACTTATATGTAAGTTGTCAATTTAATAATCACTCTGAAGAAATACACAAACATTGTTTTTTAATCATAAATTAGAGTAAATGAACAATGTCATGATGATCGAAATATCTACAATCTGGTTCTGTTTACAGGGAACAGGGTTTCCCTCAGCTGTCCAGGACACCATGCAGGTTAGTGCTGGCTATTTTGTTTGTGGTTCTCTTATAGCCAGTGTGCCTGCACACGTGTGCAGGCACACCCACCCACACATACATACAAATTATAGGGAAGGGGCAAAGAAATGTTTTGTGTTTTGTTTTATGTCAACAAATAAATACCTGAACAAATACAAATCAATACAAAACATGACACAGTTTTCAAAGCACTCAACATCGAAAATACACAAACACACCATGATGACACACAATAATACCAATTTAAAGTGCCAAAGGCAAACAGGAAACCACAACAACAACCAACTAACACACAGGTACTTCACAAGATTCAAAATTAGGAAGGCTGAGGATGGGAATACACAGCGTCCCGAAACATGTTCCAAATAAGGAAAACCCATCTTGAGGTAAAGTATTGAGTTAAATATTAACTATATTATATACATCATCAAGAAACAGACTGTAGCAAAAAGTGTTTGAAATAATATATATTATATATCCAGACAAAACAAAAAAAATTTAGTTTGAAGAAGACTCTTGAATAGAAGACCCAAAGACCCTAGGAAAGCCAAAAATAAAATGTGAAGAAAAAATATCTGGGAGAAAAGGGGTGGAGTGAGAGACAAGGTAAAAAGGTATAAAAGCATCAGAACCTGTGACAGTAAGGACGAGTGTGGGTGAAGTGACTCATTACGTTTACTACATAAGTCAGAAGAGTTTGTAAGAGTGACAAAACATGTACAATCGATGTGACAGCGATGTTTTTTTTTCTAATACATATCAGGAAAGATGAAGTCCTTTGAAAGGAACCTGGTTGCTGAACAACCCTGGTAACCCCCCACCCCACAAAACCACCTTAAAGATATATTAAGTTATATTATTAATATTTGCATTAATATACATTTTATATGTGTTTTACATGCGTTAAAATCAATATGCATTAGTATTTTCATAGACATGTTAATTCGTAATCTGTACCTTGGATAGAAAGTGAGTGTGCAAATCAGAAAGGAGAGTCCAGAAGAAATTAAAATTGGAAGAGGAGTAAGGCAAGACTACTGTATGTCACCAAATTTATTTAACATTTATCTTGATGACTTGATTAGGAAGTGCTTTGAAAAAATAAAAGGTTTGAATTTAGTATGCGAGGAATATGGAATGAGGATTAATAAGCAAAAAACCAAGCATATGGTGATTAGCAGAGGAGGAAAAAGGGCAAACATAAAGATAGGGTAAGGCAAGATACAACAGGTGGAATTGTTTAAATGTCTTGGAAGCTTGATAAGTGAAGATATGTCCTGTACTCATGAAATTAGAGCAAGAATTGTTATAGCGAAATAGGCATTTAATGGGAAGAAGAGACTGCTGTGTGGCAAAATTAATAAGAATTTAAGGAAAAGGTTGGCCAAATGTTATGTGTGGAGCATTGCTTTATATGGTGCAGAGACATGGGCACTGAGGGAAGATGAGAAAACAATTGCGAAAAGAGAAAATGAGAAAAGAAAAGACCTGCCTTAGGGCAGAACACCAAATAATAATATTTTCATAAAACAGATATTTAATATACGAGCGCGATTTACTAGAAATACCAATACGAGATGCCAACCTTTACACTCTGAGCTTTCAACCGATCAGGTGGTCTTCATGCAGGATAAGGAAGATCTCAGTTTTATGTTAAGGAGATTTACAAGAGGAATTACAAAGAAAGGACTAGAAACAAATTTTGATAAAACTGAGTATTTGGCAACAACAAAGAGGACGTACCGAGTCTGGAAGTGGTCGATGGACAAGAAATTAAAAAGACAGAGAAATTTAAACACTCAGGGGTTACACTAAAGAACCACATATAAACAACATCAGAGAAGTATAGTGATCAAAATTTTAAAAATTTATAATTTCTTGATCAAGTGGCACGCTCACACACTCGAGTTGACAAACCCAGGCCCAAGTGGTAAATAAGAACGAATTAGGGACACCTCAGACCCGACGCCAGTGCGAAGACAATGAGAAAAACGCCTGAGTACACGCCACAATAGAATATAAGGAACGTCGTTGACAGCACGAAGTTAGCTACGATTTACAGCACCAAACAAACGAAGACAAAAGGCATAGTCCAGCAGCCTGGTTACGCAGAAGTGAAATGGAACACATGCTGTGGGGTTGAGTTGTAACGAGCACACGTATGAACGTTACACCCAGTAACAAAGGGTGCAGAGAAATCTCGACAAATATGTAGACAATAGAACGGATATTCAATGAACACAGCCCAGCATGAAAACAAACCCTAACGTCCAGCCAGATTTACAACTAGAAAGCGTGGGACCCGTCCAGGGATGATACCCAACGAAGAGTTGATAATCGGCGGAACGAGCGAAGGGTAAATGAACAATTGACCAAGACACTGCAGACTCTTAACAAAAGCTATATCAGAGTGCCTCGACAACGTGGAAACAAAGGTTGATAAGACAGGCGAGGGAATTGCTCTAGTTTCTGAGAATCAGCACAACGTTCGTCGCTGGAATATTCCGGGGATGTCGACGACCAACCAGCGTTTGGCATCTTCTTAAGGAACCGGTGGAGAGAGTAATAACGACTCGAACGACGAATCGGAAAACTGATGACAAAAATCTACAAGGTGGTAGAAATTTAGGGAACCTATCAACAACAGCAGGAGGCGTGGAAATGTGGAATTTGCCTTCTGGGATAATATGTTTGATAAAAACTGTTTGCGAGGACGCGGAGCCCAGTAGTAGTTGGAGTAGTAATAACAGTAGTAGTTGAAATAGTTTACGCGACTTACTCAACTTTTAACTCAGTGAAATTGTAACCAAGTCGCGAGCTCAAGTGAACTTAGACATTCAATTCAATCGCAATTCTACAAAACGTATGTTCGATAGTTTATATGAGTTACCGATAATCAACAGTGCGAACAGACATAACTATCGTTAAATACCAGTGTATACGTGACTCTAAACTACGACCGACACGCAACATAATAATACTAGTGAGTAACAATCCGAGAGTAAAACAGTGGGTGACAGTTCAAACAATATTCCACCATAATGATTCTCAATTTTGAACATCTGAACTGAGTGAATCAACACGAACACTATTACGCACATTGCATACACTACGTCCAAGGTAGATGAAATAGTTAGCTACATGAACACGCACACAGCAAACTCTAAAAGCAAACCATTTTAATGACGATGATAGCATCTTACACTTGAACCCATAAAAACACTTGACGCCAGCGGGGAGTTCAACACCACACTATACATAACGAGAGTGGGGAAATTCAGTGAAGTGGAAGTGAAGTGTTCTTCGATCAACAGAGATTAGGATGTACGAGGAATCCACCAGCGGATGTCATCTTACACCGATGGAATTTGTGGATAAACCTTTTGCAAGATAAGCCTTTATGTTCCTTAAATCCTAGTTGATACATACTACTGCACTGTCTCTTCTTTTCAAAGAGCTACGCCCGAGAGATTTCTGTAAATTTATATAAATCATAAATCTAATAATGTTAATATTAAAGTCATTCATCTGAGCATAATGAACGCATTTAGCTAGGGATAAAATATATTTGATTGCTTATTGTCTGTATATGTATATTATTGTGTTGTATTTGATCGTACTATATGTCTTGTTTTTCAGGAAACTACGAACGAATATTATTGTGATTTTGTTATTATGTGTTTTAATTATGTATTTGCAGGACATAATTTCATTTGTGGTTCAGTAATTTACTTAATCAATGATATAATAAATAAGTAATTATTACCTATATACTTATATCTTGCGTTCATTATTGCAATTAACCTTGACAATTAATTTATCACGTTCCAAGTAATTTCATAAAGAGTCTCAGAGTTATGCTAATTATCAATGGACACAACCAAATCGACCATTGAAATGTCAGATTAACATGTTCATGTAAATCATATTGATTTGATAACTATATTGAGTCAAATCCAACAAATATAATTTACTTTTCCATATGTGTGTTAAATATAAATGTTATCCAAGGAAAGTGGGGCTTTATAAATGTCAATTACAACCCTATTTGGTTATATGTAATTAGTATACGAATTTAATTAGACCCAATTTATTAATTTATAATTGGATAATTTAATCATTCATAATAATTAGCATAATTGCACTAAAGAAGAGATAAAGCACAGACCAAAGCAATGATATTCAGTATCACGGTGCGTAGTATAATGACGTAGGCAGCGGAAAACTGGATCATAAAGGAAAGTAACAGCAACACTGGATCCTCGAGAATGCACAGGATCGTCAACAACGGGAACCGAAGCCAGAAAAATATGTGCTTAGTTGTACTGAAGAGAGAAGACCGACATGATGTGGGCACTTCAGAGGAGCTGGAAAAGGGAGATGGGTACCAAGGTTACGAAACGGATTAGGGAGGCCTCGAATACCCTCGGAAGATTAAGTGGGTCTTTTCCACAAACAACTCTCGCAGCGTCCCCCCCCCCCCCACCAACGTTCTCGCCAGTTCCTACTTCCACAGTAGCGGTGTGAAGGAGGGGTGATTAGCATACAACTACACACATACGTTTGACGCACCACGCACGCGCGCGATCTTTCAATTATTTTTATTTTGATTAAATTCTCTGTTTGTAATTTTTATTGTTTTGTTTCAGTTATTTTTTTGAAGGTATATTTGAAAAAATCATAATGGACAGTAAAGACTTTTGGCCAACCACCAATGTTATGTAATGTAAATAGAATAATGTAATTAATTTAATGTAAATTAAATAATTGTGAAAATAAAATAAAAAAATATTCCTTCCTAATAAAACAAAAAAAGACGAAAATAAAAATTAGAAAAAAAGAAACAAAATAAAAAGAATTGAAAGCGCGCGTGCGTCTGTCAAACGTGTGTGTGTAGTGGTATGCTAATCACCCCTCCTTCACTGGCGGGTACGTTGATGGGGGAGCTTGCCGGGCTGCGAGAGTCGTTTGTAGACACATAATGGAAAAGACCCGATGAAGTGAACGGCGCAAATTGAGCTTCTCTAACGTTGGCAGTCTTTTAACGTGTTCCTTACATAATTACAAAAAAAAAGTTCCTGTAAACGTCGGTCCAAAAACGTATAGTTTTCCATCTGTCCGCCATTTTGTATTATTAAGGAAAATTTTATTTCTCAAGAATGAAGTGAGATATTCTAATGAAATCTAGTAAGTGTTACCCCAGTAGAGGTTGTCAACGACAGAGAAGCGTATGCCCAGTGAAACACGAGAGTGGAGTAGTGGGGAGAGTGGGTATACCTACCAATATTGTCGTGTACCCCCACTTTGGCGCAAATTGAGCTTCTCTAACGTTGACAATCTATAACATTATCTACAAAATGAAATTTTTTTAAAATTGTATATTCACAAATTTCAAAATGGCGGCTGTTTTAATTTTTAAATCATTCATATCTCACACACTATTAGTTTTATGGAAACATGTTCCATTAAATAAAATCTTAAGCATTATTTCGTGAACAAAATGATACCTTATTTGTTACAATGCGATGTCAAACAACCGAGTTATAATGGAAAATCTCAGTGTGTCACTGAGTGCTCAATACCATAAAATCAGTGATGTTATCTCATCCAGGTATTATTAAAAACACTAGCCCAACTGAACATAAGTCAACAATACTTCAATCAGCTGTTTTATAAATTAATAATTAAATTTGTAAAATTGAAACTGCAGTTGATCTTAATGTTTTGAACAGAGTAGTGAATTGTGCGATATTTTGATAACTTTTTCATAATACTGTTGTTTTGTTTTTATTATTTTTGTTTTATTGTTTATTGTACGTTATTTTCAAAATTGTCATTAGATATTGCAAATTTGTATAGTAGGCTAATCATGAAATGGCTGACATGCATTTCATCTAAGGGAAAGCCAATGGATCTGCTACAAAAGTAGCCCGCCTTTATCGTGAAGCTTATCCAGATCGTAGGCAGCCTTCCAGTAAAATGTTTGTGAAAATCCATCAGCGATTGTGTGAGATTGGTACATTCCAACCATCGACTCAGCATTATGGTAGACCGAGATCTGTTTCAACTGCTGAATTAGAGGAACGAGTTTTGGTCAGAACTGAAGAGGAACCAGAACTGTCATGCCAAAGAATCGCTCATCAGGAAGGTATTCAAAGCCACACCACCATATGGAAAATTCTTTGCAATCAATTGCTGTATCCGTATCACCTCCAGCGTGTTCAAGCTCTCGTACCAGCCGATTTCCATAGCAGGACTGGGTTCTGTCAATGCCTAATGAATGAGCGAGTTTGTGACTCTATGTTTGTATCTAAAATTTTATTTACGGATGAGCCATCTTTTAGTCGGGATGGAATAAATAATTTCCACAACAACCATATCTGGGCAGAGGAAAATCCACATGCAACCTTAGTGTCAAACCATCAGCATCGGTTTACGGTTAATGTCTGGGCGGGTATCTTCGGTGATAAGCTGATTGGTCCTTACTTTCTGGCTAACAGATTGAATGGAGAAGCATACCATAAATTTCCTACCAACACACTTAATGAAGTAGTGGATGATATTCCTCTACATCATGTACAACAAATGTGCACCCGCACATTTCTCAAGTAATGTCAAGCAGTTATTGAATAATCGCTTTCGTGGCCAGTGGGTTGGGCGTGGTGGTCCAGTTGCATGGCCTCCCCGCTCACTAGATTTAAATCCATTGGATATTTACTTGTGGGGGCATCTGAAGATCTTGGTGTATAGGACTCGAATAAACACGGCAGATGACTTGAGAGACAAAATAATTATTTGCTGACAACATATTAAAGTAATAACGGGAATTTTTTAACGTACTCGAGCTTCGATGGTCAAACGGGCTGAAAGGTGCATTGAAGTAAATGGGGGATACAGTGAACGCCTACTTTAATTATTTCGTGCTGTCGTTATGGTAATTTTTCATTTTAGTTAATACTAAAATCTGGATATAAATAAAATACTTTAAAATCTTTTGTATTCATTTTGTGTTTTACGTTTATATTTTCTGCTTTCAAATAAACTGTAATGATTTTTACTATTTTTTTTGCTTGTATTTACAAATAAAACTATTTGCCAATAATTATTTTTGAAGTTTGATGGTAGACTCACACTGACATTTTCCATCATAACTCGGTTGTTTGAGATCGCATTGTAACAAATAAGGTATCATTTTGTTCATGCTATAATGCTTAAGATTTTATCTAATGGAACATTAAGCTACCCTATATAAAACTAATAGTTTGTGAGATATGAATGATTTAATAATTAAAACAGCCGCCATTTTGAAATTTGTGAATATAAAATTTTCAAAAAATTTCATTTTGTAGATCATGTTACTGGGGTAACACGTACTAGATTTCATTAGAATATCTCACTTCATTCTTGAGAAAGAAAATTTTCCTTTAAAAAATACAAAATGGCGGACAGATTGAAAACTATACGTTTTTGGACCTACGCTTACAGGAACTTTTTTCCTTGTAATTATGTAAAGAACACGTTACCGAAATATTGGACGACATTTGTGAACATCCTGTATATCGGAAAATATATGTTCAAAACTTGAAAAGCGCTAAAATAGAATCGAGAAAATAACTTTCAACAGAAAAGTAATGTTATGGGAAATTAATTACATCTTGGCATTGCAATGGGTAACGAAAACCATTCTAAAACTGTCGCTAGTTATGATTGGGGACTGCTGCAAAAAAAAAAAGCTTTTTGGCGCAAACACATCACACGTTCTTAGTTTCGCGTTTTGAATTGAAGCCAACTGTTTCGCGTTCATATTTGCTGGAAATATTTTTGGTTCCTCGGTCTTTGTCGATCGGTGCACTTTCAATACGATGCATAATTATGAATCCGGAATTTCGAGAGGCTGGCTCCTCCTAAAGTTTTTGCACCCTTTAGACATGTCCTAAAGTTTTTACACCCTTGGATTTTGTTGTCCATGACGTGTCCGTTGATCAACTAATTATAAGCATAACACCATCGACTCGGAACACAAAGTTTTATTTTGGTAAAAATGTAAAATTTTTACCTTATAGCCTGAACCAGTTTTCACGTATTCATCAGAGGCTGCCACTGGGAGCGCTGCCGTCTTGTTCTTGGCGACGGCGCCGTCTTTTGAAAGATCCATGTTGTGTTTGTGGGGTGTAATATGTTCGAATAATATGTGTGATTTGAACTGTGTCTGTTCGTTTAGGATGTCGTTTTTGTCAAAAACTTTGTTCCGAGTCGACAGTGTTATACTGTACTTATAATTAGTTGTTATAAGTATCTCCATCAGTGCCCCTTGATCTGGGTCAGTGACGGTGATCTGCACGCTTTGCAGGCTGTTCATAGACTCAACGGGAAACATAAAATTTAATTTGATATTCACCAGATCCGTTTTAAAGTGAGAATTATACCTATATAATTCCTATACAATATTATCTATATATTTCTTGCAGAAAAGCAATATACGACACACTGTCTGCATTTTTTATTTATTTTTGTTTTTATCGGCCATCTGAGGACCACATGCCAATTTCAATTCCTTATTTCTTGTTCTTTTCTTTCTCTCCAATATTCTTTCACCCTTTCACTATGTCTCTTCTTCCTGTCTTCAGTCCACTTTGAACCTGCGCTTTTCTCTCTCCTACCCTGAACTTCTTCCATTTTTAACACTTTTGCCCGAAAAACGTCTCTTTCATTGCTTCTTCTGTGTTTATATTATTTTTTCTAAATCCTTTTTGACTTCTTTAATCCAACTTGATTTTGACTTCTTTCCTCACAGATATTTGAAGATATGTTTTGTTAACATATTGTCGTCCATTCTATATAAATGTTCAAAAAATACTAGTCTTCTTTTTTTTAGTTTTCTTTCTCACTGTTTCTGTTATATTTTCTATACATTGATATATTTCATCATTACTTCTTAATTTCCAATCTTCTTAAGTTTTTCGTGGGCCTAATATTTTCCTAATAATTCGTCCGCCCGAAAAACGTCTCTTTCATTGCTTCTTCTGCGTTTATATTGTTTTTCTCTAAATCCTTTTTGACTTCTTTAATCCAACTTGATGTTGACTTCTTTCCTCACAGATATTTAAAGATATGTTTTGTTAACCTATTGTCGTCCATTCTATATAAATGTCCAAAAAATACTAAGCTTCGTTTTCTCACTGTTTCTGTTATATTTTCTACACATTGATATATTTCATCATTACTTCTTAATTTCCAACCTTCTTAAGTTTTTCTTGGGCCTAATAGATTCCTATTAATTCGTCTTGTCAGCATTTTATACTTACAAAATCCTGTAAGATACAAAATTATCGGTGTAATAGACAAAATAATAGCTGCGTAGGTCATTTCCAACCAATGTTTCCATCAGACAGAAAGCGAAGGCAGGAATCTAAAACATCCAATTTTTGTGTTCAAATATTAAAATAATTTTAAAATTGATGTTTATATTACCTCAAGATGTTATATTTTTCCTATTCGGAACATGTTTTGAGAGCTCCCGTGCTCATCTTCAGCCTTCACGATCTTGCGTCTGGTGAAGTTTTTGTGTGTTGGCTGGATGCTATTGTTTCTTGTTGGTCTCTGGTATTTTAAAGTTGTATTATTGTGTGTGATTGTGGTATATGTATTTGTATTTTCGATGTTAAGTGCTTTGAATATTGTGTCATGTTTTATATTGATTTGTATTTGTTCAGGTATTAGTTTGTTTTGTGTTTTATGTTTGTATATTTGTAAATTTTCCCAAATGTTCATTGTGGTGCCTTTGTGTGGTATATGTTTTATTAGTGTCACATTGGTTATGTCTGGAAATTCATGTCCTGTGTTTATTGCATGTGTGGCTAAATTGGATTTATATATTTCTGGTTTTTTGTATGCGCTTAGGTGTTCAAAATAACGTTTTTTCAGCTGTTTTTTTGTTTGTCCTATGTAACATTTATTGCAATCTTGGCATTCAATTTTGTATATACCGTTAGTTGTTGTATTATCTTTGTTGTGTGGGCTGTTTAGTTTTTGTAAATTATTTTTATTCGTTTTGTATGCTATTTTTATATCTGTGTTTTAAAATAGTTTTGTTAGCTTTGTCATTTTATTATTTATGTATGTGAATGTAGCCCATTTGTTGTTGTTGTTGTTGTTGTTGTTGTTGTTGTTGTTGTTATTATTTATGTGTTGTTCATTTTGATTAATTCTTAATTGTTCAGTTTTTATTTTACATTTGATTTTATTTTCTATTTTGTTTATAGTATTTTTATTGTATCCATTTTCATAACCAATTTGGTATATTATATTTCTTTCTTTGTTCCGAATAGGAAAAATATAACATCTTGAGGTAATATAAACATAAATTTTAAAATTACTTTATATAGTACTCGTATATCAAGAAACGAACTGTAGCAGAAGGTGATTGAAATATTAAAATATATATTTATTTATTCCCTCAAAGCAAGAGTCGGAACTAAAGCAAAAAAAAAACTTCGAAAATATTTGCGTTTTAATATTTTTCGTCAAAACGTGTGATTTTATATAAACGCCCAAAATCCATTTAACAAATAAAAGATGAAATAACGAAAATACACAAAAACTAAACACTAACGTTACTAAATATTAAGAAAAACCCGCTTAAAAGTTCCAACGAACGCACAAACTACCGAAAACTTCCGACCGAGAAACCACGTTGTACAATGGACACAAAAACGTTGCGTAGCACACTGAATAACAAAAAAAAGCACCACAACAAAAACTTAACTCACAATGGCAGTGAGACTTGGTGATTGTCATAGCCACAGCGCGCGGGCGGCCAGCTCCTTAGACCATGTGCTGACCACCCGCCGGCGGGGACGCCGCAGCAATGTGTTAATTTGAAAATACGTGTTTCCTAAAAATCCTAGCCCAAGTGACTAAACACAGAATCCCAATAAAAACGTTTACATGAACAAGTCTTGAATATTTATACGAGTGAGATGTCTGGCTCCTACCTAGATATTAGGTAGAGACGCCAGACAAAATGGGAATTAGGCTGGTTGCACACACATCGATTTCGATATCGTACGATATTTTATCGTGTGTGCGTTGCTTTCACACACCACGAGTGCAGTCGTTTTAGCTCGAGATCACTCACAGTTGTAATGGAAAATCAATCCAAAACGTGTTGCTGCTGTGTGGTCGGTGTACCGTCGTCTCAGGCGTCGTAGGATTAAACGAACTTACTGGGTTCATCCAGTTAACGAGAAAACGGAACAAGCATAATACTATAGAATATTATAGTATACTATACTATACTATTCTGTATACTATACAGAATAATCACTTTTAACTATCCGTTAAAAAACTTCACGTGTTTACATGTAACCTCGGTAGAACCTATTCATTATTAAACTAATAATATTAAATATAACTATAATATTGACGACTCGGAACACTAAGTTTTTTTTATAAGTAAAAACGTAAAGTTTTACCTTACAGCCTAAACCGGCTTTCACCTATAGAAGGCTTCATCAGAGGATGATGAGCCTCTGATGAAGCCTTCTATAGGTGAAAGCCGGTTTAGGCTGTAAGGTAAAACTTTACGTTTTTACTTATAAAAAACTTAGTGTTCCGAGTCGTCAATATTATAGTGATATTTAGTTAAGTAAACGGACACGTCATGGACAACGAAATCTAATAATATTAGTTAAGGATTTTAAGAGTTTGATTGAAATGTTTATAAACCAAAAAAAACAACTAATATTATTATTTAATCAAATTTGCTAATAATATTACTTACTTTTATAAAATAGGTTCCAGTTTGGTCAGAAGCAACAAGTCAAATGAAGACGGATTTTTACCGTACGAATATAAATCGTGCAGTGTGCAAGCGTGCATTGGGTCACGTACGCCACTGAATTCACGGACACGGCACGGCGACCGTCTCTTGCAGTAGCAATGGACGGCAGCTAAACGGGATCGTGCCGTTTACTAAAAGAATCTTCTTCGTTCTACTAAAAGAATTCGATCGTACGATGGAAATCGATGTGTGTGCAACCTGCCTTACAAAACATGCTCAACTAACAGAAATGTTATAAATGACACACACTGATTAACGCTGCAGACATAACAATGGTTCCGGTCAACGCCGTAATGACGGTTTTACAACAGGAAACAAACCCGCGATCGAGCGTTAGTCACGAACTCGTTGCAATAACACTGGAGTCGGAGAGAAGAGATGGAATTTCCCACGTTTGCACGCGGTTGTGTGTAAAAGCTGCCACAACACACGTCTGACGTCACGACATTACAATGACCTTGGGCGCTTTCTGCTACCGATTTGTTGCGTTCTGCATTACCGTTCTTGTAAGAGTGACAGATCCTCAGAGTACGAATAAGTGCGATAGGACAGATCGTACTTGCACGACGAACATGCCGTTTCACATCTGATATACGCGTCTTGTATTACTAGACGATATTTCACAAAAGCCTGTATTCATAACTCACCTGTATATAGTGAACTTCAGCTGTAAATATAACTTTTATTTTTTCATTACATACAGGTCTTTTCAAAGTAAGTTGAGTTTACATACCGAAACACCAAGATATTAAATAAACGAAAACGATGGGATTACAAAAGGGTGGGCGCCCATCGATCGCCCACTGACTTAATCGTCAACCGAAATGTTTTCCACTTCACTGCACACAAACATGCTCGCGGTCAGTTCACACATGGCTCTCTCTCCCCCCTCCCATGCTCTCACCCCCCTCTCTCTCTCTCTCTCTCTCTCTCTCTCTCTCACAGATATTCATCGGCATTCTTCAGTGAATGTAACAATGTGGAGAAAGTCAGTGAACGAGACAATGTTCTTAATGCTATAAAAATTTCACGTTCAGAAAGACGAAAAAACGTAAGGCTGAAAATGCACCAATAAGACTACAACAATATAACTTGAGATTCCGCAGCAGTAACCCTCGTGGACCAGTAATAATCCACAACGATTATCCATGCCGAATAGGACATATGATCCTAATGGTAGAAACAGGAAAGCAAACGACGATTTCAAAGGAGCGAAATAGCGTGCTTAGAATAAAAATACTCAGACGAACAGATATAAAAATATATGAATGAAAGTGTAAATATAAAAAAACAACAAAAAATTAAATAAAAAATACAGAATTAATAAAAATTAAAACTAATAAAAATAAATTAAAATATCGGTATGGAGAACCATACATGACTTCCATATTCTAAGATTTATTTTTAAAATCATTTTCGAAATGAAATATTACCATAGAAACTACTTCTTTCTACTTACTGCTTCAGCCTTAACCACAGTACTGTGGTCACTAACATATACCACCTCACGTTATCGCACTCGATTTTCACTGATGATGGAAGTCAATGCATTGCCGAAACGTCTGGTTTTGTAGAAAACATTGGACTACGGCCAAATATCCCGGGAAGGAATTTTAACAAAAACTACTTCTTTGTTGCCGATAACGTTGTACACATATATATACAAAATATGCATAAAATTAATGGCTTGTATAAGTTAATGATTGATCTCCATTAAGTAGTGCTCAAGTTTCCAAAGTTTTAATATTATGATGTCCGTAATTAAAACATCAGAGCAGGTTTAGTGTGTATGACGGTTCACCGTGGACAAAAACTTTCAACATTTCCTATTGAGCGTTGCTTAGAATAAATCTGCGAATCTACCGTGTACGTTTCACAGAACAAACACGCGGAAAAGAAGGAGCGCTCCGAAGTCACTCATGGACCCTCAGCATCTTGCAGAGGGTTCATTCCCTAAAGACGAAAAGTCTGTCTATGAATCGTTCCTCTGTAAACACGTGCAGTTACACTGCCCAGCGATCCACAGGAAGCAAATCGCTATCCACGCTGGCCACTTTTTCGGCTTGCATGCGTTATGTTGGTATGGGTTCGGCACTTTCCATTTAAAAACCGTGCAAATGTAAGAAAATAAACATGAATGAGGCCAGAAATAACGCGAATTGTGTGTGTGTGTGTGTGCGCGCGCGCGCGCCTTCCCTGCATTTTTATTGCGGTAGTGATAATAATAAAATGGAAACGTAAACAGTACATAACTGAGATATGATTGCCTGCCACGCACGATATATTTTCTCTTATACATGACTAGCAGAATACCCGTGCTTCGCTACGGAGTTTCACGTTGTACGTAATGAAAATGTTAGTTTAATTAATAAAGTTTAATTAAAGTAGGCTTCTTAAAAATAAATAGCTGTTGCCCACAACTTCGTTCGCGTGGTCTTCAATTTAATGCGATAATATATTTAGAACAGAATCTATTCTATTGGGTTGCCATAGTAACCAGATCTAATAGTTTTTTAAGACCGCAAAGGACCCCCCAGAGGATCGCATCGAAAAAAAAACACCTGTCCTATGTTGGTTCTCCCGTTGCGTAAAATATTTGTGCCAAGTTTGGTTGAAATCGGTCCAATGGTTTAGGTGGAGACGTGGAAGACCCCAAAGGACCCCCCAAAGGATCGTATCGAAAAAAAACACTTGTCCTATGTCGGTTCTCCCTTTGCGTAAAATATTTTTGCCAAGTTTGGTTGAAATCGGTCCAGTGGTTTAGGAGGCGATGTGGAAGACCCCAAAGAACCCCCAAAAGGACCCCATCGAAAAAACACCTATCCTATGTTGGTTCTCCCGTTGCGTAAAATATTTGTGCCAAGTTTGGTTGAAATCGGTACAGTGGTTTAGGAGGAGATGTGGAAGAAACCTTCGCGGACGTGCGCACAACTCACCGAAGTTTCATCGCAATCGGATGAATGGTATAGGAACGCATACGGGACAAACAAAGAAACATTCATTTTTATATATAAGATGTAAACTATACCACTTACTTGACATAAACCGTGATAGCTAAGCTAATGTACAACATATATGTATTAATTATACACATAAATGTTTCTCGATAGACACTCTATCTATTGGCGAAAACTTGAATAAAATCCGTTCAGTACTTCCTGAGATTAGCGATTTCAAACACAGAGAGAAAACGGACCGACTTTACTTTATACTATGTACAGATTTACATTAAAATGAAAAAATTATAATTTTATTGCCTGGCAACAAAATTATTTTATTTTTAACAATTACCATTGTTTGAAAAAGTTTAAATGAATTTTCAAGTACTTTACTCTTGTTAAAACGTAAAAGGTTGCAGGTAAACTACCCCTTCCCCTTAACCGATCTTCACCAAAATCAAAAGGCCTTGAGTCCTCTACAATTCAGTGACGTATGCAAAAAATTATTTGATTCTGTTTGAATTTGCGGCAGTTATCGTTTGCCATAGAAAATACGCTTGATAAAAAACGTTGCAGGTAAACTACCCCTTCCCCTTAACCGATCTTCACCAAAAACAATAGGTCTTGAGTACTCTACAAATCACGGCTGTATGCAAAACATTATTTGATTCTGTTTGAATTTGCGGCAGTTATCGTTTGCCATAGAAAAAAAATCTACACAAGACAGACAGACACACGGACAGACAGACACACACACACACAGACACTTTTCGGAAAACGACTTTTTTTCATGTTTTGAGTGTAGTACAATCAGAATCTGCAATAATCTCGAACACGATTTTTTTTGCCATCACCATACTTCCATTTCCTTAAGGAATATGGAAGTAAAAATGGACTGACAAAGGAGGGAGAGACATCGATCAAGAATGAAGGAGATATGGGAAAGGAGGAAGAGAGAAGAGAAGAGACATTTAAGGACAAGTATCCAATAAGAACTAAGATGGTCGCGAATAATCAGATTTTGGCTCAGGTTAGTCATTTTAATTACCTGGGTTGTGATATCTCACATGGAACCGATATTGATTGGGATAGTAAGCTAACGAAATTTAGACGCATCTGTGGAACGATTCATAGGCATCTGAAAAATAAAACACGGAAGAATACTCGAATGAAATTTTATAAAACTGTGGCTGTCCCCACATTCCTGTATGCCAGTGAGACATGGACTCTGGGTAAAAGGGCCGTACAGGGGATTCAGGCAGCTAAAACGAAATTTCTTAGAGGGACGCAAGGTTGTTCTTTCCTCGATCGGAAAAGGAACGGGGACGTTAGACGCGAATTAAACATTAAACGTTGCATCAGAAGACTGAAGATCACAGAAGGAGATGGTGTGAACATTTGAACCGCATGCCTGATATACGTCTTCTTGTCTTCTTCTTGAAAGACTAGCTTCTGCAAACATGCCAGGGCACTTAATAGCGTTAATTGCTCTCTTTGTTTTTCAAAGCTGTTGGAATGTGCCTTTCTATATTTTGTTGCTCGATTAGGAGATTTCTAAATTTCTTGAATGACACCAAATCGGTGAAAAACGAAGAAATGTAACAGGATAAGGTTGTGCGAGACAGTACAATAGCACGGATGACGAATAACAACACGCATGCTTGGGCTTCTGTCCTTCGATTTGTCACAAGGACTGAGGCTGGAAGGCCCGAAGTATTTTAGAGTATTTATTCGATGAAGACTATCGAAACAATCATTTTGCAGACAACAGTAGTAACAAAATAAAATCGGTATGGAGAACCATACATGACTTCCATGTTGTAAAATGTATGTTTAAAATAATTTACTTGAATTCGGTTCGATAATTTCTAAAAAAATATCGCCCACCCTCAAACTAATTTCACTATTTATAGATATTCGTTTAATATAATGTTAATTTCGAGTCACTTTACCTATAAAAATTAGGTAGGCCTACTTTATGCGTATAAAGAAACTGAACTACGCAGATATTCATCCCTCCTTCAAAACCGATCCCCACCATTAATAATATTTACACTTTCATAGAGTAATAGTTTTATCATATGTAATTTCTAAGGTTTCTTATCCTTCAAAATTAAATATTCGTAGTTTACTTGATTTCAGCACAGCAATTTATTAAAAAATCACCCCGTCCCCCTTCAACTACCCACTCCATTTATAATTATCTCATTTACCATTTTACGATGGATTAATATGACTTAATTTTCGGGGCATTTATTTATTAAAATTAAGTACTTTACTCTTGTTAAAACACAAAAGAATGCAGGTAAACTAACCCTCCCTCCAAACCAATCAACCTGGTTGCCTGGCAACAAAACTTTTTATTTTTAACAATTACCATTGTTTGAAAAAGTTGAAATGAATTTTTTAAGTACTTTACTCTTGTTAAAACGTGAAACGTTGCTGGTAAACTATCCCTTCCCCTTAACCGATCTTCACCAAAATCAATAGGCATTGAGTACTCTACAATTCAGAGCTGTACGCAAAAAATTATTTGGTTCTGTTTGGCAGTTATCGTTCGCTATAGAAGAAATTCTACACACAGACACACACACACACTTTTAAAAATAGTACTTTTATTCATGTTTTGAGGTAGTACAATCATAATCAGCCCTTATCTCGAACACGATTTTTTCGCCATCACCATACTTCCATTTCCTTATGGAACGTAGAAGTAAAAACGTAAAACGCATTAATACTCAATTTTACGAATTAAGTACATAGGCTACTGTTCGAGTATTATATAATACAACTCGATAAGTGATAACAAACATTTGTTTTGTCGATAAACAGTTGGGTTTCCCATATCGATTTATAACACTAGGAAAAGCACATAAGCTTTTTATGGCAGTGTTTATGACTGACGTAGGCTACCACACGTTTCTGTCCGTCGATTTTTCAATGGACGCCCGCCTGTTTGTTAGTTTTAAATTAGGATATGATGGACAACTAAAGTTGACTCGGGAATATCACTTCAGCGAAATATTCATGTGAACCCACTGCTTTATGCAGATGACAATGTAATGATACAGAAAACAGAAGACCAGTTACAAAGGGCGATTTTTACGTTAAATAGCATCATACAAGACTATAGGCTCAGCTCTCTGCTACAAAATCTAAAACGATGGCATTTGAGGGTAGGTATGCTATAAGAACTAAGATAGTCGTGAATAATCAAATTTGGTTCAGGTTAGTCATTTTACCTGGGTTGTAATATCTTATATGGAACCAGTATTAATTGGGATAGTAAGCTAACGAAATTTACAGGCATTTGTGGAACGATTCACAGGTACCTGAAAAATAAAACACGGAAGGACGTGGAATGAAATTTTACAAAACTGTGGCTGTCCCCCCACATCCATGTATGCTAGTAAGACATGGAGTCTTGGTAAAAGAACGTAGAGGGGATTCAGGCAGCTGAAATTAAATTTCTAAGAGGGACGCAAGGCTGTTCTCTCCTGTATCGGAAAAGGATCGAGGACACAAATTATAATAGACGAGAATTAAACATCGTGTCGTTGTACCAGAAGATTGAAGAGCACAGAAGGAGATGGTGCGGACACTTGAACCGCATGCCTGATATCCGTCTACCCGTAGCTGCCTTGGGTTATCACCCTACTGGGAAGACAGATGTCGACAGACCGAAGAGGAGATGGGTTCCGGAATAGGTCTAGTACCTAATGTCTGGAGTGGTGGTGATGATGTGCTGAATTTTGTTTACAATACTTTCTTAATTTGTAAATATTTCAAACAGAATTATCACTGTTGCACACCACTATAGAACAATTATTCTGATTAGCGCTTTCAAGCTTCTCAGCTCATCGTCAGATGGGAAATAACAACAAGAGGGTAAAACCAAACCCTTCACACCCCCACCCGCCCCACTTCACACACACACGCGCGCGCGCGCGCGCGCGCACGCACGCACGCACACGCACACGCACGCAAACAAGCTATAATTCAAATGTCCCTTCCCAACCTCCGAGCCCTGTCACCCCCGTCTGTACACTTACATATTTTTCTAGCACATTCCTGTGTGTGTGTGTGTGTGTGCGCGCGCGTGCGCGCGCACATTCTTTTTAAAACCTAACGTTGTAACGCCTTTCTCATTCACACTTGTGGGCGCGGTCTCTCTCTCTCTCTCTCTCTCACACACACACACACACACACACACACACACACACACACACACACACACACAAAGGAATGTGCTAGAAAAATAAGTAAGTGTACAGACGGGGGTGACAGGGCTCGGGCTCGGGGTGGGGGTGTGAACGGTTTGGTTTTATCCTCTTGTTGTTATTTCCGATCTGACGATGAGCTGAGAAGCTTGAAAGAGTTAATCGGGGATTTGTTTCTATAGTGGTGTACAACAGTGATAATTCTGTTTGTGATTATAACCACTAACACAACTTTCTTAATTAAACTTTTGTAAATATTTTCCATCCGTTCAACAATCAACGTACTCAAGACTCCAAACAAGCGCGCGTGCGCACGCACACACACACACACACACACACACACACAGAGGATACATAATAAACTTACTTGTAAGTCGAGTAGGAACAGCAACGGTGTTCGTCTATGTCGCAACACCACGTGTCTTCCGGACACTCGTAACGAATGCCGAACGGTCCTCTGTAGCAGTCTTTATCCGCTGTAACAAAACCACATACAAGCGTTAATTTTAATTTTTGCTATTTACATGTCTCGATAAGAAAATAAAATAATCACTTAGCAGCACTAAAATTCGCATACGCATCTCTGTATGTATGTCTGGTTTGAAACACACACACACACACACACACACACACACACACACACACACACACACACACACAATCTTCAAGTTACAGTTCTCTTCTCTCCAAACGGGGAGCGGTTTAAAGTTTATTATTTTTAGTTCTCGGCACCTGGTATCTTTACACAGTACAAAACTACTGTACTCTAAAGTAGCGTTACCATATAGCCTAAGTGAAAAAAGAGGACAACCTGAAATTTTAGTATCATGATTCTTACTTTACGGATCAAAAAAAATTTGATAGTAAAAACGTTAATACATTATGGATGAGAAGGTATTCATGATTAAGTTGAGCATTTTTACAGAGTTTATACAATGTACAATTTAATTTTTGTGATATAACAAGAAAATGTTACAAACAAAACCTGAAACTATTGGTTAGAAGCGGAAGTTACAGGAAAAGAATATTTGATATATTTATTTTTAATCATATCAATAATTAATTTAATACTAATCAGTCTGAATCGGATTCACAGTCTAAATGTTAAATTCTGTCTTTATAGTCCCATTGGTATTTATGACATGAACCAATTCCCATCAAAAGCTTATTATTTTCTAATAAATAATCATAGAACTGAACACATGAAAGACTTTTAAAGTTGTATTGTACACAAATTATACCTTTTAACATTTTCTACAACTTATCACTACCACTAACTATGCTCAGAATGTCTACGAAAATAAGCACCTCAATTCAGAACTATCAATAACCTTAAAAACTCACGGATGTAGACGCCTATTAGAATTGCAGAATATGCGGGAAAGAGCTGTAGGCAGCAACATATGACGCCAATGGTACATTTTTGAGCGGCGCCGCTGGGAGCGCTCTTGCGCGTGACTACGTTTTTCAGTTTTATGAAAAAAGAGGACATTTCCCTGTTTTTTAAAAAATCCTCCCAGACAGGTGTTTAACGCTAAAAAAGAGGACGTGTCCGGGAAAAAGAGGACGTATGGTAAACCTACAGCTTGGCAGCTCGCTGTTAGTCCGCACCTGTAGATTTTCCACAGGTGTCATAACAAAGAACAGCACATCGTTGCCACCATTCAGCCGCGGGACTGTACCCCACCTCTCGCACTGGGGACTAAAACGGTAACCAGTAGAGACTGTGTAGCTTATTCTGTACTACTTGGGATTGATCAGATTTATTACTGTTCCTGTTATCGCTCTTCTTGGGTGCTGTTTGCCACAGGGGCACTAACAGGGCGTTGGGCACAAATGGGCACATAAAAGACGCTACAATCTGGTGCTCTAAACATTTAGCTACAGCATTATGTGGCAAATTCAGTAATAAATTTTACCCTCTTTTCATTTGTTTCTTTTCTTTGTGGCGCTTTATAGGAAACCGTAACGTCCGCTTTGACGAAGTTTACAGTAGCGGTTGTAGCAGTTGAGTCGTTGGGTTCGTTCCAACATCACTATGATAGCAAAAACATAATAATGGAACTCGTCGGAAAACGTGGATCTGGGTGGTGTTAGAACAGTGGCTCTGACGTCAGACACACAGATGTGGCTTCCTCAGACACCGGTGTCAGTGTCCGGACACTCTGTGGTTAATTTCACACGAGACACTCAGTGGGTACTTTTTTAGTCCTACTGTCCTTATTTTAGCATTGAATGTGAGGCTTAGCCACAGTACTGTGTTTCACTGACTGTGAGATGATTGTCAGCGTTTTCAGTCCTTTCGCTCTGAAGACGGGCGCCGATGGAGCGGCCGAAACGCGTGCAACAGTTAATATTGGAGTACGGCCTTATAGCCCGGCAAACGTAAGGCCCGTAGCCTTATAGCCCGGAAAACGAAAGGCCCGTAGCCTTATAGCCCGGCAAACTTAAGGCCCGTAGCCTTATAGCCCGGCAAACGTAAGGCCCGTAGCCTTATAGCCCGGCAAACGTAAGGCCCGTAGCCTTATAGCCCGGCAAACGTAAGGCCCGTAGCCTTATAGCCCGGCAAACGTAAGGCCCGTAGCCTTATAGCCCGGCGAACGTAAGGCCCGTAGCCTTATAGCCCGGCGAACGTAAGACCCGTAGCCTTATAGCCCGGCAAACGTAAGGCCCGTAGCCTTATAGCCCGGCAAACGTAAGGCCCGTAGCCTTATAGTCCGGCAAACGTAAGGCCCGTAGCCTCATAGCCCGGCAAACGTTGGGCCCGTAGCCTCATAGCCCGGCAAACGTAAGGCCCGTAGCCTTATAGCCCGGCAAACGTAAAGCCCGTAGCCTTATAGCCCGGCAAACGTAAGGCCCGTAGCCTTATAGTCCGGCAAACTTAAGGCCCGTAGCCTTATAGTCCGGCAAACGTAAGGCCCGTAGCCTTATAGCCCGGCAAACGTAAGGCCCGTAGCCTTATAGCCCGGCAAACGTAAGGCCCGTAGCCTTATAGCCCGGCAAACGTAAGGCCCGTAGCCTTATAGTCCGGCAAACGAAAATTTTAACAAACATCATTTTTAAACTTAAAAACAACATTGTATGTTTATACGTTTATCTTCTTGTAAATACGTGGTCAATGGCCGTTGAAATCATATGACATGAAATGACATGAAAATATTTATTCTTCTGCCTTAGGATTTCTGACGGCTCGTGACATGTGAGAGCTGCCCTGCTGATCCCCGATTTATATACTAATTTCCATCACAACGTTTGTTACAATTAACATATTACAAAGATCTAAGAAAAAACTAACATTATTCAGTACTGGGTCAAACCAGTCAAGTATTTTTAGTTTGTTATGGTAACAACTTCCCCGTTATCTTGCTGGCTGTGTTGGCAACGTTCCAAAGACGGCTATTCGTTTACGTTTGACATCGCAAATCACGCTCATTGGAAATCAGATTTACTTGATTGCTCTCGGAACACATAATCGCCGCGCCTGGTGCATTTTACACGTTTCGGCATTTTCACGCCGAGTCCCGATCGGTTAAAAATGAGAAATTGTTTACGTCGGGCGTAAAAACAACGAACATCCGAACGAATTAAAAAAAAAATCTTGGATTTTGTTGTGGTTGACGTGTCCGTTGATTAACTAGCTATAACACTACCGACTCAGAACACAGTTTTATATTGGTAAAAATGTAAATTTTTACCTTACAGCCTGAACCAGTTTTTTAGCTTATTATAAGCTTCGTCAGAGGCTGCCACTGGGAGCGCTGTCCGTCTTGTTCTTGGCGACGGCGCCGTCTTTTGAAAGATCGGTGTGTGTGTGATATGTTCGAATAATATGTGTGATTTGAATTGTGTCTGTTCCTTTACGATGTCGTTTTTGTTTGACTGTATTATTTATAGTTGTTTAAGAGTGTCTGGTTTTCGGCCATTTGTGTGTACGTGTAGAATATCCATGTTGATGTTTGTGTATGTGTGGTTTGCTTCAATGAGGTGGTCTGCAAAGGTGGATTCGGTAGTGGACTGTTTTGTTGGTAGTTTTGTATGCGATTTTCTGTATCCTGCTTTTTTAAATTTGTGGGCTATTTTTTTCAGTGTGGTTATTGATGTATGTTAGTGTTATGAGTTTGTTGTTTTCTGTCTTTGTCTATTGTTTGTTTTGTGTAGTAGTTTATTGACAATTGTTCTGTTGCATCCGTTTGTATAAAACTTTGTGTTCCGAGTAGGTAATGTTATACTTATAATTAAAAAAAAAAACACGGTAGTGTTTAACAACAAAGCTCAATGTGCTCATTGAAGCTCATGGTTTTATCTATCTTGTGTGGCAGCTAACGCATTCGTTTAATCTTATTTGAACTGAAATCTTTCCGTTACAGACTGAAACAGGAGACGATACAGTCTACACTCCTGTCTGTCGGTTTTCTTATGAGTCAAATTGTATATGAAATAGTAGGCCTAATCGATACACCAATGGCGGGTGGTATTATGGATGTAGCATTGTACATCCACCAATATGGAATGACTAAAATATAAAATAATATACGAAAACATTAAGCAGCTAAAAGCGTCATAAATTTCAAAGGAGAGCGTATCAGATTCTACGCGGCAATGTTAGCGTACAATTTAAATGGGGCACGCAGGCTGGTGGTTGTAGGCCGCTTGCAACTTCAATAGTAAACGACAGAGCTTACTACACAAACATATGGGAGGACGTGCGCTACTCTTCACAATTGTCCTATGCTCCCAATGTAAGCTTGGAGGTTGCAAAGTTTCTGCAACGCTCAACTAGTAGAGCTGTAGCACAACTTGATTTATAAATTATGTCAGGTTTTAGTGTTTACGTTGGTTTAAGGTAAACGTTATAAGTTGTTTGAGGTTATAAAATTATAGTAATAATTTACTATTATCAAACTGTGATTATGATAGTTCAGTGTCTTTTAACCCCTCTCCCATCCATCCACTCAACGAACTACTGCAACCACCAAAATTTGGAACCACCAGCCGCCCGCCACTGCGATACACCAAAATCGGATCTAAAATAACGCTCTTTGTTACATCATATTCATCTGCTTATATAACGTAAACCTCCAACTTTACGAATAAAACCCATTATCACTGGATAGAGTCAGTGCCGGATGTAAGATTTTTGAGGCCCTAGGCCGAGTTTTCTTAAAGCCCCCCCCCCCTAGTTCACACGTTTGTAGGCTCCACTAGCCGTGTGAATGTTTATGTTCATGTTTATTACGAATACGTTTAGTGTACGGATTCAATTCTCTATCTATGTTCATAAAGTTTTCACACTAATGAATATCAACAAAACTACACACTGCCCACCACACAAAGCTAAAAGCCTTCATTACATTCAAAACAAATAAAAACATAACCTCAAATCGCAAACCGTTCAATCACAACCCAGTTAAACAATGATAACAAACAAGAGTGGTACCACGGTCGTGTAAATTCGGGGGAAATATAGCGGACATTCAGAATTCCCATGCGGAGGTTAGTTTTCAAGGATGCGACCGTCTTAAAAAAAAAAGCGCACAATATTTAAATAATAATATTATTTTTTTTATTAACAAATAAATTGACAATTTTAACAAAGAATGTCTTCTATTTGTATTATTAACAGAAATTGATCATTTAATTTTAAAAAATCATTCTTAAATAAATTAAAGTAACTCCTACTTTTATAAAAATACTTCTGTTAAAAAAATATATCTGTAGCTTGCGGCCCCCTCTGAGCCCTAGTCGGCCTAGTGGTGAATCCGGTACTGGACAGAGTTGTCTGTAAAACCCGTGAGTAGTTTTCCCGAGGAGGCAGAGAAAAATATTATCTCTGATATGAGAGGCAACAACGCAAAAAATTTGGAAAACGCTGATTTAAACTTAGAGTACGACTTAGTACACGTCATACAATAAATACTTGTTCTGACAAGTAATAACTGAAGACACGCAGAGTATTTGAAACACTGACATTTTTCTCTTACATATATAGCAGACGTACTATAAGAAACAGATTACTTGAACTTTAAACTGAATTTAAAGTCTAAATCTTGTAGACAAGTCTATGTAGTGAGCGTTTTTTAAGCGACAGTCTTCACCAATATTTGATCTCTTGTGTAAAGTTCTCGTTAGCGACTTTTTCTAAACAGGACACAGTAAAAAAATTATGAATATTTTCTGCACCACTACCTCGGGAATTAAATGCCTTTGTTAATCTAACCTTCGATTCTAAAATTATTCGGTAAGCCTACTTCTTACAAAACGTGCAGGAGTAATAATAATGACAGACTCATGTTGTACCTTCGACAAAGTGATTAGTCGCTCCTGGTTATTTGCTAACGCTTACGAGATAATAAAACTCCGACTGACTCTCTGCCAAGCATTGTACAAACGTCTAGAGCCTACTACAGTGCTCCTGGACTTTCTTGCAAAAGGGGCTTAAAGCTTGTACATCCTGTATGTTAGTACTTGGCTTCTTTTATATTTCTGTAATTAGTATTTTCATACTTTAATTACAGCGCGCTTACTTAATTCTAAAAACAAATTATTTTTAGTCAGTTTCTACCACTCCTCACAGTTCATTTTTCATTCTACATAGCTGTAGCACCGTATCAGCTTAACATCGTACCCGCACCTTCCATGTACCTGTCTTTACTTGAAAATGAGCGAAGCAAGTTCTAGATTTGTATTCGACCGTTTGGCACTTGTCTGTCTGTCTTATCTGTTTGCGGCACGTCTCACGATAACTTTTGAACGCTTCAACCGATTTTCGTAAAACTTGGCATTCGTGTCCATACGTTTACCCTACAGAAACCTATTGTTTTTAAGACTGATCCTCCCAAAAATAGAGGATGAGAGGCAAAAACGTGAGGGTCAAAATTCTGACAACAAAAATCGCAAAATTCCATTTGTTGCATCAAATTAAAGAGAATTTTAACCTAAATACGAATGTAATACACTTTTATAATATAGGCCTTACTACTATTTCTCGTTACCACTTTGCATACTACTTGGCCTACGAGCATGTATAAGTAAGAGTTTATCAAGTTAAATTATTCAATGAAAATATTAATATTTAGCACATACTAATTCTCAGTAACAAGATATCACACTTACTTTCGTGTACCGACTCTTAAGAATTATCCCAGGGCGCCAGTAATAAATAAACACAATTTGATTGATATTAATTAAGTTTTTTAATAATAACGATTTGCATTCATATATTACAAAATTTATAAGTCAGTACTACAATAAATATACTATACAATCTGTTAGTGTTTATTTCTTAGCAATTGATTCTTAGACTGATTGAGTCACCAAACAAGATCGACATATATTTAAAATTAATAAGCAATATTAAAATGAGTGTTCATTTTTGTTATTTACGTGTATGTTGAATTACTCTGCGATGCGATGTCCTCAATGCTGCGGGTTCCAGGCTGGTGGTCTGACGTTGTCCGTTGAACAGTTATCCTCGTTAGTTTGCACTATTTTACACTGGTTTCACAAGTATTACACAATTCACTTAATTAACTTAGTGATAATTACACATGTGCCGTATACTAATACACTTGTTGAATACTCAGTATATATCCTTATCAAAGCTAAGTGCGTCCAACACCGGATTGATAACTACTCTCGACCGACTGTCCTGTACAATGATGTTTGACACATTAAAATTCGCTATGTAATTCGACTTTTAACGGTTGATGTTGTATTAATTAAAACTTAGATATATTACTCGGTTTTAATTTATCTTCTTTAGTTACTCTAGAATTCTTCTTGTTAACGTTTATTAAGTGTTTATGATGCGTAACTTCCACACGGCTTAATATCGCGTTACCGTAACTGCTTTACGTTGCGATTGAAATATACTTATTAAATTTACTGACAATTTCTTAACACGCTAGATACGAGTCTTAGTATTGTAATCTCTCCGTAGACTAACTTAACTTCTTACGCTTCGTTTCTTTATACTTTGCTACAAACTACCCTCACCAACTATCTACAAAATACACGCCGATTGGTCTGACATACCGCTAATTTCAAATTTACCCAATCTGTCTAGCGAACACGTCCCGTTTAAAAAATGACGCTTTCTGTTATTCGTCAACTATTTGCGCGTGAAAATGTGGTAGGAATCTTAGCTTCTCTCTCCATCTCGCTCTCTGTCTAACATAACGGTTTCCTTTGTTAGATGCACTTAACTTTTACAATCTTAGGAAAGTTTTCTGACACCCTTCAAAATAATACAGTTTTATGGCGGTACGTCCCGCTATGCTACTTTTCATAGTTTTTAGCCGACTCACGGGCGTCAACGCAAGGTCGTCTGTATGAATAACTAACGCGCCCTTCGAAACATTTTAATATCTCTTACTTTGTACCACCGTTCTAATCGGTAGTTTTAATTTTATTTTCTCCCCGCTTTCTATGAATTTATATTTCTCCCTGGGTACCACATGACTTTGTCCCCGTAAAATTGTTGAGAATGCAATTTTCCGTTATACGAATTTAGCTTCATTTCTGAAAATTTCACAATTTTGGGACTCGGGGGGCAGCAAAAGTGGGTGACAATTTTGATAAAATCAGAAATTCAAGTGGCGTAAGAAATTACAGGCAAATTTTAATATATATATATGAATATATACTGTTAAGTTTTGGAAATTTCAAAATTTTAGGACGCAAGGGCCCCTAAAACTGTGCAAAAGTTTGACAAAATCGCAAATTCTATGTGGGATATCATGAAAAAGAATTTTAACCAGAAAATCTGAAAACTGTACGGTTTTGGAAATTTTAAAAATTTTTGACCCCGGAGCCCAAAGAATGGGATTAAAAAAATGTGACAAAATTGAAAACATCCGGCAGGGTGTCACACTAAAGGGAATTATAACACAAAGCCGATTGTTTGGAATTTTTAGTGTTTACTGTATGATTATTCTACAACAGAAGGCAAATGACAAACTGAACTAGGCTGAACTAAGCTTTACTAAACTAAAAATAGTAGATTAATCTGCCTTTCGTAATTTTCATGATAACTGAAAAACAATCTAATCGTCATCATCATCATCTTCAAGGATTAAACCAAGAATGGTTTGTTCCGGTCTCAAATAGGCAAAGATTAGAGCTGGTCACTCCAGCGCTTCCTCGGACGTCCCACACCTCTCCGTCCCCTCGGCTTATAGTTCCATAGTTGTTTGGGGATGCGGCAGTCATCCATTCGGCAAAGATGTTCCCACCAATTCAGCCTATACTGGGCGATCCTGTCGAGTATACTAATAATATTCAGTTCCTGCCGTATATCTGTGTTTCTTCTAAGATCATGGAGAGTATACCCTGCTACATGCCTGAGAAATCTCATTTCAGCCGTTTGGAAGCGACTGGCCTGGCCTTTCGTTAAAGTTCAATTCTCAGACCCATAAAGAAGTGTGGGATGAGCCAACACCTTGTAGAATTTTAGGCGTGTTCCTTTACTTGCTGACTTAAGGGTTCGCCTAATGGTCCTGGACATAAGGTTGAACGTATGCAACTTATTCACAACGTCGTTGCTAGCATTATAAGACACACTGTAGTGTGTCTAAAAAATAGTCTAATATAAAAATTAATCCAATAATAGTGAGCGAGTTGTGCGGCTCAAGATGCTCACAGGTTCACACAGGCAACACAAAACTATTTTTATACGTCAAACTAGTCTAGCTACACGTGATATAAACTCTTTAGGACACGGTATCTATTCTGAAACTGTTTATGCAGATGGTCTGGTACAATATGCTAGTAGCGTCCTGTGCGCACGTGGGACACGTATTAAGCATACCATACCACAACAACGTAACGGCAGACGAAAAAGTAACCCGAGTTTAACCAGAATTTATTAAAACATTTCTTACAATACAAGCCTAAATATCTGTAAAAGTACACTTGACCCCTTAAAAAACTATTTATTTAGGTCTCGTTGTTTTGAAATTAATATTATTTGAGCTGTGTGGGTTCGGGAGGTTTCGGGAGAACATAATTTTATAAATATAATTTTTTTTCTATTTGTATCAGCCATCTGAGGACCACATGCCAATTTCAATTCTTTATTCCTCGTTCTTTTCATTCACTCTAATATTCTTTCATCTTTTCACTATGTCTCTTCTTCCTGTCTTCAGTCCACTTTGAAGCCATTGCTGTATGGAAAATCCGCTAAATGAAGGCACTACCCCAGGCGGTAACTTGAAATATAATTTGTATTATTCATTGAACGAGTGAAACCTCAGTTTTAACACGACCGTTCGTCATTTATCCGTATGTCTGCCATGAACCTGGGGGGGGGAGCCCCCTAAAAAAAGGGCGGCAAGGGCAAAATTGTGAGGGATCAAATTAAAGAGAATTTTAACAACAATTTGACAAATTTTGTGTTTGAAAATTTTAAAATTGTAAGTCACTAGTCTCTAAAAAGTGGACCAAGATTTCGAAAAAATCGTAAAATTCCATGCCAGGTATCAAATTAAACAGAATTTTAACCAAAATATGAATACAGTATTCAGTTCTGGAAACTTTAGATTATAATAATCGGAGCCCACATGTATGAAAATTTTCAAAATTTTTAAATATCCATGTCGGGTATCACAGTATACAGGAATGTAGTGTTTATACTTAAACTTTCTTTATATTTAGGAATATTATGGGCTGAAAATGGGAATCCCTTAAACAAACTGTAAAAGTGTGTGAGGCTCCTAATTACGAGGAATTTGAATGAAACCACGTACTCGGTGTATCTGTGATCATTTGGTAGGCTACAATTAATATCTGATAACTGCTTGCAGACTTTGGACAGCCTTTAAAAAGTCTGCAAGCTACGTTTGCACAAAAACTTTACGTAATGTTATTAAGGTAATACATATTATGTTTGTGGTAAGTATTACATACAGGCCTGTAGATCTATACGAAAACGAACATAAACTTAATTCGAGGACAAATTATTTGTTATTTATGCGATATGGTTAAATCCAATTAAGTGTTCGGGAATTTAGTGCTTATTATATTCACAGTAATAAAAAAGTAACAATGATTGTCTGATTTGCAGTTGTTTGTTTATTAGAAAAAACAAATAGTTGAGTGGTGGGGTTAAAAAAAAATTAATTTACTTTTTTTTAATTTTTTTATCGTACAGTTAAAAACCTCCATTAACCGAGGTAACACCATACGGGCACCTCCACGTTGTGCTTCTCGCCTATAGCAAAGAAACAAACCATCGAAGAACTTTTACTCACTGCTTTGGAAAAATAAAATTTCTAATTTGATTCTGTCTAACTATAAATGTTAGATGTTTTCGTGCAACCCAAGGAGCTTAGTAGTTGCAGTATAACATAGTTTTAATGCGTTTACGTTAGCCTACATTATTATATAAACATAGTTTTTTTTTTAAATTTTACAACGTTTAAACTTGTTGATACGTTAATTATTCCATAATTATCACCGTTTCTCATTTCTCACTTGGTTTACAACGTTCCATAATTTCGTTCTTTTTTACAACATTAGTGTATCGTTTTATTTATCGAAAGGGCACTGTCACATTTACCTTTGTCAAACATGATGCAAAAAACTAAACAATGATCGTGTTCGCTGACCAAAAAAATCGGTGACCCTGGTATAAGGTTGGTTATAAAGCCTTCGTAACAAACCACAGACAGCCTGGGGAAACGCCTGTTATTGAATGACGTCACCATCGCCTTTGCGTCCAAACACGTGTATTTATTACAGGAGCGTCAGGATTTCGGAAGTCATTGTACGGTAAACACGACAAACTTCGTTATCACCGGGTTGTGTCCTTGTTATCAGTTGATAAGAAAACTTTACAGTTGCATTAATCGGTTCTGTCATTTAAAAATAACGCAAGCGAGTTATTATACACGGAAGTCCGTAAAAATACGCTGTTGTCAGATTTCTTCACACTTGCAACAGATTCGTTCCGGTGAATCCTAACAATAAGGCCCGATGCACGCATCAGGTTTTTACCGTGCGGTGCCGTTGCGTGCCCGCAAACGCGGCGTGGAGTACTGGAAGACATATGTGAGTCACTGCTCACACATACCTCCGGCGAAGTTGCGGCGACGCTGCGGCACCGTACGTCCACTGTGAGCGCAGTTCCCCTCCTTACCGCAGCGGCGCCGCATACACTACTCCAACTCTCAGTGCACTGTTGTCTATTGAGCAGTGGACACATTTGGTGATCTGACTTAATCGTAGTTATGGATGGATCAAATGCTGAAGATGTTTTGGACATAGAGCTGTTTACTTGTGAAATAAAAAAATATCCTTAGCTATCCTAAAGAGTTATAGTTAACATTTCCTGTGGCGGTACAAACCGTCTCATCCACGTATCTCGTGATTTTACCTTGTCGCTTATTTTCCCTTCAAGCTCATCAAATGAATGAACACTCATTCGAAAGTAAATTAAAAAATTTATCCGAATGTTCTCTTAGATCACCAAAAGCTATACGAAATCTACCTCTAATAAGTCTTGAATCAGTAAATGGGTTGCACTCAAAACCGTCGCCGATTCCAAATACAACGACTGTACACTAAATAAGACAACATTATACGTTTTCTATGATATAAATCCATAGCTGTATGTGGCAAAACCTGGCTGCCGATTGGGGCTAGGTGACGCGTGTGTGTATCGAACCTGCGTTTTGCGTTGCGGCAACGTACACGCAGAGGCACCGCACGGTAAAAAAACCTGATGTGTGCATCGGGCCTAAATGACTTATTCGTTTGGCAGCGGAAAACAACAACTTATAATCAAATACAAACTGGTCCAATGGTGAATTAAACATATAGTTGACCATGAAAAGATAATAACATTGTAACTTACCGTTCCCAATTCGGCAGTTCAATAAAAACAAAACTCTTCGAGGTAGAGTAAAATGGCAGAAGGCCAGTTCCCAACTATAGTGGCTACTTTACAAACTACAGTTGCCAACCTCTCTTTATTGTACGGAAACTCCCCCATATTCTACTGCATTTTAAAGCCAAATCGAGTTTTGATTTAATCTGGAATCTCATCGTCATTTCCAACCGACTTATCCATTTATTTACCAACACTTACGCCTACTCTTTTTCGTTGACTTTACACACACACACACACACACACACACACACACACACACTGTGTGCAGTGTCTCACTATGATATAACCACACGCGTGATAACGATTTTATTTACTTGACGATCCCCCTGGAGGCTACAAGACTGAAACACGCAGTGATATTGGACTGTACTCCTGTCTGTGATGTGCTGATGAACGAAAATTCTAAAGACCGTAGTTCAGTACTTAGCGGTCGTGTTGAGGACACATGATGTCAACCTTGGAAAAAATAAAGAGAGCTCCCTCGGAGAATTAGAAGAACTTAGAGCATATGTGAAGGAAATTGCGGTGGTCTCAGAACATGACAAAGAACCTTGGCGGACTCTCAGAAGTTAGATGTAATGATACACACACACAAATCATAGGACAGAAGATACACAGATATAATGACTCATATATGTCTAATGGTTTTATTGCTTAAGAATTATTAATATACGATATCTGTACGCTTATATAATTTTTACCAATTATTTACAGCGAAAGATGCAAAACAGAACAAAAACAAGCGCGAACTACAGGGTACAGAGGATACGTGAAAGAACCACTTACCCAAGATGACTATCCGGAAAGTTAAGAAACATTATTTTTTCTTAAACATAAGTAATTATAAACATAGCTTACTTCAAATACACTGAGGCAAACTGAATTTTTATGGAGTATTATAGAAAATAATACTTCCTTTAATGATCCATCGGTCTATGTCACGGTTCCAATGTTCAGAGCGTCTCGTGTTATCAGTTACTCGGTCACATGGTAAAGATGGTGATGGTATTTTTTGTTATTATAAAGATATCATTTACGTTAACATCAGCGTCGGTGCAGACGTGGAACACGGGTATACGGAAAGTCCCATCAAATGTTTCGACGGAGACACAATTAACACGATAAAAAAATTGTCTGTATAACACTAATACAAATAATACAATGTCTTAAAACTATTGATACCGACCATAACGGGGTAATAACATTCAAATGTATTCACTAAATTGCCCTTATCTCTACCGCTCTATGATACTGACTTGAAATGTAGTTACACATAGCAAATGTGTATTTTTGTTTAATTCGTTTGACAGTCATGAAACATTCGCACTGTTTCGAGTGTTCAGTCTTTGTCAGCAGTGTTAGCTCCCGTGGCTAACGTCCGACAGTGGAAGTAATGGATGCGCTGTTACTGATAACAACAATCAGTATAATGGTCTACAGTTATGGAGTCAAGGTAAGCTGATAGTTTACATACAAGTCTATCAACGTAGTAATGTAGTAATGAATTTTTTAATAAACTGAATAGAAAATAATTTATGGGTGGTTTTTATAGGGGACAAGAGAGCTCAGGTTTTGTTTGAATTCGTCGGATTTCGCGACGATCGTAAACTGTGCAGGATTTTTGGACAAAACGATGCTTATCAAAACGCTAATCGATAAGGAAAAATCTGTTCTGATAACCGCTCCCCTGGGCTGCGGTAAGTCCACGAATCTGAACATGATCAAAAGATTCTTCGAACTCGAATTGGACGACAAAGGCGCACCGAAAGCCATCGAAGAGACCGATAACTACAAACTGTTTAAGGAGAACAAACTAATGATTACTAACGACGAGAGGATATTGAACGGATATTTTGGTAAACATCCGGTTATATTTGTAGATTATTCACCTCTACGGAATATAAACGATTTCGACGACTTGCTGCCAACTTTAATATTAATAATAGGCAGAGCGTTCACAGAGCACGGTTATCTTTTGGGATCGGGCAAGTTCGGTTTAAGCGAGAAAGCTTACATTAAGGTATACATTGACGCGCTGAACACCGGACTTTTGGACGTAATCGACATCAAAACGGGCCTGAATAGATTGCCATACTACTTACACGCTCATTTTGGAAAGAAAGTGGTGGTTCTGATCGACGACTACGACGCGTATTTGGACAGCCTGCTGTTGAAAGACGGCGTACAAGTTGAAAAAATTGTCGCTTTTATGGAACAAGTTAATAGCAACATGATCGCCTCGAACGATTACATTCTATTTTCCATGTGGACGGGAATTTTTAGAATAAGCGTAACCTCCGCCCCTTCACAGAATTCTGTACATTACCGCTGGCTATTCGACCACGCGTACTCTACGTATTATGGAGTAACGGAATCCGAGGTCGACCAACTGTTGACAAAGTTCATTGCAAACGACACAGACCGGCAGAAATCTAAAACCATCGCTAAGGACTACTACAACGGGTACAGTATACTGAAACGCAACACTAGCATGTACACTTGGTCGGTTCTGCGGCATTTGAAAAGCGAAAAAGAAACGCCGCACAGGCGCTGTTACAGAACTGATTGCCTCAAACGCTTTTCGCGCATTTTATCTCTGCCAAACATTACGTCATACCTTCAACGTATCGTTTCAGGAGGCGGAAAATTTTTAAACGTTAAGGACAGCAGTCTGACTGCAAGCGACATCACGGCGCTGAAAGAAATGAAGACTTCGCAACCGTTGACTTACAGACAGATAGAGTTGTTTATGTTATTTCTTTTTGAGATGGGACACATAGCCTTGGCGACCGAAACTTTTAACTATTACATGCAAGCAGGTAGCGTTAAAATACCTAATTTGAAAACTACCTTAATAATCTCGCGCGTACTTAAGGAAGTTTACATGAAGCAAACGGACATCTCTCAAGCTCATATCGATTCGCTAACCAACGCGTTGAAATCCTTGTCTGTTAGCGAAAGCTCGTTTAAAGATTTCCACCAGTCTCTCAACGATTTATTAAGCCGGGTACAATTTACGGTACAAAACAAAAACGATTTTCTGTTCCCGCTTTTTGTTCTTCTGAAAACCGAACTTCCTGCCGTCGAAAACGACGTTCGTCCTTTTAGGCCGGAGAAATTCGCGGAGAACAAGGGCGAAACGATAATTTCTCTCATAAACGATCGCGGTGTTTCCATCGTCATCGACGCGGACATCGTTCGGACAGAGGACGGCAACACGCTGAGAGAGACGGCCGCGACCGTGGCCCACAAAAGGCTCGTCGACAGAAATTACGTGGGACTTCTGTACGAGGATGCTCGGAACAAAGTGGTGTACTTGGGAATAGGTTTTGACTCCGGTAGCAGAACGGTTAGTGTTGCGTATTCGTCAATGATTAACGAGTCCGGTGACCTCGGACAAGTCGCAGTTATATCATAAAATCGTTATTATTGGACACACGTAAGTGTTCATAGATTAAAGACGTCAGTGCGCGCGACACAATGGCGGTAACGTAATGCACTAAGCGGGAATATGCTGAGGTCCCACCTTTGCACAATTGTACACTGTGCCATCGCACTGTCTCTACCCCTATTATAGCTGACTCATTCAAATCGTTACCGTCGGATCATCTGTGTAGTTACGTTATTTACATGTTTGTGGGCGTAACGGAAACAAAGGCTACACCGACAGCAGAACTACGACGACGCGAAGGGTCGGCTCCACTGAAGGTGATAAGCTGAGGTTGGTGAATCCTTAGGGTACGAACATGCGGACGCAGCATTACTGGTAGACTGCAGCTTACTGTGAGACATTACTGTAATGTGATACATCGCGACAAATCAGCTGACAAACATACCAAGGAGTTTATCCTTACTGTGAGACATTAGTTTACTATACTGTGATACACCGCGACAAATCTGCTGGCAAACATACCAAGGAGTTTATCCTGACGGTGAGACATTACTTTACTATACTGTGATACACCGCGACAAGTCAGCTGACAAACATACATTACTTTACTATACTGTGATAGACCGCGACAAGTCAGCTGACAAACATACCAAGGAGTTAATCCTTACGGTGAGACATTACTTTACTATACTGTGATACACCGCGACAAATCAGCTGACAAACATACCAAGGAGTTTATCCTTACGGTGAGACATTACTTTACTATACTGTGATACACCGCGACAAGTCAGCTGACAAACATACCAAGGAGTTTATCCTTACGGTGAGACACTACTTTACTATACTGTGATACACCGCGACAAGTCAGCTGGCAAACATACCAAGGAGTTTATCCTTACGGTGAGACATTACTTTACTATACTGTGATACACCGCGACAAGTCAGCTGGCAAACATACCAAGGAGTTTATCCTTACTGTGAGACATTACTTTACTATACTGTGATACACCGCGACAAATCAGCTGGCAAACATACCAAGGAGTTTATCCTTACGGTGAGACATTACTATACTGTGATACACCGCGACAAGTCAGCTGACAAACATACCAAGGAGTTTATCCTTACGGTGAGACATTCCTTTACTATTTTGTGATACACCGCGACAAGTCAGCTGACAAACATACCAAGGAGTTTATCCTTACTGTCAGACATTGCTTTACTATTTTGTGATACACCGCGACAAATCAGCTGGCAAACATACCAAGGAGTTTATCCTTACTGTCAGACATTACTTTACTATACTGTGATACACCGCGACAAATCAGCTGGCAAACATACCAAGGAGTTTATCCTTACTGTGAGACATTACTTTACTATACTGTGATACACCGCGACAAATCAGCTGGCAAATATACCAAGGAGTTTATCCTTACTGTGAGACATTACTTTACTATACTGTGATACACCGCGACAAATCAGCTGGCAAACATACCAAGGAGTTTATCCTTACGGTGAGACATTACTTTACTATACTGTGATACACCGCGACAAGTCAGCTGACAAACATACCAAGGAGTTTATCCTTACGGTGAGACATTGCTTTACTATTTTGTGATACACCGCGACAAGTCAGCTGACAAACATACCAAGGAGTTTATCCTTACTGTCAGACATTGCTTTACTATTTTGTGATACACCGCGACAAATCAGCTGGCAAACATACCAAGGAGTTTATCCTTACTGTCAGACATTACTTTACTATACTGTGATACACCGCGACAAATCAGCTGGCAAACATACCAAGGAGTTTATCCTTACTGTGAGACATTACTTTACTATACTGTGATACACCGCGACAAGTCAGCTGACAAACATACCAAGGAGTTTATCCTTACTGTCAGACATTGCTTTACTATACTGTGATACACCGCGACAAGTCAGCTGACAAACATACCAAGGAGTTTATCCTTACGGTGAGACATTACTTTACTATACTGTGATACACCGCGACAAGTCAGCTGGCAAACATACCAAGGAGTTTATCCTTACGGTGAGACATTACTTAACTATACTGTGATACACCGCGACAAGTCAGCTGACAAACATACCAAGGAGTTTATCCTTACGGTGAGACATTACTTTACTATACTGTGATACACCGCGACAAGTCAGCTGACAAACATACCAAGGAGTTTATCCTTACTGTGAGACATTACTTTACTATACTGTGATACACCGCGACAAGTCAGCTGACAAACATACCAAGGAGTTTATCCTTACGGTGAGACATTACTTTACTATACTGTGATACACCGCGACAAATCAGCTGACAAACATACCAAGGAGTTTATCCTTACTGTGAGACATTACTTTACTATACTGTGATACACCGCGACAAGTCAGCTGACAAACATACCAAGGAGTTTATCCTTACTGTGAGACATTACTTTACTATACTGTGATACACCGCGACAAATCAGCTGACAAACATACCAAGGAGTTTATCCTTACGGTGAGACATTACTTTACTATACTGTGATACACCGCGACAAGTCAGCTGACAAACATACCAAGGTGTTTATCCTTACGGTGAGACATTACTTTACTATACTGTGATACACCGCGACAAATCAGCTGACAAACATACCAAGGAGTTTATCCTTACTGTGAGACATTACTTTACTATACTGTGATACACCGCAACAAGTCAGCTGACAAACATACCATGGAGTTTATCCTTACTGTGAGACATTACTTTACTATACTGTGATACACCGCAACAAGTCAGCTGACAAACATACCAAGGAGTTTATCCTTACTGTGAGACATTACTTTACTATACTGTGATACACCGCAACAAGTCAGCTGACAAACACTTCACTTTGTTGTCCAAAAAGAAAGTGTTTTCTAGTAGTGGAAAATGGGAATATGTGTCACTGCAGTTATTAGATTATAATAGTTCAAAATTGTCAAACGCTTTTCTTCATTATAGTTCGTTGTTTGCCTAGTTTAGTTTTAATAAAACATACCGACAAATTAACCTCTTCTCCTCAAAGGTTGATATATCTGGCATTCATAAAGGAAATCGCCTTTAACTTCAAGCGAAGCTTTTACCTTACTTACGACTTTTAAAACTTCAAGATATGATTTGATGTTATACTTAAAGATATAAAGACATGACCGCTATTCTTAAAGATATTTATAATGAAATACAAAGAAACTAAGTCTATCAAATCGTCTTTCTTTTATAATCAAAAATCAAAATATTAACTATCAAACCAGAATCACAACCAAAACGCATATGAACTGACGAGATAAGGACGCATCCACTTTGAAATCAGCCTACTATGACTTCCACTTTGCCACACGCATCCACTTTGACTTCATAACTTCCCTACTATGGAGTAGGGAAGTTATGAAGTCGAGTGAACCAATCAGGTAGCGCGCCACCTTACTACGTTGCTGCCATCCGTGAGGCAAAAACAAAATATGTTAATTTGTTCTTGCCTCACTCTGATGGTACGCTACACTGTAATGTAGTACAGTAGTGTACGCATCTTCGACATGTTCGCTCCTGTTCAAATCTACACATTTGTTACGGCCTCACTGTCGTACACTACGGTAATGTCTCTAAGTAATGCTGCTGTCTACCAGTAATGCTGCGTCGGCATGTTCGTACCCTAATTGTGACAACGCCGCGTCCACGTGGAATCAACACGATTGATCTCACCTTCGTACCGGTACAATCTGATTGGTCCACGGAGACGGTGTCGGGACAGTGCCCCACTTTTAAGTACACATTATTACGGCAAAGGTCTGTTCACAGTCTGGATAAGGCAATATTCCTACTTTCAGCGCGTTTGGTACGTCTGTCTTCTTTTCAGTGTTGAAATTTTATGTCAACCGCAAAAGAAACCGATGAGAAACATATCATTTAAAGTACAATGTGAAGCCAACGACACTCAACCACTTTATCTGTACTTCATTTGCGTCCACAGTTTTGTTTATTTTCTATACCTGACCGACCGCCTAGCAACTTCATCGCAGCCGACACATGAACATAATCGACACATAAACATCGATCAGGATATCCGATGCACACGTAAATTACTATTTATGTTTAGACGGTGTGTGTGTGTGTGTGTGTGTGTGTGTGTGTGTGTGTGTGTGTGTGTGTGTGTGTGTGTGTGTGTGTGTGTGTGTGTGTGTGTGTGTGTGTGTGTGTGTGTGTGTTCTTTCATATCGATTGTAAAACGATTCGTGAACAAAATACAGGAGTATTACGCAGGTAACAGTTCACTATCGGCAATTAGCATTGTCCTATAGTTAGTAGGTAACAGAATAACTGTTATTTTTTACTAACAAAGTCATGTGACATTATACTACCATAATTTCTGAGCGCGGATGTTTTTCCTTATAGTTTAAAGAATGTTAGTTTCAACTGAAGCGTATTTCTTGTTATTGTAATAATAGGCCTACTAAGCAGTTGTGTTGTTATCGATTTGTGTTATCGTATTTTATACGTACTGTATTTTCTGTTTTCAAATAATTTTTTAATATTCACTACAGACTTTTTAGTATTCACTACAGACGTAAGTAGATATTTCGGTTTATAATACTGTAATGTAGACTTAAGTGTGTGTAAGGCATCTGTATATTGTGTATGAAAGTTTGTAAGAAGTTCGTAATACTTGTACCTGCTTTCTGTTAGTATAAGATATTAATTTGAAGTCGACTTAAAAATAATAAATAAAAATATAAAAACAGTGTTATTATGAAAGCAATTGGACCAGTGGCTTCACTTTAGGAGGGGCAAGACACTTACAGCTCCCAAAAATTGCGTCAGGGTATTGGTTTTTGGTTTACCTCCCCAATAATTACAGTAGCTCACGAATTTTATTCTGAATGGATAGAATTACACAGTAATACACTAAAACTAAAAGAGGGTGGTAAGTTTCCCTTCTACCGGTTGATTTATTTACAATCTACAAAATGCTGATGTAGTTACATGTTCCAATGGTTTCCTTTCACAACTACATCGATTAGAACACAAAACCTTAGCAATGACATTTCTCGAAATGAGGTTAACCTTATGACTTGAACTGCGCTGTTTTTGAGCTGTAAAATGTTTGCTATCGAGAAAACGCATTGTATATTACACGCCACAAGGCTGTAATACCAACAGGACTTGGTACAATTTAAAAACTACATTAAATAATTATTTAAATACCAAATAATCCAAATAAATGAGATAAATAAAAATATTTAACAAATAAAAATATTTAACAAATAAAAATATTATACACATATTAATATATAATATATACATTATTATATACATAAAAATATTATTATTAAAATATTAATATATTTAATATTTAAGAAAGCTGAGGATGGTAAGACTGGCTGTCTCGAAACATGTTCCAAATAAAGAAAAACATCTTGAGGTAAAGTTATTATAAATACTAAATATATTATATACGTCAAGAAATAGACTGTAGCAAAAAGTGTTTAAAATATTATTATACACACAATAGTAAATAGCATTTAATCTGTTTGTAAATGTTGCTGACACTTCTTGTATAATTTTGTTTATTCATGTGTAACACGTATTTGGGCCTACATTATGTCTTTTTCCTCCTCCTCCTCCTCCTCCTATGGCGCTACAGCCCAAGTCGGCCCTGGCCTCCATCAATCTCCCCCTCCAATCTACTCTACCCATTGCAGCCCTCCTCAAGTTTCTTATCCCCATGTCCCTCGCGTTCCCTGCAATGCCAACTTCCCACCTCTTCCTCGGTACGCCTTTAGTTCTCGTTCCCTTCCATGTATTCAGCAGAGCCCTTTTGGGGTTCCTGCCATCCTCCATTCTCATAACATGTCCGGCCCAAATGCATTCTTATAAATTTTGAGACTGGTATCTCTTTTATATATTTGATACAGTTCATTGTTGTATCTCAGTCTCCATGAGCCATTTTCTTGATTGGGCCTATAATATGTCTTTTTACATTACGCCAATTTTTTTTTCCTTCTCGCAATACTTAGGCTTTTCTTTTCGGCATTCACCAGCACTTTAGGTCTGCAAAATGTGTGTTTACAGTATTAAAACTTTGTCAAGTACTGTGTAACACCTTTAAAAAAAGATTTCCTATAACGACTATAGATACAGGAACAAGGACGGCTTGGATCGAATTCTGCAGTAAGATAGGAATTCTGTGGGTAAGTATAGCCTACATAAATTAACTTTTACTAAATATAAGTAGTAACTTTTATTAAAAATTTTCACCCACATTTTGGGCTCTATGTCCAAAAATTTTGAAATTATCAAAAATGAACACTATAGTCAGATTTTTTTTTATCTCAAACAACAAATAGGTTCTGTACGGGAAAAATGTGGACATGCATGTTAACTTTTACGAAAATCAATTGATGCGTTCAACACTTACAGTGAGGCGTAACCCAAATAGACAGACAGACATACAACTGTAAAACGGCTGAGCTGAACTGCGAACTCGCTGTGCTCCTTGAAAATAATACGTAACATCTTCGCAAATATGAGAGAGGAATTTAGGTCTATGGATGAGTCAAAAAAGTAGTACGGGAATTTTTTTTTTTTGTTTAATTTTCCCATCTCGAAGTGAGTAAGTTGTAGACACAGAATTAAATTTTATAATTTCGCTACCTTAGAGCAGAACTAGCCGAATCCAAAAACACGACTTTTTAGGAGAGCAATCTGAACGTTTGATTTGTCTACAGTTTTTCCAAGAAACATCGCCAAATGTTTTATAATCACTTTGCAATAGTCTTATGCCCACCTTTTCCTTTTTTTAAATAAGTGTACATAGGTAAGTCCTGCACCAAGTTAATTTAAGATATAGACATAATTCGGTTCTATATAAAATAAATTGTTATTTTTATAACTGGACTTAAAAATACTTCTGCAATCTATCGACGCACAGAATATAATACTCATAAAAACAAAAACTTTTAAATTTACACTTTCCAGTCTGAGAGTATAATCCTTCCAGTCTGATCCTTCCGTGGCTCTATTTTTTAAAAACTTTTTATATCTATATATGTATTAATTACATATTAAATAAATATTTAAACATTACTTTAACGATAAACGCACAATGACAAGAGGTTAGAAACCACGCTAAAAACAAATTGTGTCAGCTGTTTAAAAGTCGATTATATTTATGAAAATTGAAACTAGAGTGCACTGTACACAATTGTATGTCGATACGAAAGCATTTTGTGACGACTGAACCCGAGACGTACCCATAATGTGACAGTTAAGGCGAGCGAATACACGGCCCGACGTGTACTCGGGCTTAGACCAGAAAGTGTTAAGTTTGGACATAGGCTAGTTTTGTTCCCAACGTAGCGAGTGTTTCAAGAACTTTGTACGGACTTTCAACGACTCGTTACATGGTTACGAAATAAAAGTAATTCGCGCCACCATACGTCATTTTTACAGTCACCATTGTTTTTCTGACATAAGGAAACGCTGGTAACGTTAATTACAGACGGTTGTTTGTTTAAAGTTATGTAAATAAACAAACAAAACATTCGTTAATTCACTGTTATCTCCTTTACGCCTACGTTGTTCATATTCAAGCGCGCACCGATCGATGAGGTACCCGAAACAAAACTGTGCCAGAAATCATACATACATACATACATACATACATACACACATACTTACATACATACACACATACATACACATCCTTGGCTCTACATCCCAGATCGAGCCTTGGCCTCCAAAAGAAATTGGCTCCAATTATTCCTGTCCTCAGCCATCCGCCACCAATCTTCGCATCACTGCCGACCCGGTCCAACCATCTGTTATTCGGTCTTCCAATCTTCCTTTTTCCTACTGGCTTGTGTTTCATAGTTCTTTTTGCTGTACGTTCATCATCCATTCTCTGAACGTTTCCTGCCCATCTTAATCTATTAATTTTGGCAAATCGGACAACTGTAATGTCATTGTATTTAGAATATAATTCATTATTATTTCTCTTTCTCCAGACTCCGTCCTGTTGAATTGGTCCATAAATCCTTCTCAGTATCTTCTTTTTAAACACAGCCAGCCTTTATTCAGCAATTTTCCTGAGTACCCAGCACTCAGAGGCATATGTCAATACAGGCCTTATCAATGTCTTATGAAGCGTGGCTTTAGTTTCTGTGGTTAAAAGTCTTGATTTAAACTGTTTATTCAGCCCGTAATAGCTTCGACTAACAGCCAGAACTCTTCTTTCAATTTCTTCTGTCCAGTTATTCTTGGCATCGACATATGTTCCCATATATATGAAGCTTTTACGCTTTCAAAATTATAGCCATCTATTAATATATTTGAAATATTATCACTATTGTTTCCCACAGCCATGAACTTTGTTTAATTTTCATTTTCTTAGCCGATGTTCAAGTGCCAAACAACTGCGAGAAATCATCCTTACGTAAACTTCCATGTTTTTATAAGTATATTGTTACGGTAATTACATAACGTTCTCGAACAGTCGAGAGTGTCGTTCTACACGTTTCTCGGCTAGCAGAGCAGATGCGTATCTCTGTCAAGGCCGTGTAGTGACGTACCCTCTAGACCTTTCGACTGCTTAATCAGGAAATAAATGCTTGCATTAAGCAATATACATTACAAATTGACTTACGTATATAAAAAACCTAACTTATACAGATCAGAAACGATTAGCTTGTACAAGAGGAAACTTTGTTCTCAGAAACATGATATTTTGTTTACCCCTTCAAATTAAGACGTAGGTACAGATTTATCTTACACGCGTTTTGCGAAGAAGAGAATTTATTATTATTTCAGTTACATAAATATGCATACATTTTAAAGCGACACTGTGATTATACAAGCACGCCTAAACATTAGAAACTATAATTTATACACATTAGTCGAATATCCGATTTAGCTACAAATGTTTATATATATTGCAACAGTACACAGTTCATTTAAGTGGAATTATAACGTCTCTTCGTTATAACATCGGGAACCTGGTTAATTGGCTCAGATCAATTAAACAGGCTGCCATACTCTTAACAAAATCATAATTAACAGAAAGTAAACAAATGTAAAATAGGATCTCGAAAATTAAGGAGACTTGGCAGGGGTTTGTAGACTTATTCACTCATCTTTGTTTGACCATGACATCTCTTTATTATTTACTGATATTAGCATCTTTACTTATGGTTATCAACATTAGTGTATCAATAGTTTACAAAATGATTTTATGTTTTGTTCAATTACAAGGACCCTCAAAATATAGATGTACATCTGTTTAACTTTTCCACGGATCCGGGACTTAAAGGTTATATTAAGAATGGTCACATATCCATATATTATTTTGAAGTGGTGCCATTAGAAGAATGGACTTATTTCCCTTTTTAAACAATAAGGCTTTACAGTCTAGAGCTTTAACTCTTTTACTAAGAATAAAAAATACAATTACTGTTAGTAATTAAAATGTCTTAAAGGTGTTAATTTAATTGTCTTTTGTTGTATATAGTATTTAGTATTTCATAACCACGGAAGCCATGCCTCCGTGTCACCTGTGATGTCCTCCAGCTCCTCGTTATTCCAGTCCTCGGTCCTCGGTTGCAGCATGTTTCATGTAGGTCAGGTATCTCTCGTTATCTTCGTATCCGGGGATGGTGTAGTCCTGAAGTCTTTTAGATCATTGCGGGTCCTGGTTCTCTGCTCTTGGCTAACGGGTAGTAATAGCTCGTTGATTTGAATGATCAACACAAAAGTTTTATTCACCTGTATCCACTTCACATGATTGTTTATTTGTTGCACTTCACATTATGTTCTTACCACAGTTTTAATTACATAAGTTTTATATTTTAAGTTTTTGTAGAGATGTCATAGGCGCTCAATTTTCATTATTCTTTCTTACTCGTTTACTACATATTTATATGAATCGCGGTTCAACTATATTAACGCTACATATTTTTTTTAATAGTGTAAAGAAATGCCTCTATGTCTTAACTGACGCGATTAATCACTTTTGGAAACAAACTATTTTTAACGTTCCACATTACTGCTGTGCGCAGCTTACGGCTTGACCGCTCCATTTCAACTGCGCTTGGTTTAGGGGCAGATTTGTAACCTCGCGTAGATTACTTTTCATCATAAAAGTAGTTCCACATTTATTTGATATTTACGGTACTACTGTTTTACATTATAATTATCCAAAGCTACGCTTTACTTAAGAATTAATTATAGTATACTACTATGTTGTTGTTTAATTATTTATTTAATTTCAAATTTACAAATATTTTTAGTTTAGTATATGGGCCGGTATGCAAGTTGATTCCGGTACTCGCATGTCGATGCATGATAAATTATTAAAGGGTTTCTTTACTTTGCACTCGCATTCGTTTTTGACTTGTTATTCAATTTATTAAATATTATTTTAAGTACAGTAATTAAGGGATTTAAAATTAGTTTAAATGTGCGATTAAAATTTTTAATTTCTCTCCTTTTACATTTCCTATTTTAAAATCGTCACAGAATGCTAATGCTAAATAACATTTTCTGATGGCCACAGACACGTTTTAAACTGATTTTGTTCTTTCTTTGTAAAGTAGCCTGCTCATAAGTTTTAAACCAAACTATGTTTAGAAAAGTATATTATGTCAAAATGTTCACAATTGTAATCTCTTTTATGTCATGTGAAATATTTGTGTGTAAGTGCGCGGGTGATTTACATTTTATTTAATAACTTCTCATGGTTATAAGCTACATTTTACATATAATCAATTTTCCACAACTATAATTTTTATATGTTTTTTTAAATGAAATCAGTCTTCTTTTATTATCGTTATCTCCTAGAAAGTAATAAAATTTGTAGATTAAATCTACTCAGGCGTTTGCAGAATCGGACAGAGTTTAAGCCTGATTTCAGTCTATCTGTGTTCTCATCTGTGACGTTGCTAGAGTTTCAACCAATCAGAAGGACTAAAAATTATTTGAGATGGTCCTCTGTCGAGAGCACTTCGCTCAGTTTCTTCCAAAGACTCGTCATAGAAAGACGTACTCGCTGCCACGAGTTTTTCGTGACAAGACAGGTCGTTTTCCTTTAGACTTAGAAGTTGGTTCACGGTTCGAGGTCTTCGTAACCATTACCACTTAGAGAACTCAAATAATAAATAGATCACTCTAGTGCTTCCCCGCGTACAGTAGAAGATTTCCGCTAGGGACAAAATATCTGCCGAGATATTTTGATAGTAACGCGAGAGCACTTCAACAAGCCGGGTTTTGTGTGTAAGCTCAATACACGATCTATTTTACCCAGTTTTAAATCCCTGAGATTAAGTGAATTTCAATTATAAACAATAACAGTTCATATCGCAGTGTGCGTGAGTGCAAAGACGTGAACTGTCAGCGTAATAGTGCAGTCGCAACGGTCCAGTCGAACAGCGTGCGGAGCGTCGAGAGGCTACGCAAACAGTGGAATTCAACGAACAAGTAACATATATGTAAAACCACCAATAGACTCAATTATTGAAAGACAAATTTTTAATAAAGAATTTTATATTATAAAGTAATAAGACAATAGTAAATTTGAATGTTTTAATTTAATAAATTTTCCTACCTCCAGATATAGACTCTGTTGTAATCATTTCAAATAAACCCTACCTATGCAGTTTAATTTGTATTGTTGCAATATATTGCAAGAGATCAAATTTTATTATACTAATAAGGATATAGTGAGTGTGTAAAAATCACAAACAAGTCTATTATGGAGGAGATGAAAAATTATTTATTATACACACAACTATAGTTTTTAAAGATGTATATTGTATTATAAATTGTCACGTATTGATAATAGAAATAATTGTTTGTATTGTTCGATAATATAAATCGATTTTACTTGGTTGCTGCAACGTCCTCCTCTCCTCACGTCGCTCCCGTCCTGGCGTCCTCTTCGTCTCGTCGTCCTCTTCTACAGCGTCACTCCTTCCTGGTGTCCTCTTCGTCCTGGCGTCCTCTTCGTCTTGTCGTCCTCTTCTACGGCAGGGGGCTCCAGCGGCGATATTTCAATGAGTCTCGTTGTTATTATGTTTGACTGCTAACATTAATTAGTTTCTTCATAAATTGTTCACTCACAATGATTATAAATTTCACTCGTACAGTTTATTATTAATTTAGACTTTATATTTTCTTAATCTCAGGATTAATATGGGTATTAATTAATGCGGTGCGTTTAATGTACACCTTCCACGATATCTTGAAGTGTCTTTAAATTCCCTAAGCGGATATCTTAACTTACACGAAAACAGCACTATATTTTTTTTCTTTCACTGTAGTCTTATTTACCTTGTATGGTTTTATTAATTCAATCACTTTCTGCTACAGTCCGTTGCTTGATGTATATAATAGTCTACATTTAATATTTATAAATAAATTTACCTCAAGATATACTTTTTTTCCTTATTAGAAACATGTTTCGAGACCTCCCGTGCTCTCATCTTCAGCCTTCGCGAACTTGCGTCTGGTGAAGTATTTGTGTGTTGGCTGGATGCTATTAAGGTTGTTTGTTGGTCTCTGGTATTTTAAAGTTGTATTATTGTGTGTGATTGTGGTATATATATTTGTATTTTGTGTATTTTCGATGTTGATTGCTTTGAATATTGAATAACAACAACAAAAAATGGGCCACATTCACATACATAAATAATAAAATGACAAAACTAACAAAACTATTTAAAAACACAGATATAAAAATAGCATACAAAACTAATAAAAATAATTTACAAAAACTAAATAGCTCACACAACAAAGAAAATACAACAACTAACGGTATATACAAAATTGAATGCCAAGATTGCAATAAATGTTACACAGGACAAACAAAAAAACAGCTGAAAAAACGTTATTTTGAACACCTAAACGCATACAAAAAACCAGAAATATATAAATCCAATTTAGCCACACATGCAATAAACACAGGACATGAATTCCCAGACATAACCAATGTGACACTAATAAAACATATACCACACAAAGGCACCATAATGAACATTTGGGAAAATTTACAAATATACAAACATAAAACACAAAACGAACTAATACCTGAACAAATACAAATCAATACAAAACATGACACAATATTCAAAGCACTCAACATCGAAAATACACAAAATACAAATACATATACCACAATCACACACAATAATACAACTTTAAAATACCAGTAACCAACAAACAACCTTAATAGCATCCAGCCAACACACAAATACTTCACCAGACGCAAGCTCGCGAAGGCTGAAGATGAGAGCACGGGAGCTCTCGAAACATGTTGCTAATAAGGAAAAAAAGTATATCTTGAGGTAAATTTATTTATAAATACAGTATTAAATGTATTATATACATCAAGAAACGGACTGTAGCAGAAAGAGGTTGAACACACACACACACACACACACACACACACACACACACACACACACACACACACACAATTTTTTTAAGATCTAATCTTCCTCAAACACTATTATAACGTATTTTATTAACATGTCTTTTTAAATGAATATGCTCCTGGAATATTTGCTTTTCCCTTTATAATACACTGAAAACTCCGAACAGGAAACTGAACACTTAAGTTCATCCGAATCACTAAGCAGCACAATAAACGGATACTGTTCTTTTAAACGCTGACTGAATGCACATTTTTTAGAATGTTAAAACAGCGATTTAAAACACTTCACCAATATTTTTTTAGTGAAATATTACAGTTACTAGCCCTTAACGGAATCGAAATACAACCGATTTTTCCGTTTTCGCTAATGACTTCATATTTTATCGTTTCCTTTTGTCTATGTCTACCCTTGCGAGTGTAAACAACCCCTACCACCTAGCCGTCATGTGATTATCTATCCAAGATTCTGTACCATGGGCGTGACCGCTTGACCTTGGAAGTGGTGTTACGATGCTTTAATGACACGAGCGGGTCACTGGTTGACTGTTAAGCAGAATGAGAATATTATTTCGATATTAGCGTTATGTGGAAGAACGACAAAAATGAGAAATTCTGAGTAACTAAGAGATAAGCGATAAGAGATGAATTTCCTCTTACGCTCTTAAAACATTCTAGCTTCTTATCACGGGAAGGATGCAGAACGTCTCGTTCTGAACTTGCTCCAAAACAAATTGCTTTAAGTTTGAATACTAATCAAACAGTGGGCCTACATCACCACGATAATACACGTGTTCCATTGTACAGATGTTTAGTTATGTTACGTTGGTGTGGCACTTGTTTAACGCAAAAATGCGGACATGTTCTGTCAAAAACAGACGTCTGGCAGGCCCGCGATTGACATCAACAACGCCCTGGGTACACACTGTGAGTAAGCCCCCCCCCCATCAGGACTTTTCAGCCCTTACAATAACAACAGTAAATAACAATATTGGCATCCCAGTTTCGGTAATGTCTCCCTGAAACCTCATTCGGAGAGCCTTTCCATTATCCACCACCTATGGATGGACCCGCCGTGTCCCGGGCCGGCAACATAAATCTGTACTGTTCACGTAATAACAGAGAGAATATTGACTTAATTTTTACGGTATCACGGACCTCCCTCCCATTACAAATTATAAGATTTTGGACATAGCCATCGTAAGTTAAAATGAATAAACACGACGTTTCGACCTCTATAGAATCAGATGTCGTCTTCAGGCGACAATACAATTAATACAAAGATAACTCTATCAATAACAAATAGATATCGTCAAAACTCCAAACCTTAGTTGTACAAATATAGTGTTAAAATAATAATAATAATACTAAAACAGTACTCAACATTACATACAAGAAGGATTCCTCACGTGGTTACAATCTTATTGTATTAGTAAGTATTTCAACGTACGGTGGCAATGTCCGAAATCTTATAATTTGTAATGAGTATATTACTCCCTCCCTTCCTTTTTTATTCTAAAAACATGCAATCCTAACATTTCTAACTTATCACATTATATATAATTTTTTACATATATTTATCACCACATCAACTGACAGGCCTACTTTTAACTTAATATCTTATAAAATAGACTTCTTTATGGTCTTGGGTCTAGCAAAATCATCTATAAAATCGGTAAAATTCATTTTTAACGTACTGTCGCTTTGCGTGCACATTCTTTTTTTTCTCAATCAGCATCTAACTGGGAGCGGATCTACTACGTACTATGCCCGTTCCGCTGCTACTACTTTGTCACTGTATTCTAATAATACAGACAAATACGATTCACCCGCGTCTTTCGTATTTATCATATGTTTTGTAAGTTTAATTGTTTTTTGACTGTTAATTTTTTACGTTAAGGACGTCTTCTCATCTTTCCCTTGCACGGACGTTGCGCCCCTGAACACGTGTCCAGAGTGTGGCCGTGGGACTGACGTCTGGTAACGCTACAGAAATCTACATTGCAAATCCCGCACGGTACCATACACTTGATGGTAACCAGATACCATGCATGACTGAGTGGAAACGGAACAGGCAGATACCGCAGATAGTGTAGGTCCGCCAGCCTTTCCTGAACGGTCATCTGCGCCGACCACTTTCAAGTATGGCTAAGTTATCTGCAGGGACGAGAGGGGAGACGACGCGATGACGTTCACTGTCTCACTTCCATATTATTTCCCTCTCTGTCACACACACATGCTTTCGTTGTTCGCGCCAGTCTCGTTCCAGCCGATGCACAAAACTGTTCTGCGCATGTGCAGAGTGAATGAAAATTTTGTTACCCTCGCAACGAGGTGGCTGTCTACTCCGCACCGAGACCCCAGTTAGAGGTGGGCTAAACTGTTATTTTAAAATACTAGGTATGAAAATACCGTTCCAAAAAATAACAGGTACAAATACCTGTTATTATATACTATATATACATAACCTATATTATCCTTTGTAAGTAACTCGTTTTGAGGTTCCTGCAGGTCTCCTATGTAATATCTTCAAATAAATACACTGCAAGTAGGTTTATTTTCACCAAGGTAAACCTATTAATATATTAATAAACCTACTTGCTGTGTATTTATTTGAAGATATTATATAACCTATACTATATAATTTGTTATAAGAAATAAATTGATTATTATATATATAAACTTTCACAATTGAACTTATTTTCATTTATCTTTCCCAAACGTTTCGAGGTGATGTTCCTCTTCCTCAGTGGGATTAAATACTCATTATCCCATTGGAGTATTTAATCCCACTGAGGAAGAGGAACATCACCTCGAAACGTTTGGGAAAGATAAATGAAAATAAGTTCAATTGTGAAAGTTTATATATATAATAATATTTATAAAGTGAACGAAGAGGATCAATCAACAAGATAATTATAAATAAATTGAAACTAAAAGTATGAACAGTGTTACTTTACACTGTGACTTTATTAAACTATTACTGTTTAAATGAAAATAAGAAACCAGAGAATTTATAGGCCTATCTCCCTTTGGGAATACCAATTTAAGTTTTCACTAGTAGTAAACAAACTAACATTGGTTAGGCAAATCAGTTGCGAAACTCGGGGCAATTAAATAATTTAGAGTAGGCCTACACGTAATACCACAAAAAATAATGTGAAAAAACATCAGAAACGTATAATAAAAACATTGTTAACAGTAAGCCACAAGAGTGAATGAGAATAAACAAAATTTTACAAATAAAAATAAAAAACTGTAATAAAATAAATATAAATACATAAATAAAAACTTATAAATAATAAGCAACAACAAAAGTAAATTAAATGCATTACAGACAGTTAAGGAACAGGACTAGATAAAGTACATAAATGTCCATTACAACAATCTCATCATTTACGTGAGATGTGTAGTGAAGTTAAAATCACATTAATAAAAAGTATAATATAGCTTATCAACATCAGCCACTCTATAGGTTATAACTCAATATAATTAAATACAACTATTTCACTAACGACTCGGAACGCAAAGTTTTTTCGAGTAAAAACATGAAGTTTTACCAACCGATTTTAGTTACAAGTGGTGACTAGTATAATATATAATTTATTAGCATATAATCCGTATTATATATCTGCATATCACACGAGAATAAATGTAACAGCAGGATGAATTATTTCCTTTATTAAAAACAGCTTCGTCTCTTTGCGCAGAATGAAGTATACAGGACGAAAAAGTGGCTCCTACTATAGTTCCTACTCGAAATATGCTTGATACTACCTGTTCCTAAAATACTAGGTGTTCTTAAAATACTACTGTTCCTCTGATACGCTTAGTATTTTGTGTAACGGTGATACCCCTAGTATTTGAAATACCTAGTATTTTAAATACGCGTTACTGGCTGTTCCTTGCGTTCCAGCGATATTTTTGTACGCCTAGTATTTGGCCTTGGCGTATTCGTTACGTGATCTTGCGTACTTTTTGTGTGTGTGTGTCTGTGTAGGTGCGTTGGGGGTGTGCCTCGACTCGGACAGCGAGGGCGGCGTGTCTCGACTCGGAATAGCGTCGCCGCGAATAACAGGTATTTCAATTTTTCAGTCACTGTTACATCCGTTCCACAAAAATATCGTTCCAAAATACCTGTTACAGGTATATCGGCCCACCTCTAACCCCAGTGTTCAGTTTACATCCTCCCGCCTCTAACGAAAGCAGTTATTAGAAACGTAAATCTATGAAGCAGACTGACCGTTCCGGCGAATCAGAGTACAGTATATCACACATACTCATGCACATACACTTTTTCGTTATAAGTTACGCTATTCTGCTTGCGACAGATATTGTTAGCTTAAATGCATAACCACGTGAATTTAATTATAATATGCCGTGAGCATACCATTACGAAACAACATTCATTTGTATTCTGAATACCTACACAACTGTCCCGCGAGGAGCAATTCAAGGTTAAATTACGTATACTCGCACTATTCTAGCAGCTGTTTGTGGCAAGTGCTTTGTTTACAATCGGTCGGTAACATGACACTGCCGTTCTGTTCACGATGGGCACACGGTAATATAAACTGAATGACGCTTTATCGTATTTCCGGTCCGTGGGCTCGAAACAGAGAAACCGCCAAATCGATTCATTCACGATTCACGACAGGTTCTAGAAATCTCTGAAATCACAACCAGAAATTCCTGGTTTGCACGAAGTCCATATCTCCCAGGATTCCAATATTCTACGATACACCTTCCTTCAGATTATATATAGATAAGTGGATAAAAGATTCCTCAGAACTTTTTAAAATCGCATTTTCATAATGGCGATGGGAATAAACAGGATAAGTTTAATTGTGCTTAAACTGAAGAATGAAAACAATTTGTAAAACCACGTTAAAGAAATCTATTCAGCGACTGACTACAGATATGAGAAACGATTTCAGTTATTGAAAACGCCGGGATAATCTAAATTTACAATTCAATGTAAATAAAGCAATTATTCTTTTCTACGTAATTTCTGCGTAGAACAAATAATTAATTGCACTATGTTATTAAACGATGCTGCGACTAATCAACTTATTTCTTTCCTCAACTGGTGGATTATATAATTTTAAGACTCGTCTGGTTACGTGTTGATTTCCTCTTGAGGTGCTTTATTATCCATCCAATGAGTGGATCGCTTCAACATTTTGACGTTCGAACAAACGCTTTTGGTGTTACTGAAACACACTTCACATTCATTACTCTCTTCAGTTCATTATTTATAAACTTCTATACGATGTTTTGTCTTGGGCCAGCTCTGTAACTATGAGAACACTACAGTGAAACAGTCGAGCTAGTTATTTAATAGCTGATTATAGATTACAAATTTATTCTCCTATTCGTTACGTTTAAGCTCTGTTAATTTATATTTACGTCGTCGTCGTCGTCGTTCTTCTTCTTCTTCTCCTCCTCCTCCACGTTTTTCTTCCTCTTCCTCTTTTGGCACTACAAACCGAGGTTGTCCTTGTCGTTCACAACTTTAATAGCCTATTGGATCCTGTCTTCAACAAGTAGATACTGAATTTTCTGACGTCTTCCTCAATAGCATTCCTCCATCACTTTCTACGGCGTCTCTCTCTCTCTCTCTCTCTCTCTCTCTCTCTCTCTCTCTCCCTCCCTCCCTCCCTCTCCCTCTCCCTCTCCCTCTCCCTCTCCCTCTCTCTCTCTAATGCCCCCGGAAGACTTGCCGTGCTGCATTCATACGCCGTATGTGGTCAAACAATTTTTGCTTTCAATTTTAATGTAACTTACGTAGACAATGTTAGGCCTATACGGTACTTTCGTTTACTCAAGTAATTATTATTTTTTATATGTAATGCCTAGTTCTTTATTCCATGTTTCCATTTTAACTTAGTTCATGACTAGTATTTTGAGGTACCTACTAACGAAAGGGTCCCCTGCTTCTTAACTTACATCTAATGACTTTCAACCGTACAACGTAGCCTACGCGCATTGAGATTTATGTTCATTACGACTTATTTCACTTCACTATTGGCCCAGTCCTTAACATTTTTCTGTGGCTGTCTGTCCCTACCAGTCGTGCATGTTGTTAGTAAGACAATTGGAAAAACGGTTCAAGGTATCGACTTCAAGTACAAAACATACGCTTCTAGTAGAAGCCAACATGTCTGTTTGTTACTGCGATGCACTGGTAAATTCGAAGTACTAAACTCCTGCGATTTTTCAGGTTTTTTTTTACAATTTCTGGAAGATTGTTCTGACGATTTTGTTTTGAAATGATGCTATTTTTTAATATGCGTTCACAACTTGTACACAAAATTTACTCGATGGAACGTACTATTTACTCTAACTAGCACTAGTAAACTGCAGTAGGTCTATGTTACTGATAGATATAGAATATATTTTATATGTACACCACGTCCTCACCTCCCTACGTCATAATTCAGTGAAGGTATCAATAATTTTTACAACACTAACATCTTTTAAATCTAGCTTTTTAGTTGAAAAACAAAATGAAAATTAATTTTTCTCACAATTAAAGATAGAGAAAAGAATTTTTGGAATAACGGTTTCTATGGGTGGAGAGTTTCCTATTTCACAATTACTTTAAACATATAAAAATAATATTTAGTTAGCATAAAGTACACCGGAAAATTAGTTTTTGTATAGTGATATTAAATTGACGAAATATTAGTTTAATAGTACAGTAATTATTAGCATAGTATAGTATTTATTTCAACACTGAAATAAGAAAAAGAATATATCTCGCAAATAAAACATATTATGGATTAAAAAAGCACCTGAGATCTAGCTTCATCTCAAGAAGCACGAAATGCGAAATCTACAAAACAAATACTTGTCAGGCATGTAACGCCAAAACGTAGGATTTTTTTTTTTTTTTGAAAGAAAGATAGGGACCACCTTGGCAGCGAGTGAAATGAGTGACGAATGAGTGAAACAATAAAAGAAGAAATTTACAATAGCTGTACAGCCTTCAACGTCGAAGTACAGATGTCTAAAAGCATCATAAATCTAAACAAAAGCAGATGTTCGGCAGAGAGAAAATTTTCCAAGAAAGACTACAGAGACGTGTGAACCAAGTCAACATGTACAGCCAGAAGCATGTCGAATTAAGGAATTGTTCTAAAAAGAAAGGCAAACAATCGCCAGAACGCAGTACAATGAAACTTTACTAAGAAAATGGTACGACAAAGGCTAACGTACTAAATCAACGGAACAACTGTATGTCACCGAGAGACATCCTGGAGAGTGGAGCATTTAGCAATACAAAGGGTGGCACACGTGGGAAGACTTACGTAACACGCGCTTCTGAACGAAGTAAGAAACAAAGGGTGCCTTGCTAAGAGGCATGAACAACGCCAAGAAGAGTTATGACCATAACATATTGAAAAGACTACAGCAGGGGTGGAACCAATTAACAGATGCAGCTGCAAGTTGGACAGAAAGAAGGATGTCACTGTAGAACAATACTCGAAGCGATTTATGACCGTGGGAGCGAGCATACTGAAGCAAGAGGTAGCTGAACCCAGAGCAAGAAATTGGTGGGAACAGAAATCAGCTATCAGAAAGCAGCTAGGAGTATAGGCAGGTTTCCTGAAGGGAATTCTAGGTAATCCAAAAAGCAAAACCAATGAACACGAAGCAGAGTAACTTGTGGGAGTACAAGGAGGGACTTTCTCAAGAAATATAGAGAAAGAACCAATGGAAACGAAGCTGGAGTACGAAAAAGGACTTAAGTGGGAAAAAAGTAAGAAAATAGTGGGAAAAAGTAGAGGAGGCGATAAATACACAGAACGAGGGTGAGATCAGGGAGTCTTTGCTAAAATTTCGGAAGTCGATGACTAAAGTTACGGAGAGTCGGTAGAGTCCGTTATAATGATTCGGAATAGTGACTAAAACACTTAGGAGTCTAACTTAAACTTCGTGGAGTCGACCTAAAGTTTACGGAAATTCGAAGTTAAAAGTTCGGAGAGTTTACTTAAAATCAAGTGAGGTTATCATGTGAAGAACAACCTGTGAAGTGAGAACTAGAGTAGTAAATAGTAACCAATAATTCCACTATATCTAAAATTGGGAATTACCGGTTAGCATTTGAAGGAGTGAATAGTGAAAGTGTATATGTGTCAATTACTTCATGTAGGAGTCACATTTGTTATGCACGCAATGAGACGGTGTTCAACGCAATTGAAGGAGCGTCTACATCTCCATACGCTGAATTAAGTAACATAGAGGGAGAGTCTATAATGACGACGCGCCGTAGTTTATGGATAGGCCTACGTACCCAGAGTAAATTTTTTATGTATTAATTTTATTTACTAAATCACCTGTCTGTCTCTCTAAAAGAATCCACATAGAGAATTTCATAATATAGGATGTACTCATTCAAAACGTACTTATAAATGATAAAATCACAGTGTTAAAAAATAAAGAGAATTATATACAGCCATATTTAAATGAATCCATTTAAAATTATACGTTATAATGAAATGAGTAATTAGTTGTAAGAAGTAATTCATGTTTTAATGATACTCAAAAAGTAATATTAAGATAAAAAGGAATACTGAGGTGTGAAGAGATATTTTAGTTTCTTTTATAATTGTTTTTTTATTGGTAGAAATAATGTATTAAAATAATTCTTGATGAGCAATTGTTAATTAAATTAGTCTTATGATACCAATAACAATAATCGTTAACATAATAAATGTAGTAGTATACAGACAAACCCGTCTTGTATATTTATTGAAGATAACCCTATTAAATTAATCATTGGAATTAGCTGTCAAAACCTTCCAAGTACCTAATATTGAATAATAGAGTATTATAACCTGTGATTACATAACTGCTAATGGATAAATTATTATTACAAATAAAACCCCTGAGATAGTAAACGTTAACAATTCAAATTATCATTGTATTTGACGCACACAACGTCAAACAAAATATCAAGTAAACGTAAAAATTAACGTAGCAGGCAGATGCTTCAGAAACCCGGACAATGACAAAAAATACTGAGACTTCTAGGTTGCTGTGAAAGACAGATTCTAAGAACAATATTTTGAGGAGTACAAGAAAACGGAATGTGGCTCAGGCGCTATAATTGTGAACTATACCATCATTAGAAAGAGCCGGGCACTGTCAGGCTAATCAAAATACACAGGCTAAGGTGGGTAGAATGGATTGAGAGAATGGAGGAAGGACAGCCTACGAAACATATTTTCTACCAGAAACCAATGGGTAGTAGAAAAAGGGGACCCCGAAGGAGATTCAAAGACCAGACAGAGGAGGACCTCGGAAAGCTGAACATAATAAACTGGAAAGCCAAGCCATGCAATAGGGAGGAATGGAATCGACTCTTGGAGCAAGCCAAGACCCACCAAGGGTTGTAGAGCCACGGTTGGTTGGTTGGATACTATTTATTAGTTTTTATACAGTAGGCCTAATATTAACGATATAGTGTATTTCGTTATATGGGGAAAACAGTGTAGGTATTTTATTTCCATACTCTCAAAACTAAAATTGCTCTCTATTCAGTTGAAAATGACCCTCTACGGTTATGATACACTTTCAACGCACTTCGCGACTGTCATGCCATATAGACTTACTTTTGGAAAAACCATACATGTTAAAATATATAAGCAACTAACTGAGATTTCACCGATTATTGATAGGCCTAACTAACATTACTAAAAAAAAAATAACGGAAAAACAGAGTCCAGGAACTTCCAACGATTAACCAAAATTTATAAGACGAAATCTCTATTAACATGTAATTTTATTATTGGCTTAAAAATACTCCTTTTAAAATTTATGTGTTGTAGTTCAGAAGAATTTTGTTTAACAAATATAAAAGTGTGCCTAACTAAATTAGGTTATACTGTACGGAAAGTCGAGTGCTCCAATACTAGCTTATAAAAAAAAAAATTGCTGGTAAAACGTTTGTCCATTACATCGGTAACATGCTTCATAAACAATGAAAATCATAGAAGCAGGTTTATTTCGGTATCGAAGTCATAAAAAATGAGCTTCACACGCGTGACGTAGGCGTGATATGGCTTATCTTAACGCTTGTTATGATTTATCTGGGCGTAAAAATTCACGGTCATGAAGTACATGACGATATACACCAACGACTTGTGCAATACCACCACTGAACAGGTTTCGTCACGTTCGTGCAGGTCACCGCTCCGTTACGCCACTGGCTAATACGACACTGACACTTATGACGTCAATGGGGATTCCGTTACGGCGGAAACAAAAGTTGTATGAACTAAGCAGTTCATAAACAACATTTATTTTTAATTTATTATGTGCTTTATATGCCATTCGCTTTCGCCTGGCACCTAAGGGATTAGGAGACCCTTACACAACACGCACACAAATGCAGCTGCTCGCGTCCGCTCCGGCCGGCAGGTAGATGACTCATAACTGGGGCCCTAATTGAGTAATTGCTACTTCTTTAAAATATAAAATTTAACTACTGACATCAGTTTATTTGTAAACTTCGTGCAATTCCAAGAAAAATGACACCAAACACGGTATGATTATGATAATATATGATGTTCAACATGCATAGTAGTATTTTATATTTAATATACCGGGGTACCATTAATTTTTTTTTGTTACATTTCGACATCAAAGTGTGTTATATATTGTTGATTTATTTTTACATTTATTTTTAGTGTGTTTATACACAGCATGTATCAATTAAAATTTAAACTTGTAAGCGCAGAATTAAAATAAGCTTACTTTTTAACCTCACAGCTTCTTCATGCAAGTGCGGGTAACTGGTTGAATTATTTTTTATCTTAATTATTATTAATTCTACCAACTACCTCGAAGCTACAATGAACCGCTGTTCAGCGACATTTTGAAGTCTGTCCGGAGTTTAGTTTTGACTAAGCGTCGTTATGAAAGATATTAGCCAAAACAACCCTGACTCACTTCCTGTGTATAGGGCATCCGCTTTCGACGACAATGAATATGACTCACTTCCTGTGTAGTAAGTAAGCGCCACTGTCGGGGGTGTCGAAAGCATCATTATTGTCGGTGGCTTTCCTTAGTAATGTGGTCGGTGTTGTGCTGTGCGTGGAGGTTTAAGTGTTACAGTTATGTCCTCTAAGTCTAAGCACGTGTTACATTCGCAAGCAAGAACGATAGTTGCTTCGGTGATACAGTATTTTTATATGGAAAAAAATAATATGGGGCCTCTATTGGATGTAAGAAAAGTTTTGGAAAGAGTTTCATCAGCGTGTAATGTTCCCAAACGAACCGTCGCCCGGATAAATGCTCAATTGAAATCAGCGCTACGGGAGAAAACTGAGACCGTGGAAGATGATGCGAGCGACAGAGAAGACGACGTAGTTAATGAAGTTTCAGCCTGTAAGAAGATAAAAATAACAACGCCTAGGAAAACACCAGGAGGGCCACAACGAAATAGAAAAGTGACGGGCCTCGACGAGTTTGCGAAATCGGCCATAAGGCGGCACATCCTGCAGTACTACGAGCGGCGAGAGATACCATCCCTCGAGAAACTTGTGAGTTCGTTGAAGAATGCGAGTCTGTTCGACGGCGGGAAGACGGCATTGCATCGTATTGTACCAGATTTGGGGTTCGTTTACAAGAAGCATAATAACCGAAGGGTTTTGATGGAAAAGCCTACAATCGCTTTATTAAGATGCCAGTTTTTACGTAAAGTCCGAAATGTAAATATTGAAAAATGTTGTGTTCCTAGATGAAACATGGTTAAATGAAAATGTACATAATGACAAAGGATGGACCGACGATACAGTTAAGGGGACATTGAATGCTCCCTTAGGCAAGGGGAAAAGATTGATAATTTGCCATGCTGGAAGCCAGAAAGGATGGATCGAAGCTCCCCCACTCGTGTTTGAGTCAAAGAAGACGGGAGATTATCACGAAGAAATGGACCATAAAGTTTTTGAAAACTGGTTTTTTAATACACTAATCCCTGCAATACCCCCTGCGAGTACGATAATCATGGACAACGCTCCGTACCATTCCAGAAAAATAGACAAAGCACCAACTTCAAGCTCAACAAAAGCCGCAATGATCCCCTGGCTGAAAGAGAAGAAAATTCCATTTACCCCTGACTTCCGGAAGCCAGAAATCTACGAATTGGTAAAATTACACAAGCCTCCAATTCCAAAATATGCCATTGACACTAAAGCCACCGAATTAGGGTTCAAAGTTATCAGGCTTCCACCTTACCATTGCCATTATAATGCCATAGAAATGGTCTGGTCTTACTTGAAGGCGTACGTGAAGGAAAGAAATAAAACTTTCAAGCTGAAGGATGTGAAGGAACTTTTTATGGAGGCGGTCGCCCAAGTCACACCGGAATTGTGGTCAAGGTATATTCAACATGTCAAGAAAGCCATGGACGCAGACTGGGAGAGTGAAGGATTGCACGACCAAAGTGTTCAGGAGTTAATAATCAATTTGTGCCCAGGCGATGATGATAGCAGTGAATGTGATTCCGACGATGACTCAGACGACGACATCGGGTGCTACCCACTGATGTAAGATTTTCCAGGTACGATTTGAGGACTTATTAATATATTTAAAGTTGTGTTCACAGGATAGGGCTACTGTTATATAACATATAATTAAGAAAATAATCTACCCTGAAATTAATTTTATTTTTAACTCATGACTGACCGATTTCGGCACTAAGGCCATCGTCGGCGTCTTCTTGATTATCGTACTTGCAGGGGGTATTGCGGGGCTTAGTGTATTAAACAACCAGTTTTCAAAACAACCTGGTGTTGACTAAAACACGAGTGGTGGAGCTTCGATCCATCCTTTCTGGCCTCCAGCATGGCAAATTATAAATCTTTTCTCCTTGCCTAAGGGAGCATTTCAGAGTACATTGTGTTCTTAATTATATGTAATATAATTATATATTAGAGTTTTTTAATGCGGTGGACCAAAACTTTGTTATTAGAATTTTATGGTTTCAATTAATTATTCAATATGGAGAAGTTTACTCTTATGATTTACATGTAGTCCACGTTTCTTATTTTTGTAGGATAGAATTTTTAGTTTTGTAAAAATTTTATTTTTAAGTTTGTAAATAAAAAAATCATTATATTGCATACAGTATTCGTGTGAAGTTATTAAAAAAAGTTTTTATTCAGTATGTATTTTTGTTATAATTGTTTTTTATCTATTACTAAAGGTTTTTTTTTGTTTATCCATAAATATGGGCTATCTGTAAATAAAACCACGAAAAATATTTCGTTTATGACCCACTTTTGTTAAGATGGCGTTTTTAATTTTGTAAAAATTTTACTTATAAGTTTGTACATAAGAAAAACAACATTGTATTGTATATAGTATTTGTTTAAAGTTATTTAAAAGAAGCATTTCTTAAGTATGTATTTTTGTTATACATTTCTTAAGTATGCATTTTTTGTTTGTTTTTATCTATTAATAAAGGTGTTTTTCGTTTATATATTAATATATTTTCGAAACGATCAAAGTTAAAGAAAATATTGCGTTTATATTCATGTCGTTTTTCGTGTGTTAATGTAAAATTTTAAGAGAAAAATGCCCATCACATCCAGGAGTAAAATATTTTTAGTACTGTATTACAAATAGGCTTTTCCATTTTATAAAAATTAAAAACATAATAATGTGGAATTTAAACTAAAAGGCTAATATATTTCATCTTGTACTTATTTAACATTAATTTTAATGTTATCATTAGTAAGTTTTTATCATTGGTAACCGATTTTATATAATATTAAAATGCCATTCTCAATTTTAAATAAAACTCGTCTTTTTAGTACTGCAATATGTTTTTTTTTTTCTAAAACCCAAATATACTCCCTTGACGCTACATGGTTAACAGTAACTATATGTTGAGAGGACTCATTTTTCTCGCAATTTAACGAAGATCACGAAAATCATATTTTAATTTGGATTATCATTCAATTTAAATGTGTCATAATTTGTAACTGTTTCATGAAGCTGTATACCTGCGCGTTCGGGCAAGGGTGTGTGGCCCGGGCGCTCGTGAGTGCGCGTGCGAGAGCAAGGGTCTGCTAATCCCTTAGGTGCCACGCGAAAGCGAATGGCGTATAATAGTATGGTTGTACCATACGATCAGGACGTCGCGTCGGCTCGTCATTATACACATACAAACAGTGCGACCGTAAAAGTACTGTATTTCTGACATTCTCTGCCAGGAGCCGTTTACCCATTTGACCTCTCGCAATGCTGGGTTGACTTTATACAGATTCCCGTATTATTTTCTTACATCACACACGGGAAGAATTTTACACTACTTGTCCTCGAATGTTGTTCATCTTTCATTATACTACCTATACGCCCTATTGCAATAAATACACTCGGTTAATTATTTTCAAGTGCCTTATCAGTAGCCAACTGCAGTAAACATCCTGTGTTTTTGACAGCCGCAACAACGTCTCTCTCTCTCTCTCTCTCTCTCTCTCTCTCTCTCTCTCCCCCCCCCCCACTCTCATTAATTGTTCTCAGAAAGTCTCGAGTATAACAAGTTCTTGAGTAACATTTCGTATGACATATGAAGATGCAGAAATCTTGTACAGTTGCAATGTCACAATATCGTTAACGTTAATTCGTCATATTCCTGATAAAGCCAAGTGTCGGTAAATTTTTGCAAAATAAGCATATTCTGCAGTGCAATCACGGTCATCCATGTCAGTATGTCTGTCCAAACATCTGACAGATGGCGGTGTAACAAAAAAAGACTGTTGCACGAAATTGCACTGCACAATTAATTGTACTTGGTTAGGAAAATCGAAATTAACCGTTTGATACCGTCATATTAATTACCTACGCTTGGGTGAAACAACTGGGGGTTGTCACGTTTTGAGCTGGACGGTTCGATATGTCTGCACCAGCGCTGTTCTCCGTAATTCTGTAATAACAGGGGCATCGAGAAAACTGTCCAAGTAGGTCCGGGGGAGGAGGGTCGATTAATTAAAGCTGCTTATTAGTAACTCAATTGGTGTCAGTATTTTGTTTTCCACTATACCATACGATGATCAGCGACACCATCGTAAGAAAATTTAACCTCTCCCTGAAATAAAATTTTTGCATAACATGGAAATGTTAGGGTCTCATCATGAAATTCACTGCGGGGAGATTGTAATGCACTTTTAATAGGCCTTAATAAAATTTCACGTTACAATTATTATTCATACTACACTTGGCCTACGAGCATGTGTAAAGTAAGAGTTTATCAAGCTAAATTATTCAATGACAATATTAATATTTATCACATACTAATTCTCAGGAACAGGATGTCACACTTACTTTAGTGTAGAGACTCTTAAGAATTATCCCAGGGCGCCAGTAATAAATAAACACAATTTGATTGTTATTAATTAAATTTTAATAACTATTTTGCATTTACATATTACAAAATGTGTAGTCATTACTTTAATAATTTTACTAGAAAATTTGTTCGTGCTTATTCTTGGCTATGGATTCTTAGACTTATTGAGTCACCAAATATGATTTACATACATTTAAAATTAATAAGCAATAGTAAAATGAGTGTTCATTTATTAGTTACTTGTATGTTGATCTCATTCTGCGATGCGATGTCATCAATTCTGCTGGTTCCAGGATGGTCGTCCGACGTTGATCGTTGGGCAGTTATCCTTGTTAGTTTGCACTATTTTTTCACTGGTTTCACAGGTATTACACCATTCGCTTAAATAATTTCGTTAAGTCATGTGTTTCTCTAATTCGATTATTTGTGTTCTGATTTATTCTGTATAAGTATAATGAGAGTCAGATCCCGTTGAACCGGGACCCTCTTCTTCTCCCAGCGAATGCTAGAAAATGCTCTAAAAAGAACACTTGGTACAAGAAAAAATTCAAATTAATTTTTAGGTTAAGTTTCAGACCTATCACATCCGTCAACAGGTGTTATGTACCCATGCCACGCCACTGATGTAAATAGTATTAGAATTCGTCTGTCTTTCCATAGCTTTCATAATTTTATTTTCTTCATTTTATCTAATTATTTTTATTGTCTAGGTTTATAGCTTTATTTCTGGTTTTCATTTTCTCGTACGAACTCCGAAATTCATCATCATCATCATCATCATCTTCAAGGATTAAACAAGAATGGTTTTTTTCCGGTCTCAAATAGGCAGAGATTAGAGCTGATCACTCCAGCGCTTCCTCGGACGTCCCACACCTCTCCGTCCCCTCGGCTTATAGTTCCATAGTTGTTTGGGGATGCGGCAGTCATCCATTCGGCAAAGATGTTCACACCAACTAAGCCGATACTTGGCTATCCTGTCAAGTATACTCATAATATTCCGTTTCTGCCGTAAATCAGTGTTTCTTTTACATATGATCATTGAGAGTATACCCTACCATATGCTTGAGAAATCTTATTTCAGCCGCTTGGATGCGACTGGCCTGGCCTTTCGTTAAAGTCCAATTCTCATACCCATAAAGAAGTGTGGAAAGAGCCATCACCTTGTAGAATTCTAGGCGTGTTCCTTTACTTGCTGACTTAAGGGTTCGCCTAATGGTCCCGCACATAGGGTTGAACTTATGCAACTTATTCACAACGTCGCCAACTCCGAAATTGATATAAAAATAAGTATAATACTTCATTTTTACGGAATTTTTTAATCTTAATTGAAAAAAATTATATCACTTTATTTAATTTACAAAGATATGTCCAGCCTTTTATTGACTAAATGTCAAGGCTCAAAGAAGAACACACCGCGTTGAAAAACAACACTGATTAGCTGCGTACGACTCAAATAACTGAAGAAAGCTTTCCAAAAATTGTACATGAATGTAAGAGAATCTACAGGTAATTCCTCACTACGGAAAAATGAAACGAATCGAATTTATGTAACTCAGTATGTGAGATAGTTCTAATGTTAACCCACTTGTAAGAAACATAACAATGGGTTGGTTGGAGGGGGAGAGGGGTCAGCGAGAACAATCTGCTCCCGTTCTACGGTCCGATGAGTCACCTTGACCGCTGTCGCTTTCACACGCGTCGTTAAGTTTCTAGAGGTCACTCACTGTACTACTGTTCTGCCACCGACCTTTTAGCTCTACACTGGTCAACACGTCGACTTTTGTCATTTTTCTTAACTGATGCAAAACACTTTTTGTTAATGCTAGCGGTTTTAACCCAATGGGGTACAAAGAGTTCGTTATGAGCATTCCCTCTCTAATGCCGCTCCCTCTAGTTTTTGACACACAAGTTCTTGGAGAGTTCCATGCAAGTGTCGTTATTTGCTTTTCCAATAACTTCTGTGTGACGATGTGCGCGGTTTTTTGATATGAGGTCAGAGATTTCGTTTCAATCGTAACCTTGAAAACAAAACACTAGAAAGGAAGTGCAGAACGAAACACAGATAAGAAGACCGCCCACACGATTCTGTCTCTTCAAAAAATCCCTTATCTGTTCCAAGAATTGCAGTTTCTTCTTTTCAAATTAGGCCTACACAGGGTTTCAGGATCAATGTAGCTGACACTTATAGGATTGCCAACCGCACTTATAATCTGTAGTACCGTACTATGTCAGTATACTGTTAAAAAGTATATAGTACGGAAATACAGTATGTTTCGAAACTACACTTTAAATTATTTTAAATTTCTGGGTGACGTTTGTCCTATGCCTCTTAAAAACCGTCAAATCTATGTGCATTTTGCTACATGTATTATGTTACATTTTCCCAGTAAATCAGTTTTTAAAGGCTTGAAGACACGTATATTAAAGGTTACAATCCTAGACACGTATATTAAAAATTATGATAACTTTAAAAGGGGGTTTACAGCAACGCAATAAAAGAATTTTTGTGTGTTACGACACTAAAAAAAAGAAAAGAGGAAACTGATGAGTTTCCCTCTGTTTGTAACATAAGTTTAAGAGTTTTAAGAATCCTTCATTCTTCGTACAGAAAATTTTGTTGTATCTCGAGAACATCGATGCTCGAGAATGGCTGCAATTTAATTCATCCAATTTATCTATGCTCGCATCATAATCTGATTTCAAAATAAAATTCAGATTCACAATTGCGGTTCAGATTCACAATTGCGAAGCAACGGTAAAATCGTCGGACGATACAAATACGATTAGGCCTACAACAGAACCAGGATGTTATTTAATTCAGAAAACGCAATTTAATGACATGTTTACAAAATTGTTTCATCTGCAGACTTTCTTAACAAGTTTACAGGGGGGGGGGGGATACTGACGGTTAGTTTTCAAGAGCACACAGGGAAGTACCTGAAGTCCTACAAAATAAAAAATAGACCTACTGTTTACTACAAGCCAAAGTATCGGACTATTTCTGTTACAAATTGTATTGCACGTTAATTGACGAACGAATAAACGTCAAGTCGCTTCATTGAATATATGTCTAATTAGCGTTATACGTCACACACTAAGGAATCAAAATGGCGGCTAATTACTTCATAGCTGATATCTAACCGGGCGACTGGCTACGTTAATAAAATATGTTCATAACTGTCGAAGATTTATAAATCTACGGTCCGGTTCCCGATTCGTTATGAAGTAGCCATTTCGTCATTGAAAGGATCATATATTTTTATTACGCAGGCTCGGAGGTCAGAATAGAAACGAACTTTACATACGCTGCCAAAGCACAGTGGACATTCTCGAGCAAACACTGGGCGCGTCGTTGTTATAAATGGTTTATAGCATACCCGACCGAAGTGGTATGGAGTTGTCGACTCCTGTGAGCCTCACTTGGGAGATCTAAGGAGGGCGTCGTCTGCAGCTAAGGGCACGTGGCTGAAAGCGAGTGGTCAAATAAACGATGCTAAAAACTTCGTCCTCTTAATCAAGTGGGTAGGCTGAAGAACAAGTGGTAGATTTCAGAGTTGGTAGGTCAATTATAGATCATACTTCTCCTTACAGCAAATAATTGAAAAGAAAACAACCTCTTAATTTAATTTTTATTGACATTGAAAAAGCCTACAACAATGTACCGTCAGCCAATCTGTGGACAGCTTTAAGATCAACTAGTATCAACCCCATTATCATAAAAGCGATACAAAATTTCTATAACAATACAATATCGAGAATAAAAATAGGAAAGAATTTATCACCAGTGTTTCAAGTGACCAAAGGTTTACGCCAGGGATGTTGTCTATCACCCACCCTTTTCAAAATTTATACGGAGAAAGTAACAGAGACTTGGGAAAAAATGTGCAGAACATGGGAATTCCACTTGATGGTGATACAGTTTCATGATGGTGATACTTGATTCATTAAAGTTTGCTGATGACCAATTACTTTTGGCTCAAGATTTTGAAGACGTAGAGTACATGACTAGAAAATTGATACTGGAATATCAGAAACTGGGACTTATAAAGGTAAATATGAATAAAACAAAATACATGGCAATAGGTGACCTTCATCAAGTCTTTATATTGGAGGAAGACATGGTGAAGACTTCATATACAGAGGAGTATTTAGGGATGAAAAATTACGACCAGTGGGAAGCAAGACAAAGAAATACAATCGAGAATTAATTTGGGAAAGATGGTTATATCTACATTAAATGGAATCCTGTGGGATAAGCAAATTACAGCAGAAACTAAAACCAAAATATTTAAAACCACTGTTAGAAGTATCATGACTTACGGCTCAGAAGTTTGGACTACTAATAATAATCACACAAGAACAAAATTAATGACAGCAGAGATGGACTTTTGGAGACGTTCGGAAAGAGTGTCCAGACGTGAGAAAATTAGAAATGAAGTCATTAAGGACAGAATGAATGTGAAAAATTCAATCGTTGATTTATCCAAACAAAAAATTGCAATGATGTGGGAGCCCGAAAAGAATGGGACAGGGAAGGTTTCCAAGGAGAGTTATGGAATAAACCCCACCAGAAAGAAGGAAAAGAGGAAGATCACCTATCACCTGGATACAAGAAATTCAGACTATATTGAGGGAACGAGAAATTGAAGAAGATCTTTGAATGGACAAGCAGCAGTGGAAGATGAGAATTCAATTACGTCTGTAATCTTGGGTTCTGGAAAATGTGTAAACATTGTACAGCCGAAAATAATAATAATTATAATAATAATAATCATCATCATGTGTTAGAAGAAATGCTTCATAAGATGGAAAGGGCATATGGTATAAGTAAAGATATTTACAATAAAAAGTGCGTGTCTAAAAATGCGAAAATAAGGCATTACAGTACAGTAGTGCAGCCAGAATGCCTATATGCAAGTGAATATCTAGCACTGAATTATAATGTAGACAAACTACAAATATTGGAAAGACGAATTATTAGGAAAATATTAGGCCCACGAAAAACTTCAGAAGGACAGAAATTAAGAAGTAATGTTGAAATATATCAAAGTATAGAAAATATAACAGAAACAATGAGAAAAAAAGACTATCTTTTTTGGACAATTATATAGAATGGACGACAATAGGTTGACAAAGCAAATCTTCAAATATCTGGGGGAAGAAGTCAAAATCAAGTTGGATTAAAGAAGTCCAAAAGGATTTAGAAAAAAATAATATACATGCAGAAGAAGCAAATGAAGGAGACGTTTTTCGGGCAAAAGTGTTAAAAATGGAGGGAGTCCAAGGTAGGAGAGAGAAAAACGCAGGTTCAAAGTGGACTGAAGACACACAGAAGAGATATTGTGAAGAAGAGACACAGTGAGAAGATGAAAGAATATTGGAAAAAAAGTAAAAAAACAAAGAGTAAAGAATTGAAATTGGCATGTGGTCCTTAGATGGCCGATACGAAAAAAAAATAATCATGTGGATATAGCATTTTATGGGAAAATCGATAATGAACTTTTACCTTTCATTTACTTCTTTTCTTTAAGATGATTTATTGGAAATCTCGTACGAGTCTCGGACGGGTTCCGTAACGCATGTTAAAACATTTTGCTTCTCTACCCAAACACGGGGCCAATATCCCCTCCGTACTGCTGAGAACAGCGTTGTTTGTATTTCAACAACAGAACTGCCTACTATTCTGTCATATTCATTTGTCTTTGTGAACGTACACTTCCCACATTATGAACAGATTTGTACAGTGTGTCAGCGACTAAGTGTCATGGAATTGTAACATTTGTTTGTCACGAAATTTCGAATATTTTAGAAGGAAAAAGGTAACTCTGGTCGAAGCGAAGAAACCGTCAAGGTGGGAAAAGGGCAAAAGCTGGATCTGCTCCTCATTTTTATGGCCGACGAAAGGTTCGAAAAAGGGTCTAATAATCCTTACCATGATCTTGCGCCTCGTACATACAGGTAGCTGAAATATTTGTTTCTGACCATCGGGGGGGGAGTTCAACAACCTCCTTGTTTCACAACTATGCACCTCTTTGTAATTCACATTTCAAGAATTAGTGGCACCAGGGTAAACCGACAAAACTGGTTAAATACCTGACATTAAGGGAAAGTTTAGAATTTTATCAGTCACTGTTGAGTTGACATTCGACCATTGTGTGTCAAATTTGTGTAGTGAACGATGACTTTCTCGTTGAAAAATGACTTGTCAGCGAGGAAATAATCTAATAGTTCATTAAAATTTCAAATTTAGAAAAGCGTTTACAGTGAAAGGAAGCAAGGAAGACTGCTGGAGGTGAACAAACATGAAGTGCAAGGCGAGACTGTATAGGGCCTACTTTGGCAGATGGGAAGATTTCAAAACGAGTTAACGAGCATAATCATGATCCTTTGCCGGTGAGTGTAATTAACAGACAAGCCATATCTAATTCCATTAAAATAAAGATTGACAGTATAGGCGAAAGAACGTGAAAACTCGTAAGGTAAGGATAAATAAAAAGGTACGCCGCTTGAGGCGGACTTCATGCCCAATACCTGGCTCACCGTCTCCGTTGAGGCACAGACCGAGTGAGCCGGGGAAAATGTGGGAATAACTCCTGACCGAAACGTAATGAAATAATCCTTACACTATTGTTATGGCAAACACGGATTTAGACAACGTATATACCGCGTGTTCTTTAAGAGCACTGTAAAAAAATACATTGTTTTTATTGAAATATAATCATTATTTCATAATTATATTATTATGTATTTTAACACTATTATTTTCTAAGTATTTTACTATTAATATAAGATAATAACGCGAAGAGGGAACTCAAAAGAGCAATGGGTAGCAACTGAAGATAAAAGTGGGAGGGCCTTGGGCGGAATGTAAACAACTGCACAAGAGAGTTGAGCAACAAGATCGTCACACTTCGTAGTCCTTTCCTAACCATAACAAAAATGGAGGCTATAGTGGGTGCTCCCTTTATGATCCACCCGGTCAGGAAAGAACAGCCCGCGTCGGGCCGTGATCTACCAAACTCCAGGAACAGATATCTCAGGGGCTGTCACTGTGTGCAAGTTCCCGGACGCGATAGTATACCTGGCGGAGGCGTTGGAGGCGATTTCAAGTCCTGCCCCCTAGTTATTACGAATTATATACAACATCTGTTTCAAGGATAGTGTATTTTATAAAAAGTGCAAAACGGAACCTCTCGTGATAATCACCAAGGGAAAAGGCAATCTGGACTCTCCATCAGCATAGAGATTCCTCTCTGCGTGCTAGGCACAGCATATAAACTTTTGAAGAGGTCACTGAAGTCACGAGTCTCGGCATCCGTGAAGAGAGCAGAGGACCTCTCCCAGAAATAGCACGGGATCAGATTCCATGACGGAATTGTAGAGGAAGTGGTTAAGACATTTCAGGCGGCCCAAGAGGGTAATCACTACTCCAGACAAATCGTTATGTTGGCAACATTGGATGTAAAAAATGGCTTTAACTCTCATAATAAATATATTTACCTTATTTCCTGTCTCGTGACCATATGTATTTACGCAATGAATATAATTAACGCGTTTCGAGACTATGTCTCGTCATCAGAATATATATATTAAAACTTAAATCACTCAATGAGGACGTCAAAAATTAAAATCACAAAAACGAAAACCAAACATAAGTCTTTATGTGATGCGAGTGCGCACTCGACGAAAGCCGACCGGACACTCAAGCCGACATGTTATTCAAGCTTTAACTCTGCTGGGTAATGAGACATACTCTATGTCCTCGAACAGACATAGTCTTGGTTGACTCATGCAAACGACCAAGAGCTTCACAGATACAGAGTTGATCCCGAGACACATTAGTTAAGGTCCAGGAATTAAAAAGATCACACAGTGTGGTCCGCTCAGGGCTCTATGTTGTAACACGACCTGTGGAACACTTGCTATCATGCAATTTTCCCCATGGAAATGCCTGAAGACGAGTTTCTTGAAAATGCGGATGACAGAGACAGTGGTGGTTGCATGTGATATTGAAGACGCAAAGAAAGGACTCAAACAAGTTATGAGACGAGTGTTCACTTGGACCGTGACCCAAACTTGACCACAGAGAAAATGTAGTTACTTCCATTCACTAAACGCCGGATCCTTATGAATATCGAGGTTCAGGTTGCGTACCACGGAGGCTACGAAATACCTGGGTGTGGAAGCTGGATACAAAGCTCACGTACTGGGAACAGACCATTCACCCCAGTGATGAGATAGAACTGGCGTGCCAACTGTTTTCGACGCTGAAGATGGCCTCAGATGGTGGGCCCGAAACGTCTGTCCTGCAGACAAGCCGTAGACCGCGGCCTAACAGTAGCCCCAACAGTGTTGACGCCGGCTGTGAAGAAAGCCTAAGGAATTTTACACGTAAAGTCCGTGTTCGATAAAGATGCAAAGGTCATTACAACTCAGAGCAGACTAATGGCAAACACAGGAGACCCAACAGCGGATAAGCGACAACTTTTCACGTCAGTCACGCATTCCGTCCTTCTGTATGGTAACGAGATTCGGGGTGATGCACTTCGTCCACGGAAGTACAATAAGAGAATCGCCAAGGCACAGAGCAAGCAAGCTCTTACCGTAGTGTCAGAATCAGTTGTTCTTGTGGTTGCTGCTGGGGTTATTCCTGCTGATCTCCCTACACAGACAAGAGAGACATGCTGGAAAGTGTACTATTGGTAACAGGGGACGATGAACTGCGAGGCTGATCACAAACCTTGATCACAATTAATTACTAGCTCACTTAATTTATCACTAGGCTTTAATGCTCATCTTCGTAGTATGGGTAAAGCTCTGACCCCAGCCTGCCAGTATGGCGTCTTACCTACAGACGATGCTTTCTACACTTTTTTTAGTGTAACGGTTGGATGGCACAGAGGGGAAATTTAGTAATCGAGATGGGCGAAACAATCCCGGAAACCATCGTGGGACGCCGGGATGCTCGTCGGTGGCGGCCTCTGGGATAGTGTCGTTGCCTACATTTAGGGTGGTGAAGAAGAAGAGGAAGAGATGACAAGATTTAATATAATCTGAACTCATGTCATTTGAAAACTCATGGGAATGTAGAAAATGAGTTGGTAGGGTGACGTGTTTAACTGAAGTATGACATCGAAGTGATAAGACGTGGAGTGATGAGTGATGCCTAACGTGTGGGAGATTTTTACTCTTTGAAATACTTCATATTCGTATCCGAGCCACAATAGAATAAACTAAATGAATAAGTATTACCTTCATAGTCCGTTCTGTGGCTTCCTTATATACGCGTAAAATTTAAAGATGTAAGAACAACGCGTTTCAGAACTTACGTTCCATCATCAGGTGCGTTTCCAAAGTTTCCATTGACGACCTTCAACGAGTGAAACGGACCTGATAATGGAACATAAGTTCTGAAACGCGTTGTTTTACATCTTTAAATTTTATATAAGGAAGCTACAGGACGGACTACGAAGGTAATACTTATTCAATTATTTATACTCTGTTACAGTCTGACGCACAAGGGGTAATTGACCAGTCCCTTGACGGTGCACGATGCACTTTTTTCTTCTCCTCAACAGAACTATACGTTGATAAAAATTAAATGATATTTTTTGCAGCACGTTTTGTCCTGTGACTCCTGCTACAATAGTAATCACAGAATAGGAAGCAAATAGAAGTAAGTAAAATAGTTTCATTAAGTAAGTCAAATGTTGAATTTAAGATAGGATGTGTTTGGAGACGTCTCGATAAAAACATGATGACACGCGTTCGTGGTACAAAACGTTACATCTATTACAAAATAAGTACAGACTCTTTTTATACAGTCAGCTGTCAAAACGAACATCGTGAAGTAACGCGCACTAGCACAAACAATCAGTCGCCTTGTCTGACAGCAATCGTTTCCGCGAATGCATACAATTGTTTCGACTGCTTGATAACATGTTTACATCTAAATATAAACGCTTGATAAAAACACCATCTACCGGTATATTATCGCTGAAATTCTCCACACGCTGTATCACCACATCCCGATGTGCAGTGCGCGCGCGTTCCTAACATTTACACCGCTACAACTATCCCAAATTGATTCTAAATTTTCAGCGACGTTTCTCCCGGGTGCTGACATGTAGTCTCAACGTTGGAAGGTACCACGGCGCCCTGAACTAGTCCGATATTGCTTCTAATTACTTGGATCTGAAACCTAACAAATAGCTAATAAAATATAGAACATGAATCATGAAATGTTCCGAGTATTTATTTAATTCTTCTTCTTCTTCTTCTGCTTCTTCAGTTTAAACGATAAAATTAATTTAAACTGACTATGGTTGTTCGTTTCATTGCTACATTTTTTTCACTAGGCCTATGCACACACGCACAGGCCTACATTCCATCATCTTTTTCTTCTTTAGCACTACAGCCCAACGTGAACCCCCTTCCAACAACAATCTTCTCCAATGTCTCCTACCCATTGCCATCTCAATGTAGTCCTTTACATCCAGTCTTCTATGATCTTTCGCACATCATCCAACCATCTTATTCTACGTCGGCCCCTCTTTCTGCTGTTATAGACTTGCGCACTTAGGATTTTCTTTGGCATACGCTGATCATCCATCCGCTCTAGGTGACCTAGCCATTGTAATCGTTGAGCATTTACGAATCTTACAATCTCCTCATGCTTCAATAGCTCATCTATCTCCTGGTTTCTTTTTATTCTCCATTCGTCATATTCTTTAACCAGGCCACACACACGTCTTACAATCTTTCTTTCAAAACTTCCGTGTTTCTTGTTCCTTTTTTGTCAATGTCCGTGTCTCAACAACCGGTCTGATAAATGTCTTATATAGTTTTATTTTTGTGTTACGACTAATGAGTTTGCTTCTCAATAGTCTACTGTTATCATAATATGCCCATTTCGTATTTTTATCCTGTCATGTATTGACGTGTTTATGGACCCTTCATTATCTATCATGTTATCCAAAGTGTCTGAACTTATTATTAACTGCATCAAATGAATTATTCTCTACGCATAAATTATATAGATTTCTTCTCATTTCTGATGCTGAAATTAACATGTACTTAGTTTTGCTTGTGTTTAACTAAACTATCTTTAATGAAGAAAGTTGTGTTAGTGGTTGAAATCACAAGCAGAATGATCACTGCTGCACACCACTATATAAAATTATCCCGATTAGCGCTTTCAAGCTTCACAGCTCATCGTCAGATCGGAATTAAACTATCTTTGAAAACTGTCTTTTCTATCTTGTCCTTCATAGGGCAGTCGCTGTCTTCCAACTCCCCACTATGGTCTTACAAAGAAACACCAATAAACGTGTACGACTGAAAGGTTGATCTCTACTAAAGCTACGACTGCAGACAAGTAATTTCCGCGTTGACCCTTCCTCAGCTATTTGTCTTACCTGAAAGATGATAACTGTCTAACCGTCCCTGTGCCAGCATTCAATAGTACTCAACCGTTTAACGCGGTGTAATCAATTTCGCTTAGTACTTGGTGCGATCAATTAAGGGTAAGCAGGATGCATTCATTACCCTATTTAAAAATAAAAACATTGACACACAATCGATCGATAAGTACAAAAGGTCACGATATGATAATTTTGTTCAGTGTAAATTAGCAACGCAAGAGTAAAAATAATTTTCGAGAATATATCGGAAGACGATCACAAACGGATCGTATACGATGAATTTCCTAACAGATCTCTGTCCATTAGAATCCTCAGAAATTAAATTTATCAGATCAGTGAAACGCCGTGTTAGAAGAGAGTGGAAACGAAGGGCGACATAAGTGCCGGATTTGCCACTAGGCTCAGAGGGGGCCGCAAGCTACTGGACATCAGTGCCGGATTTACCACTAGGCTCAGAGGGGGCCGCAAGCTACGGATATTTTTTTTAACAGAAGTATTTTTATAAAAGTAGGAAGGACTTTGATTTATTTAAGTATGATTTTTTGAAATTAAGTGATCAATTTTTGTTAATAATACAAATGGAAGACAGTTGTTATTTAAATATTGCGCGCTTATTTTTAAGACGTTGGCATCCTTGAAAACTAATCTGCGCATGCGAATTTTGAACGTCAGCAATATTCCCCCGAATTTACACACCGTGGTACATTTTTTGTGTATGCTTTCCACGTCATTAATTCCATTAAGCTACATGGTCACTGAATATTAGTTTACCATTAGCTTGTCGTAAAACAATCTTTTTTTGCTCAATTCTTTTGCATGGTTCTTAGTATTTTGAACTCTTTTCCTAAATGAAAGCACTCTTTTACTAGTTTTAAATTTGATAGTATTAATCTGACATCAAATTACTTCTGCAGTACATATATTACTTCAAAGTCACAGCCGGGGAGGGGGGCGCTCAGAAAACTTGGCCTACGGCCTCAAAAATCTTAAATCCGGCACTGGGCGACATCAGAGAGTAATTAAATATTTATCCGACAGCAAACACCCAGAAATCTATAAAGAAAGGTGGGAAGAACACGTAACAACCAATACAGTATTGTTTTTTTTAATACACCAATTTTAATACACAAAACGGAAAGATTCCAAAACAAGCCTTGACATATCAACCACAATTAGAAAAAGTGTGGAAAGACTGAAGACTGGACGATGAAGTCGGACAGTCAGCACTGCCTAATCCTGAAACGGTAGGTGACGACAACAAAAAAAATAGTAATTTACGTTAATAACAGCTGAAAACAATTAAGTAAAAATAATCTGTCTGAGAGCTGACTGACTAGTACCATTCATCCCGCCATTCATTTTACTTAACAACTGATTTTCACAAGTTACGTTGAACGATCCGACTTTATCAAACTGTTATTGTACGTTTGGTTAATCTGTCGCACGCAGCATTGCACAAAGCGTTTTACATTATCTCTCCGCCCCTATAAGATGATTCAGAACGCATCTGCCCGTTATTGCTCACTTAACAAGACGCACGTGTACAGACACGCACACACAACAGCGCATATTTATCTCCGCAAACTCGCACTCCCGCGCGCCCCCTTTTAAACAAAACTGTTGCAACAAAGGAATCGTATCACTTCCCAGAATTCAACTGGCTGTCTCATACAATTGCCTACATTGATGCAAGACATCACGTCCATTTCATACACAAACACTCAAAACTTCAAGCAAAAGTTGACATCCAACTGTTGAAACACCAAATTACGAATTCTTTGTGTATATTTACAGCGTCTTGTATTTTTTCCTTAGGTGGTTTTTGAGTAAGCATAGGTGGTTTTCATGCATCCGATTTATATCGTATGATAACCTACGATAAAAACTCGTACGACAACAGAAACAACTGGGCCGTTTTGTGCACTGTTGTACAATAAATTTATCGTTCCCAACTCAACCGCTGTGTCGGACGAGTTGTCTATTAGAACGTAATGGTTCCGTTTACTTTGTTTTGCTTTGCGCTGGGCAGTGGGACTGGGACGTCTTTGCACCCATGGCTTAATTGCAGCTTCCGGGACGTGCCAGATGAAAACAGTGTTGGACTTTCATTATAAGGGTACCTAAAACTGGGAAAGGACACGCCAACACGGTTATCCGTAAGTAGACGCCGGAAATTTTTAACAAATTTATGCTTTATTAGCACTGCATCTAGAGGCGATGCGGATGGCAGGTGCCGTCCGCCTCGGACACAGTAGGCAGACGCCTTAAGGCGTCGGTCGTTCCCCGCGAGCCAGAGGACCTCCGTGCTGGTGACAAATGGTAATTATGCCAAGCAGTGTGCTAAAGACATGGTAGCAACAGAAAGAGCGAAGGTGCAACAGAAAGGAAAAGATGCGCTGGGGCATATTTAGAATACCGCGGCGAGGCTGACTAACGGAGGCGGGGGGGTCATCAAGAATCGACCGAGGGCGTTTGACCCTGATAGGGGAAGGTAGGTGCAGACGTACTAGAATTCTAATGGTTCTGAGGTACGGGAAGAAAGAGATCGCTGGGGAAGCAAAGAGAGTTTCGGCGAGCGACCGGACAAATCCAGCAAGAGAAGGAACTCGAAGGCCTCCATGAATTACATCATTTCTGACGAACCAAGGAGACCCCGACAAGGAATGGAGGGTTCTGGATTGAAATTGTTCCAGCTTATACTTGTTAGTGGTTGACAAGAGCTACTACCAGGCGGGAGCAGCATAGGTCACCACTGACCGAAGAAACAAGAGATAGTAGGCCTACGGTTCCGTTTATGCACTCGCTCAAGTTTTATATCGTACGACTTTCAGACATCAGTGCTACCAACCTTCCTGCCTAGCGTCGGCGACAGGCCTTGCACTAAATGTTGACTGACTAGAATAGTTTCTTGGAAAATATTCATATACAACTTATACATATATAATTTGTGTATGTACTATGTTCACACACACACACACACACCAATTCATCAAATGAGATGAGACATTCTAAAATAATCAAAAAGCTTGTCCCTAACAGCTATTAATTTTCCGTATAGATTACGAAAAGTGCCGTTTATAGATCGTGCACAGTAAACTGGATGAACATCTCATCTTCTTTCCCTTCCCACGAACCGATAAGCGGCATACAACACTCACGGATCCATTTTCATTAATGATGATGGCAGCGCTGAAAGAGTTTGTTCACTCTACTTCCGACGTCTCGACGCACGATAGAAATCGGACGCATGTCCGATAGAGATCCTAACGCTTGCTGTCCGATGTTTATAGTATTTGGTACGTGGGAAGTTGGGTATAGGAGAACGCATGACCAGCGAGACCGGATGTGGTTATGTTACACATGTCGAACAATGGGCAAACGTAGCATCACATTCACTATCGCGAGAAGAGATGTTGGTCCACCAACGCCGTCGTTACGTTACTGTCTGTTGTATTAACATCACATGCCCATTACCTGACTAGAGACCGGATGTGGTTATGTTACACATGTCGAACAATGGGCAAACGTAGCATCACATTCGCTATCGCGAGAAGAGATGTTGGTTACGTTACCAACGCTGTCGTTACGTTACTGTCTGTTGTTGTATTAACCTTATGTGAAAACATCACATGCCCATTACCTGACTAGAGGCAGGATTTTTGTGCTCGAACCGTAGAAAATATTGCGCTATAAATCCGATATAATATGTGCTAAAAACTTGAAAATAAGCGCTAAAAACAATTAAGTAGTCTCGGGAGATATGCCGCAAGGCTTTACATAGATGCAAAAAATAAAGTGTGGTTTTAGATTCAATCCACTGCTAAATATTGTTGTCGGCCTGTTATCAAATACACTGCCTGTTTATAATTCTGACCCCGCATATTACTCAAACAGACTCTGATTACTCACTTCAGACTTTTGTTTTTACACTTACAGTTTCCCATGCACTTTGTCCTCTTTAATTGAGAGTCACAACCCCTTGATCAACCCCTTGATCACAACGGCCAACAATCCTCCTCCTCCTCTGCCATTTATTTGGCCATTCCTCTCCAGTTTCGGGGTTTTTTTTCCATTATGTGTCTACAAACAACTCTCGCAACGTTCCCGAGCCCTCAAAACTCCCCCACCAACGTCCCCGCCAGTTCCTAAACCTACAGTAGCTGTGTGAAGGAGGGGTGTGAAGGAAGAAGGATTGCCATACCACTACACACATACGTTCGACGCACGCACTGACCTTCAATTCCACACTTCAGTACCTGCGCGCGAATTAAACGATTGTATATATGTAATGTAAATAAATCGATGTACATAAAATAATGTAATGTAATGTAAATAGAATAATGTGATTAATTTAATGTAAATTAAATAATTGTGAAAATGAAATTATTATTCCCTCCTAATAAAAATAAAAATTAGAAAAAAAGAAACAAAATAAAAAGTATTGAAGGCGTGCGTGCGTTTAATAAAAAATATAAAAAAAACAACAAAATAACAAAAAACTGAACAAAATAAAAAGAATTGAAGGCGCGTCCGTGCGTGCGTCAAACGTTGTGTGCAGTGGTGTATACTAATCACCTCTCCTTATCACCGCTACTGTAGGAGTAGAAACTGGCGTGAACGTTGGTGGAGGAGCTTTGCGGAACGCTACGAGAGCTGGTTGTAGACACACAATTGAAAAGACCACAGTTTCGTACTCCAATTTTACGTCAGATCTTCCGTCATCTCTTCCTGGGTCTACCCGTCATTCTTTTCTACGAAGGTTTCCACTCAAAAATCGGATCTTATCAGTTGTGTCCACCAACAAGCATTGTTGCAAAGAAAGGTGAGGTGCGTGTGCAGTGGCATGCCTGCTTATCTACTCTACCAACAGAAAACGCTGTGTCATTATTAAACAAGTCGTGATGCGGCTCACCCTGTTATCCTTATCGTTCTGCATGCTTCAGTTTGCTGTAGTCAGTTTGTCGACATTTGTTCAGTTTAATGAGCAACCTATTAGTAAGTAATGAATTTTCTTCGTCTAGCAGACAGTATTCAAAGTAATGAAGACGCTATATGCCATTTAATATTAATTATTATTATTGGGTCCTTCAGACTTTTTCGACTGGTTTGTACTCCCCCCCCCCCCCGCATATACACGTGGTGCGTGTGTTACGGAGTCTCTCACAAGTATGTGGGACCTACAGTTAAATACCGGATCTGAACAGCATAGTTGGGGAGGGTTTATACTAGGCAGGATACCTCTCGCAGGTTTGCCATCGCCTTGCGAGGGGGAACGGTCGTATCTACATCAGATGCCCCCCGCGTGAATCGAACCCGCACAGACAGCGTACACCGCTCCTATGCCATTTAAAAAGCAAAGACATTTTACATAACCCTCGTAGCATATGTAACAATGGACGCAGCGTACCCGATATTTTTTGTTTGTTTGTCAAAATTTTGGAACCCCCATTTATAGGCTACACATGTGACAGACCACAGCGCTCGCTTCGCTCACCCTTCATAGGCATAGACATGATGGCCGTGTATCGATTTGCGGGTTACTAAAAAAAAACATCACAACTTGTGTCACTGGCATCGAAGCATTAGATCTCAACGCTTGGTTCCTTTCTGTTCGTTCCGCTCGTAACTAAGAGGTTACCACATATGGGACCACCGCATACCAAAAATTTGTAATCGCCTATATCAAACTTACATAACTAAATAACATAAATTATATGTCATGTGTTGGTTGACAGATAACGGATAAGATCATAAAGTCCATTTTAAAATTCTACTATGTGTTGATGGACAGATAACGTGTAAGATCATTATTATTGGAATCTTCAGTCTTTCGACTGGTTTGTACCCTCCCCGCATATACGCCTATCCGTGGTGCGTGTGTTACGGAGTGTCTCACAGGTATATGGGACCCTACAGTTTAACGCCGGATCCGAACGGCGTAGTTGAGGAGAGTAGCTTACTAGGCAGGATACCTCTCGCTAGTTTGCCATCGCCTTGCGAGGGGGAACGGTCGTATCTAATCAGGTTCCCCGGCGGGAATCGAACCCGCGCCGACACCGTAGCAGCACCACACGCTAGCCACTACGCCACGACCGCTCCGATAAGATCATAAAGTCCTTTTTACAATTCTACTCTTATCCATTAGCTCAAAAAGTCCAATCCATGCGTTACACAGTGATTTATTATCTCACTACGTCCGCTCTTCCTATAATCTGATCGAGTTCATGATTCATTCGGATCCTCCACGTGCCATCAACATTTCTTATTGGTCCATATACGTATGTTTCTTAACACTTTTCGTTCAGATATTGGAAGTAGGTTTTTGTCAGTATCTGTCATGATCCATGCCTCGCTACCATAAATTAATCTTCTGCTTCTTCATCTTCACTTCAAGGATTAGGTTTTATAAACCTGTTCCGCCAGACATCTCATCCTCGGGCGACCCACGTCTCTTTTACCAATCTCTTTATAGTTCAGTACCGCTTTCGGCAATCGATCCTCTGTCATCCTTTGCAAATGATCCCACCATTCCCTTCTGTAAACTGAGATTTATGTCCTCTACTTCGAGTTCTGCCCTGATTTCCTCATTCCTTATTCTATCCTTGCAGTGTATAGTTTAAAGTACTTCAGAAATTGCATTTCAGCACTCTGAATCTTGCCGCGTTCCTTTTTTGTCATAAATTAATATTGGCCTTATTACGGTTTTCATAAAGGTCAACTTTATTTTTCCATCTATCAGTTCGATGTCAGTAATTTTTGTATCCGTGGTAGCAGCGATTGACACATCTATAAAAACGATTTTCAGTCACGTGGGAGACACCAACTAATATTTGCGAAAGAACTACGTCAAGACTCTAAAATATGTCATTTTTATGCACTTACATTAAAATACTGATGTGCCTCCTGTAATCATGAGTAAAATACTGATGTGCCTCCTGTAATCATGAGTAAAATACTTGCGGGACTATGGGGACGAATATTCATAAATACTTGCGGGTTTTTTCGTAAAAATGCGTTACTTTATGTGGTAGCGCTCAAAATATGCATTTTTATGTCACAATATCTATTTAGAAAAACATCCTACGCCTGATGAACACCCCCAATGGTTATGTTGCTCATAAAAGCTGCTATTTATCCGTCATAAAAACAATAGCTTCACAAATCAGTCGCACGATATTGAAAAGTAAGTAACCTTCGGACTTGACGCGTGCAATCAGCGTGTTGGTTAGCATTTGCACATTTTACATTAAGCCAGACAGGGAAATGTGTTAATGTATGACTGCACCACTCTCATGTTTCGAGCCTCGCACCCGGAAAAGGCAATAAAAATTCTATTCGTAAATAATCGCAGGAAACCGCATCAACTCTAAAAAAACTGGATCACAACAAAATGCACGAAAAAAGATATCCGCAATTTTAAACCCAAGTATATTGGTCCGGTATTGACCATTATGTATAAAGAAACGGAATGTTGTTTGTTATAGTATCATATTACGTGTTATGTATTTGTGCATATAAGAAAAGTCTGTAGCCTACAGAAACGGACAAAAAAATTAATAACAAAAAGACTGAACTCCGTGTTATGGGATACGGACACACGGAATACAAAAATACGTTAGTTAATAAAAAGTAGGCTACTGCAGTTTACGGTTCCAAAGACTAAACATTCGATGGAAACCTTAAAAGATGAATAGATTCTAAGAAAAATAACTATTTAAGAAGATGCTGTGTGATACATTTCTAGCTAATGTAGAATAGGTAGGCTACTGTAACATAAAGCTTACATACTGGAAAGACACTATTGGATAAAAGTGAGGAGGAGGAGGAGGAGGAGGAATCATGGTATAGGTACGTGAAATAGTGAAGGAGAGATTACGCAAGAATGTTTTAAATGGATGCAGCAAGATAAAGGAAACGGGTCAGCAAAGAACACAACATGGCATCGTTTGCTGTTAATATATAACGTACAGAAGAGCGTATATAACAACACGTTTGAAATGCGAGAGAGAGACAGAGAGAGGGAAATGCGATAAACGGCTACGGGGAGAGAGAGAGAGAGAGAGAGAGAGAGAGAGAGAGAGAGAGAGAGAGAGAGAGAGAGAGAGTTTTTAATTGCTCCCGCGTTTCATACGAACTCAATAACAATGACGCTTTGATTATATTATTATAGTAGGATGCTGATAATCTCGATTTACCTCTTCCAAGAACTAATCCGGATAAATAAAATATCCGAATAATTGGTAAATTCCAATACTTAATATCTTACGTGTTGGATATCATCATCTGATGTTAACGGGCGCCATACTGTTTACCATAAGATTTAAAAATACGTTTATTCCATAAAATTACAAAAAAAGCCTACACAGTACAAAGAAAATATACAAAGAGAATACCGAGACTTTACGTCAGACAAATTTATATGTAGAATATTGAAAAGTGTTCACAAAAATTCATTAAAACAAGAATTAAAACTCGTAAAGAACATATTAATTCATAAAAATTGAAAATAATTCGGAAATATGAAAAATAGTCTAGGAACAGAATTGGATTTGGAACAAACAAATAACACGACATGACCAAGGCATTACACAGACTCTTATTAACAAACAGTGCCGGTTAAAAATTGTTATTTAAACCAAAATGCGAATTATTAAATTAAAAGAAGTCAACTTGAAAATCTGTGCACACCATAAAGCGGGAAAAATATACAATTATAAAACGTATGTTTATTTCAATAAAACGTTTTCATATAGTCAATACGAACGAAAGATGCATCATTGTCCGGTGACAAGATGGCCGTTACTTCAGTGGCCACCGTTTATTGTAATCACTGCAGAACACTACCTTCTTGATAACAGTAACCAAAGGTGACGGCAGTCTTACGGTCACATCATTCGTATAGTATTTTATGCATGTAATTTAGGCTAACAGTATAGTTCTATAAGCTGTTCTAACTTACTGTCCAGAGAAACGTAAATAACACCAATAATATAGGGTTGCAGTTATTTCTTTAGCTCTTTCTTGGGCCTTGGGGTTATAAAATATTGAAATTTCGAAAATTTAACACTACATTTAGATGTTAATTAAAATTATCTATAATTTAATTTACTACTCCACATGAACGTTTGCGATTTTAACAAAATTTTCTACCACTTTTGGGCCCTGGAGGTACACAATGAGTATTTGGTGGAAGGACTTAATGTAATGTAAAAAAACGTTTTGGGCCCTGAATTCCAAAAATTTTTAAATGTTCAAAAATGAACATATAATATTCAGATTGTGGATAAAAAGAGTCCCTTTAAATCTGATACCCCATACGGCTTTTTGCCTACCGCCTCCTTATTTTGACATAGGCCTATACCAAAGAGAGAGATGGTCGAGTTGAAACTGAGGCTCGCTTTGTTTGTTTAATTATATGCTTGACGTGTGGAGTCCACTGCCACTGCACGAATAGACGCAAATGACGCAGAAGTGACGTCACACTCACAAAACATTGTCCGACAGTTGATAATACGTCGCGTTTCCCACCTCGCATCGACTGCCCCACTTTGTATATGTCACTGCAATGTTGTGTTGCTGTCAGCTATTACTTGACATTATCGACTTAATTATACTTTTTCCCTTGTAACAAATTACATACTTTCGTACTATATAACTCGTACGAGTAATTTACCGAGGTACCGGTACGATGAATAAGACGGGATCTGGGAGTAGTAGTATTAAACTGTTAAATGCTCTACCATACCCTGTCGGATACCATAATGGGTTACTGACACAGTAATAAGCATAAGGATCAATGGCCGATGGTGGAAAACATCGATGGGAAACGTCCGTGTTCGACGTTTTCTCACGATGGCTGCCTACGATGTTTTAATCAATTGTTACTCGTATGTACTTTTTCCAACTTGTGAGAAAATTACATAACGGAAAATAAACAAACCTCGGATAAGGGATCACTTACTACATTACTATACGCAGATGATCAAATAATTATAGGGAAGATTGAAAATGAGTTATAAAAGGTCTATTTATACCTTGCATACAATCTGCCAGAAACACAACTTTAAGATCTCAAATACTAAGACAAAGACAATGGCCTTCCTAGGGAAGAACCCTGTAAAAGCAAAAAACTGTAATTGATAATAGTGTTTTGGAGCAGGTATCACATTTTTACTATTTGGGATTTGATACCTCGTATAGGAAGGACAACGATATCGAGAGAAAGTTAAATAAATTTAGAAAACAATAAAACGACTACTGAAGAATACAACTCAGATGGAGACTGCTAAAGTTCTACAAAGTCGTGGCTGTGCCGACTTTAATGTATGGGTGTGAAAGGCAAAAAGGTATTTCAAAAATACAGACGACCTCGGAAATGAATTTTTAAGCGAAGTTAAGGGGTGCAGTTGAGATCGTCTACGAAACGTCGGCATAAGGAAAGACCTGAACTTACAGTACGTTCTGGATAGAATAAAGAAATACAGGCGGAACTGGAAGTCCCATATGTAACGCATAGGACGTATTCCTAAACAAGCGTTTGAATATAGGCCAGTGGGAACGAGAGATCGTGGAAGACCCTGGAAAAAATGGTCAGAGACTCTGTGAAGTCGGAACGGGCTATAGCCCAAGCCATGTAAAGAAGAAGAAGACGAAAATAAACAAACAAAAAGCTAGTTAAAATTTCAGATTTCAACGGATTGACATAATTTTTCGTAGTAAGGCATATGGCTGTTTATTGAAGTCAATATATGTATGTGTTACGGTAGATTACATCTTATTTCAGTCGGTTTTATTTTAAATGTTTAGGTGTTCAGTTTTAATGCAATATACATAAAAAGGTTAGCGTTACGAGCATGCCGCAACCTCAGTATTTACTGGAACCGTTTCTCAAAAATTAGATGACAAAATTATCAAGTGTTATGGTAGGTTATGGTTACGGTTAGCTTATGTAAGCCTCGAGTTTAAGTGTCATCTCTAGAGCTTTCGTGAAAACTTTGCGTAAAAGGAGACCGTGAAACAGAACAACTGTGACACAGAACAAGAAATACGTTTGCTTGGCTTTGTATATACTGTAATTTTGTTTACTCGATACGTCAATAATTATTGTTTAAGTTTTGTGGGTTTCGTTAGTAAGAATTTATATGGGTGCTGTGTATTTAGAGGCTGGTGAAAATCCGGATCCATTCAGAGAAATAAACAGGGGTAGAGGAACATAAAAGTACACAACCCTTTTCTACTCTTGGTTCAGAAAATTACGTAAACTACTGGAAGGCGTCTTGAATACTATTTACGCACTTCTTCGATCTTTGTCATCACAATCAAAATAAACAAAAACAAAAGGCGCCTTCATAGTATTAAAACACACCAATAACTTAATTTACATATATTTCTGAAGCAACGCTTAAAGAAAGCATAAGGTTTGCGACGTCTCGCTCTGTTTATTGATTGATGGAAAACGAGTTTTCAGGGAAATTCTACACACACAACATCCAACATCCATTTATATATTTTCGATACTATACCTTTTTTTGTGAATTTAATTCTGTATTGAATTTCATTTTTGACAAAACAGCCATATTGAGAACCAATAATGGTTTTGTTTCGACCGCTCATCCGTACATAGTAGGCTAATGTACTACTATCCGTACTATACTGACAATGTTTAACACACCAGTAATTTCCTAAACGATGACTGGACTAAGTCCGCAACCTCACTAACACCACGTCCATAACGTCACTAACACCTTGCACCATCACCTGACTGTCCACACGGCAGATCCCCAATGATTTTTGACTTCGGGACAAAATTTTTATCCACTCCACTGTACAGTACTCTGTATGTACTCATCCTCTTCAGATCGCCGTTGTGGCCCCTCTGCTTCTTCTTGGCAACCAATCTGCTTCCTCTTTGCTCAATCTAGGTGTCTTCGTGTCCATATCCTCGACCTGCCAAATGCCCTGCCCATTATTACATTTTTCTGTCAGCGAAATAAAAACATTGAATTAACAGGTACTTTAAACCGCATCTTCTTGCCCGCTCGTGAGGAAGTTAAGAACAAGATGTTTCAGTGCTGTCCGGGAACAAACACCGAGCCCGCTTCTCTACAAACGAGAAGAAAAAAAGAAAAACATTAGGGTCAGTCGGACGGTAGCCTGTAAGCCTCTTATATGTGCACCAGCAAACTAGCGTATTCTCAAGTGGAAGCAGCTTGGAACATTATCTACATACCAACATAGCTCTGTCGTTTAAAGCGTCAAAGCAACTGTTATCGTGATAATTTTTTTCTCGTATCAGTGTACTTATTTAGAAAAGTACGTTCTCAACATGAATGGGTCGGCCCCACTGAAGGCGATAAGGCGCGGCCGATGAATACTAATTGTGACAGAACAGTAATCTCATCTTACTAACGGTGCGATTCGATTGTTGCACGGAGACACTTTCGGAAAGCAATACACAACAAAGAACACATTGTACATCAAACAATGCCGAACGTTAATCTTCACGCTATTTCAGTAATAACAGATTTTTATAACTGGGCTGTCATCAGCTAAATGAGCTCCTTGGACAATCGGCTTCAAAAACGACGGCAATCGCTGACACGAGAAACCTGTAGAAAAGCTTACGTTTAAACCAACAAAATAAAATACTGACACATCGGATATGTCATGAGCACGGCATTCATAATAAAACTACTGTGATGTTCAAAAACACAAACCATTTCGAAATGACTTTCCGGCTAAAACAATAGTTTACAAAATACACTTTACGATTACTAATAACACACACACACACACACACACACACACACACACACACACACACACACACACACACACACACACACACACACACACACACACACACACACACACACACACATAGAATACACGCCACTATTATTACAAAATGGTATAATTTTCTTAACGGAACTTAAACTTTTAATTAAATAGAAACCCGTTAAAAAAATAATCGGAAATTACCGGAAAAAAAAACAAAATACGCAAGTGCGTTTCTTATTTTTTAAGCGATAATAAATACATTTTGTGTGTCCACTAAACAAGATCTTTCCCAATTCTCAGCTTTCCAATCAAGTTTTCATTTTTTGAATGACGGATACCTTTTTAATGGATCAATAATCTTGGTCAATCAAGCAAGCTTGATTAACATCAAGATTATAATTTATAGTCTTCTTTGATTGTAATCAAGCACTTGCGCCTTGCCATTTTTAAATTATGAAAGAAAATAATGAAAGCTAAAAACAAAAGAGTTTGAAGCTGTTTGTATTTAAAGGGGAAAAATCACAACGTAACCGCCGCTTGCAAACTGCCTGTGTTACTGATGCTGAACCTAGCTAATGATGCTTACAATCAGCCGTTATCAACTGTTTTTTTAAGGACAAATGGAAGATCGGACTTGGACACTAATCATCACAGGACGAATAGCAACCCTCCTACTATTTATAGGCCTACTCAGTTTTCGGGTTATAACCAGGGCGACAAGTACAACTGAAAATAGTTGTGCAACAGACCGACATTCGTTCGTTAACCGTGTGGGCACGGATCGTCCCGTATTTAGGATTTATATTTTTAAATATTTTATCGTTTTAAAGCAAAAATTGTGCTTAAATGTTTAAAGCAAATGTTTAAAGCAAAAAACATAGCAGCCGTGGTCCAGGGTTGCTGAAGTTTACTCTTCGTATGTTAAACACGTAAAAAAAGTTTTACCGTGTATCGGATCAAAACAGTTTTAATTAAAAACTGTTCAGGATAAAATTTAAAAAAAAATGAACTTATAAAAATTAAATGCGATAAACGGTGTTTATCCAAATCGCTTGTAAAGTTAGAGACAGGAGATTTTAAACAAACTGTTATTTTGAAAATATGAATGAAATTTTATACCCATAAAAGCACTACTGCACCTGAACTTCCATACAAAACTTCAAATCACTTTGTTAATAATTAACGCCAAATACAAATCCAATGAAAGAAGATAAAATTTCAACACTGTTTCGAGAAATACCACATACCTCCTCCCTAACCCCCACCCCCAACCACAACTGGTGTCGTATCACGGATTCCAACTGAGAAAATATGATCACCGTACGGATTCGCCACTTCAGTCTACGACCAACTGAGTGACTTGACTTCCAACGATTCTTACAATATTTGAGTTTGCTGTCCGCAAAAAAGTAGATAAACAAACGTAGCCGATATTTTAAACCATCTGTTTTTTTAAAGGTCACAAACAATGATAACAGCAATATAACCCATATCAGTACTATGCGGAATTATCAATTCCGCGATAATTGCAAAGGGACCGATAATAATTGCAAAAACGCAACAGCGGCATTTCCAAAAGGAAACTGTAAATCGCTGTTTCAACAATAAAGGCTGAAACAGATCTAATAATTATGGTTATTTGGCTGGCTAACTCTACCAAAGAGTATTTCTTTTCAAGTTTCTAGTTTCGTGTCTTATCTCACGGCTTATTCTGCACGTTTGTCTTACTAACGCACACCGTTTTGATTAAATCTGCAAACGGACATGTTACTATTTTCACTAATGTGCGTTTCTCTGGATTCATTTGTCGACATGAAAAATGTATCATTCCCATAAATAACTGTATTATGTACTAACGTAACCTATCTGTGATAACAAATTGAGGAGCTGATGGAATAAAAACCTAATTGTGACAAAATAACGTTTCGAGACAATAAGTTTCAAATTTTTGAAATTAACGTAGAAATCTTACGGCATTATATACAACATTTCTATTCAGTGAGCACGTTATTTTGAATGCTTCGTATCGGATTATATTTACGTCATATCAATAATCTAATTGAAACTTTGTGAAATACAAATTTAAAAAAAAGCAGTTTACATAGGCCCTTTGTGCCTTTAATGATGTAAAATATTTGCCACGTTTACTTTCTTTTAAATTACCTTCAAAAAATTTTAAATAAACATAAGAAGCATAATATCAGAATAAAAAATACTTATTTAACTTTCAAAAAACAGTTTCCCCAAAAAGTCTTTGCCTGTACTTCCAGTTCGCTTTAAACATCTTAATTTTCTTTACTGTTGTCAGATCTCTCATCATATTCTGTATGAATGGTAGCGTGCTCAGAGCACCATGAAAATTTGGGGTATTTTCAAGTATTTGTCTACAAGCAACTCTCGCAGCGTTCCCTAGCCCGCCAAGTCCCCCCACCAACATTCCCGCCAGTCGCTACTCCTACAGAAGCTGTGTGAAGGAGGGGTGATTGGCAAAATTGCTTCAGAAGCGATTGAAGTGGTATTCAACTCAACAAATGTTGCTTTTTAACATATCCAAAATCCGACAAAATCCGACCATGGGAAAGTACCTAAAAATCAAATTCAAAATGGCTGCCCTTTTTCTAATTGTTAATGGAATAAATCCGCCTAAACGCTATGCAACTCACCGTCTGTGGCTTAAGTAAATGTCTTCACAATACAATTGACATGTTTCGGGACACTTGTCCCATCCTCAGAATTTTTAAAAATGTCTCTTCATACCATCATACGATGGCACAGTCGTCAATATACCGTGTGCGCTGTCGGTTGCCGTGCGGTGTACACCGTAAAACTGTTGTGCGCGTACTTTGTGTAATGTAATTGTGTTTTGTGTTTATGTGGATTTTAATATTTTTAATATACTGACGACTGTGCCATCGTATGATGGTATGAAGAGACATTTTTAAAAATTCTGAGGATGGGACAAGTGTCCCGAAACATGTCAATTGTGTTGTGAAGACCTTTTTCTAAATTATCGTATTTGTTAGTATAAGATGAAATGTTTTCTAATGTGTAATTTTAATAGATATAATATTATAAGAACATTTTCTTGTTTCAGGTAAAGTTTACTAAAAATGGCTGCCACTGGACAACATTGTTGTATTTCCAAAAAAATTGTCGAAGATGGCAGTAGAGGGAAAATGGGGGTTCTGACCAACAAAGGATGCCGCCGTTCCCACGGTCTAGATCAAAGAGATGCCGCCGTTCCCACGGTCCAAGATTTTTTCCCACGCTCTCCCCACCACCGCTGGACCACAGCATCCCAAAGGACCGCGAATTTCCATGAATAAATTTTTTTATTTTTTTTAATTTGATATTTTTATTTTTTTAATTAAATTGATTTGCATATCCGCGAATATATGCAGCCTTTCGCGAGCCTAAATCACTTTCACTTTCTAATTTCCGCGAATATAATTTTTTATATGCCGTCTTTCGCGAGCCTAAATCACTTTCACTTTCTACTGGACCGCGAATTTCCGCGAATACATTTTTTTAATTTGATATTTTTATTTTTTTAATTAAATTGATTTGTATATCCGCGAATATATGCCGCCTTTCGCGAGCCTAGATCACTTTCACTTTCAATCAGCTGGACCCGCAGCATTCCCAAATGGACCACCCGCATCCGCAAATATATTTTTTTTATTTTTTAAATAACGCTGATTTGCATATCAGAGGTGGGTGGTGGGTGGGTGGTTCCGACTTGATGAATATATTGTATATATTAAATATATGATCAGGGTTACCAACCTTGCATGAGTTCAAATTTGTTGTATGTTATAATGTATATTAAATCTATATGATCAGGTTTACCAACCTATGCAGGGTTCAAACTTGATATGTGTATTATAGTGTATATTAAAATATATGATCAGGTTTACCAATCCTGTATTATTGTGTGTATAGAACAGATCTGCCAACATTTTTCTTCGGTGGGAAATTCAAACTATATGAGCAACGCATTCGCCAGAATCTGAGACTCGAGAGAGTATGTTTGTCGTGCATGCTTTATTTTTTATTCGCTCGCGTCATCCGTATTTAAAGTTCGCTACTTCCAGTACACATGGCCTCCGTAACAGATTTGGTCTCCAACAGGTGTGATTCGAACGGTAAGAGTTAAATATAGTTTACAGACGATTGTAATTTTAAAAATTCATTTTTGCATTAAATATATATATCGTAAACAATGAAATAATAATATTTCGTCATTGTAAGATTTTAATAAAACAATTATCAGTTTAAATTCTCTCTCTCTCTCTCTCACACTTGTTGTGTATGTTTCTCTCTCTGTGGTCAGTACCGCGCGCATGTATATGAAATTAGAAAGTTTATATTTATTCGACAAATATTAACGCCCTCTCTCTCTCTCTCTCGCTCGCAGACGTCGGAAGCAATTCGAGGTCATTGACACGACTTTACACTGACACATTGCAGTCTCTCACTCTCTCTCTCTCTCTCTCTCTCTCTCTCTCTCTCTCGCTCGCTCTCTGGGTTAAGCTGGTGTTGTACGTTACTAAAATCATAGCAAATATTTTCATTCTAAGCATGTATTACTGTTTAGTAATAATTACAGCCCCAACAAAGGATATATAAGTTTGTGTACATGGATTGTATATTGCAAGTACGGAATTATTATTTAAATCCGATATCTGTTTTTATTAAAATCATACAATGTCAAAAGAGGATAGTTGTCTGTTACGAACCAGTACTAACTCTCCTATATGGCCGTCGCTCGCATCATCCGTATTTAAAGTTCGCTACTTCCAGTACACATGGCCTCTGTAACAGATTTGGTCTCCAACAGGTGTGATTCGAACGGTAAGAGCAAGAACAATATGAACAAGGCCAAGGACATTATATGTCTAGTATCCCTCCTCAGACGCTGGTGTTACTTTGTGTCATAAAATCTCGTGGCACTCAAGATAAGAGACAATACGTTTGCAAAAAACGACAAAATTGAACTTCTGGAAACAAATTGTACGGTTTGTAAGTAATATCGACAACACAGGTCAGCATTTTTCGGACATTGACAGATAAAGGGATCGTCACATTAGGACTACTGACTGCTAAATCCAGTAGTACAAGAACTTAGATATTTGTTGAATCAGTAGCAAAAAAATGTTAGATCTACTGTTTTCAGCGTACATAGACATTTGATAATATTCCATTTTGGTTGTATTCGTGAAGCCATAGTGTAATGGCTGTCCTTGGAAGTCATGTAACCCTTAGTGTTTGTGTGGGAATCGTAGTCGGATTTTAGTTTCTGTCATGTCTTTCGTCCGTTTGTGTGCAGGTTGTCTTTACAGTCATGAAAATCATTTCAAGAGGTAAGCCGCATTGTATTGTTCGCGTACCGCGAGCATATGCGGTGGTGATTGCTGTACAAGAATTCTACGGACTGATGTGTTACGAAATTAGCGTGGTAACCAAGTTCTATGACATAGAGCGCGGGTTTCTCCGTACAATTGTGTAACGTCGCGTAGCATTTTTGTGCGATGTTAAGCGACCTATAAAACGTAATGAACCTGTTGTGCCATGATGACGGAGTTGCACAGATGCGTGTGATAATAATAATAATAACAATAATAATATAAAGAGGTCACGTGCTCAAACATTATTATTATTTCGCCTTTGACATGCTCCTTGTCAGTCTGTAATTTAGAGGTAGCGAATCTTTTTGACATGATAATGTCTTATGGCTGGCCATCATTTGGAAATTTCTGTAACGCATCACGCTGCATGACGTCATCATTTACCAGCCGGGAATCGTTAACTAAAACCGCGACCGCTAACGTGCTAACGTCCGTCGCAGATTAAAGACCTAACAAGCAAACAACACTGCATAGCTGTAGATAGGTATGTAACCAATCAGTCAGTCAGTAACCATAATAATGTTGCGTTTAGCTGGCGGCTGAAAGACATTATCATGCTCTTAAGCTTTTACCATTTGGTAAACGGTACTTTACATTTTTTTGCCATTCTTCTGCCGATGATAAAATGTTCTCTGTAGAGTTATTCGTCAAGTTGTTGGTGTAACAATAACATGGTGTAAGCTACCTCTCGTTTATCCATGAGAATGAGTGTTCGGTGTCATCTGCCGTGAGGGTAAATAGCGCCTTATTTTCGCTATTATTTACAACGGTACGGCTAAAATACTAGTAAGCGTAATCAAAAATTACTTCCTACCCTGCTAACAACATCAATGGATGCATTTTGAGTACGTGGCTATGAAAATGATCCGGACACAGGTTATGTCAGGTTGTAATAAGTTAGGTCTCTCCAGTTCTATAATTTTCTACAAAAAATTAGTTTTGTTTCCGATTAAGTATCTCCATTTTAATTACTTTTAACACTACACTGAAAAGTTTGTAGTTGTGGGTAGAGGAAAAAATATCAGGAAAGGTATCCGTAGTATGCCATACGATAGTGAAGGAAAGATTTCATCGATATTTTGACATGTTCTCTCGAATATGTTATAGGTTACAGTGGATATGAGATTCGGTTAGAACATGTGCACACTAAATAGGTAATTGTAAGGAAAATAAGAAATTACTGTAATCGGTAAGTTGTTCAGTACTACAGGAGTAGAAAAATATTTTCATATTCATCATTGTCGTAAGGAACTCACACCCTGATGGAAGGACACACAAGGTGCAGTACAAAAATCCTCCCAGAAGGTCCTTCCAGAGGGCGACTGACTGTACGCTATCATTAAAATTATACAAAACCACTGCTGTCTCGATTCAGATGTACGACAGTGAGGAATGTAAGCGAGACATGTCTACAATTTGAAGCAGCTGAAGTGCTTTCTCTGAGAAGAGTCAAGGGTTCCACACAGTTGAACAGAACGACTGCATTCGGAACGAGCTAAACGTCTATAATCCGAACCAGCGAATAGACGATTACAGATTAAAATGGTGGGAACACGTCGACGGAATGGACGAAAACAGGCAAGCAGTCCAGCGGGCTAAGCTATGTTAACTTCACACACACGCACGCACGCACACACACACACACACATTGATACATTTGGAAACTGAGTACAGAATAAATCTACAATCACCTAGTCGGTTTGTTGGCAGAAAACAATTAATATATTCGTTGAGAAAATCTGTTGTGGCTGAACGAAACATGTGTCTGAATAAATTTTCTCTCTACATAGCAGTTGTAAAAGTAGTCATATACATTTTGTGCTATATATACAAAAGGCTTTCAACGTGTTTGTCATTTCAACCAATTTGTACCGTTCTCTAATTATGTAAAAAAAAAATAAAAATAAAAAAAAATAACTGTACCGCTCCATACAACTGAGAATAAATCCATACACACACACACATGAACAATTTTACGTTTAAATAAAATCTGTACATACAATAAAATTATGTTTCAGTATTAATGATATAAATATTACTGTTTTATTAATTTAAAATACCGTATAATTGCTTACGACGCGCACACTTAGCAACGTTTTTACTTATTTGAACAAGTCATGTATTAACTTCAATAAATAATGCACTTGATAATGTTTAAATATTTCCAACAACTATGTTGATTAGAAGTGCTGTAAGTTCAATAACAATGTTCGCTACGTAACGTATTCAAATCTGTTTACTCACCTCTTAAATGTTGATGCACGCAATTATCGATTTCACAATGAGGTATGAAGGCTAATTGCATTCTTCACGTATATATATTGATGTATCTTACAACGGTAGGGGTAGCTTAGCGTGTTGTTTTGAAAGTCATTGTCCGCCGTTGGAAACTTTCAGAAGTTAGCGATACTGAAAGTATTTTCGTGCATTAGTCAAAATTAGGAAAACAATGTAGAGAGAGAGAGCGAGTGGACACACATGTAAGTAGCTCGATACTCAGTGACAACAACACACACACACACACACACACACACATACATACACAACGATGTTTCTACTTATTTGAACAAGTCCTGTATTAAATGCACTTGTTAATGTTTTAATGTGAACAATTTTACGTTTAAATAAAATCTGTACATACAATAAAATTATGTTTCAGTATTAATGATATAAATATTACTGTTTTATTAATTTAAAATACCGTATATATATATATAACCTAGGAACTTCGCAGGTGAAGAAATTAATTTCTATTTTTCATCTGTAACGACATGCGTGTATAATTTTAATTTATTTCACTATACACCTCTGAACCTATGTGTAATTATTTTGTAAACTGCGTTATCTATGGAGGAACTGTCGCAGCAAACGTTAACACTAGAACGATTATATTATTATTATTTAGTGATCAGATAATTTCATAAAAAAATAAGAAACGTAAAAGATATACGCTGACTTTACCGCAACCACGTCTATTTAGATAAACGGCTCGGAAGAAAAAATAATTCTTCACAAAGCAGAACAACAACAACAACTACAGTCTCAAATAAATATATTTTAAATCTGGGGCTATGCGTGTACGTAGGGAAGGTCTTCATATGCTCACTGAACAAAATATAAATATTCGCTGGCAGATAATTTCATAAAAATAAGAAACGTAAAAGATATACACTGACTTTACCGCAACCACGTCTATTTAGATAAACGACTCGGAAGAAAAAATAATTCTTCACAAAGCAGAACAACAACTACAGTCTCAAATAAATATATTTTAAAAAAGATAAATATACATTAGATGGAAATGTTTCCTCTGTTTTTCTCTGTGAAACACAAAAAGAACTTGGGAATCGTGTTTCTTCCCTAGATGCGGTCAACACGATTAAAAGTAAAATTTTAATAACAAAGTTTTCACTGTACTTTAACAAGGATGGTAATATTTTTTTTTTCTAGTGCCTAATCTTTTAAACTAAAAAACGTACAATCTTTATTACTTTTACAAATACACACAGACGTTAGGGAGAGACTGCAATGTGTCAGTGTAAAGTCGTGTCAATGACCTCTTGTATTACAATAGTTTCTTACTGAAGGCTTGTACGCTTTAAATTCAGCTATACCTAAAATATATCTTCAATTAGGGTCATTGTACACACACAGTGGAATGCTTTCAGAAATTTGCGACACACACACACACACACACACACACACACACACACACACACACACAACGCTGTTTCTACTTATTTGAACAAGTCCTGTACTAAATGCAGTGGTATTTTCTGGATTTCTCTAAGTTTGCTCTTAAATTAGAGCGGGCTTTATTCCATATTCGCTTTATCTGCTTATCCGTTATTTGCGGAGGCAGCAGATCGTGTATATATTCCATCTTGTGGACAAAGGGTGGTTTGGTCGGTATTTGTACAGTAACTCAAAAGGGGTCGACTTGTGACCTTCGTGACAAGCTGAATTAAAAGCATATTGAATCCAGGATAGGTTTTGGTCCCACAACGTATGATCGTTTGCATGATAGGCGATTAGCGCAGATTTGAGGTTTCGTAGATACCTTTCAGCAATATTGCCTTTTGGTCGATACTCTGTAGTGGTTATATGGTCTATCCCTAACTTGAAACACATATTCCTAAATTCTTTCGCTTTAAACTGTGGACTGTTATCAGATACTATACGTACTGGGGTACCGTAGTCTTTAAATAGTCTTTCCTGTAATATTTTTACAGTCGTCGACGCTAATGCTCGTCGCATGGGATACATCCAAACAAATTTAGTGAACGAATCTACACAGATGAGTAACATTGTATTGCCTGATTTGGATCGTGGATATGGACCTGAGAAATCTAGATAAAGTTTAGAAAAAGCGGTCTTAGGGATTTCTGAAATCATTTGGCTCACTTGATTATTTCGAACCGGTTTACTGAGGGCACATAATGTACATTTCTTTACGAAGTTGGCTATTTCGCTGTTCATATTGTTCCAATGATATTCCTTTCGAACACGATGTATTGTCTTATTGATTCCCATATGGGCTCCTATGGTAGATGAATGGAAGTATTCCATCAGCATGGGCTTAATTACATCCGGGGCTATTATTCTTATCTTGTGACATAGTACATTTCTACTCAATACGTACTTCTCGGATTTAATACCTTGCGTAAGTTGTTCTATAATAGGCTTCAGTGAGAGGTCTTGTTGTTGATACAGAGCAATGTTTGTGAAGGCAAGGGGGAATTCAGTAATTACGGCGTTAGCATGTGCTATTTCCGGATTCTCTTTGTTTTCAGGAGTTTTAGTGGGCGACTGGAACATACGGGACAGGGTATCAGCGACTACGTTTTGAGTACCTTTTATATGCTGCACTCTGAATTTGTAGCAGTTTAACTTCAATATCCACCTTCCAATTCGTCCTAACTGTTTAGGGTGATTCAATAACCAAGATAACGCCTGATTGACGGTTTCCAAAAGGAATTCTTTATGTTCTAGGAAGGGTTTAAACTTCTCGAACGCAAACACAATTGCTAATCAGTTCTCGTTCGAAACTGAAACGATTAACATCAGTCCCAATGGACCACAGCATCTGCGAATTTCCGCAAATAAAAAAACGTAAAACGTAAAACGTAAGACGTAAAACGTAAGACGTAAGATGTGAAACTAAAACGTAAGACGTAAGACGTAAACGTAAGACGTAAAACGTAAGACGTAAGATGTGAAACTAAAACGTAAGACGTAAGACGTAAAACGTAAACGTAAGACGTGAGACGTAAGGTACGTTAATCGTTTCAGTTTCGAACGAGTACTGATGCGTTTCCTAACTGATCTTTCTTCTTTTTTTATTACTGACGACTGTGGTAGCAGCGGTGGCGAAGGTGTATAGTGAAATAAATTAAAATTATACACGCATGTCGTTACAGATGAAAAATAGAAATTAATTTCTTCACCTGCGAAGTTCCTAGGTTATATATATATACAGTATTTTAAATTAATAAAACAGTAATATTTATATCATTAATACTGAAACATAATTTTATTGTATGTACAGATTTTATTTAAACGTAAAATTGTTCACATTAAAACATTAACAAGTGCATTTCAGGACTTGTTCAAATAAGTAGAAACAGCGTTGTGTGTGTGTGTGTGTGTGTGTGTGTGTGTGTGTGTGTGTGTGTGTGTGTGTGTCGCAAATTTCTGAAAGCATTCCACTGTGTGTGTACAATGACCCTAATTGAAGATATATTTTAGGTATAGCTGAATTTAAAGCGTACAAGCCTTCAGTAAGAAACTATTGTAATACAAGAGGTCATTGACACGACTTTACACTGACACATTGCAGTCTCTCCCTAACGTCTGTGTGTATTTGTAAAAGTAATAAAGATTGTACGTTTTTTAGTTTAAAAGATTAGGCACTAGAAAAAAAAAATATTACCATCCTTGTTAAAGTACAGTGAAAACTTTGTTATTAAAATTTTACTTTTAATCGTGTTGACCGCATCTAGGGAAGAAACACGATTCCCAAGTTCTTTTTGTGTTTCACAGAGAAAAACAGAGGAAACATTTCCATCTAATGTATATTTATCTTTTTTAAAATATATTTATTTGAGACTGTAGTTGTTGTTCTGCTTTGTGAAGAATTATTTTTTCTTCCGAGTCGTTTATCTAAATAGACGTGGTTGCGGTAAAGTCAGTGTATATCTTTTACGTTTCTTATTTTTATGAAATTATCTGCCAGCGAATATTTATATTTTGTTCAGTGAGCATATGAAGACCTTCCCTACGTACACGCATAGCCCCAGATTTAAAATATATTTATTTGAGACTGTAGTTGTTGTTGTTGTTCTGCTTTGTGAAGAATTATTTTTTCTCCGAGCCGTTTATCTAAATAGACGTGGTTGCGGTAAAGTCAGCGTATATCTTTTACGTTTCTTATTTTTTTATGAAATTATCTGATCACTAAATAATAATAATATAATCGTTCTAGTGTTAACGTTTGCTGCGACAGTTCCTCCATAGATAACGCAGTTTACAAAATAATTACACATAGGTTCAGAGGTGTATAGTGAAATAAATTAAAATTATACACGCATGTCGTTACAGATGAAAAATAGAAATTAATTTCTTCACCTGCGAAGTTCCTAGGTTATATATATATATACGGTATTTTAAATTAATAAAACAGTAATATTTATATCATTAATACTGAAACATAATTTTATTGTATGTACAGATTTTATTTAAACGTAAAATTGTTCACATTAAAACATTAACAAGTGCATTTAATACAGGACTTGTTCAAATAAGTAGAAACATCGTTGTGTATGTATGTGTGTGTGTGTGTGTGTGTTGTTGTCACTGAGTATCGAGCTACTTACATGTGTGTCCACTCGCTCTCTCTCTCTACATTGTTTTCCTAATTTTGACTAATGCACGAAAATACTTTCAGTATCGCTAACTTCTGAAAGTTTCCAACGGCGGACAATGACTTTCAAAACAACACGCTAAGCTACCCCTACCGTTGTAAGATACATCAATATATATACGTGAAGAATGCAATTAGCCTTCATACCTCATTGTGAAATCGATAATTGCGTGCATCAACATTTAAGAGGTGAGTAAACAGATTTGAATACGTTACGTAGCGAACATTGTTATTGAACTTACAGCACTTCTAATCAACATAGTTGTTGGAAATATTTAAACATTATCAAGTGCATTATTTATTGAAGTTAATACATGACTTGTTCAAATAAGTAAAAACGTTGCTAAGTGTGCGCGTCGTAAGCAATTATACGGATTTTAAATTAATAAAACAGTAATATTTATATCATTAATACTGAAACATAATTTTATTGTATGTACAGATTTTATTTAAACGTAAAATTGTTCATGTGTGTGTGTGTGTATGGATTTATTCTCAGTTGTATGGAGCGGTACAGTTATTTTTTTTTTTTTATTTTTTTTTTACATAATTAGAGCACGGTACAAATTGGTTGAAATGACAAACACGTTGAAAGCCTTTTGTATATATAGCACATAATGTATATGACTACTTTTACAACTGCTATGTAGAGAGAAAATTTATTCAGACACATGTTTCGTTCAGCCACAACAGATTTTCTCAACGAATATATTAATTGTTTTCTGCCAACAAACCGACTAGGTGATTGTAGATTTATTCTGTACTCAGTTTCCAAATGTATCAATGTGTGTGTGTGTGTGTGTGTGTGTGTGCGTGCGTGCGTGTGTGTGTGTGAAGTTAACATAGCTTAGCCCGCTGGACTGCTTGCCTGTTTTCGTCCATTCCGTCGACGTGTTCCCACCATTTTAATCTGTAATCGTCTATTCGCTGGTTCGGATTATAGACGTTTAGCTCGTTCCGAATGCAGTCGTTCTGTTCAACTGTGTGGAACCCTTGACTCTTCTCAGAGAAAGCACTTCAGCTGCTTCAAATTGTAGACATGTCTCGCTTACATTCCTCACTGTCGTACATCTGAATCGAGACAGCAGTGGTTTTGTATAATTTTAATGATAGCGTACAGTCAGTCGCCCTCTGGAAGGACCTTCTGGGAGGATTTTTGTACTGCACCTTGTGTGTCCTTCCATCAGGGTGTGAGTTCCTTACGACAATGATGAATATGAAAATATTTTTCTACTCCTGTAGTACTGAACAACTTACCTATTACAGTAATTTCTTATTTTCCTTACAATTACCTATTTAGTGTGCACATGTTCTAACCGAATCTCATATCCACTGTAACCTATAACATATGCGAGAGAACATGTCAAAATATCGATGAAATCTTTCCTTCACTATCGTATGGCATACTACGGATACCTTTCCTGATATTTTTTCCTCTACCCACAACTACAAACTTTTCAGTGTAGTGTTAAAAGTAATTAAAATGGAGATACTTAATCGGAAACAAAACTAATTTTTTGTAGAAAATTATAGAACTGGAGAGACCTAACTTATTACAACCTGACATAACCTGTGTCCGGATCATTTTCATAGCCACGTACTCAAAATGCATCCATTGATGTTGTTAGCAGGGTAGGAAGTAATTTTTGATTACGCTTACTAGTATTTTAGCCGTACCGTTGTAAATAATAGCGAAAATAAGGCGCTATTTACCCTCACGGCAGATGACACCGAACACTCATTCTCATGGATAAACGAGAGGTAGCTTACACCATGTTATTGTTACACCAACAACTTGACGAATAACTCTACAGAGAACATTTTATCATCGGCAGAAGAATGGCAAAAAAATGTAAAGTACCGTTTACCAAATGGTAAAAGCTTAAGAGCATGATAATGTCTTTCAGCCGCCAGCTAAACGCAACATTATTATGGTTACTGACTGACTGATTGGTTACATACCTATCTACAGCTATGCAGTGTTGTTTGCTTGTTAGGTCTTTAATCTGCGACGGACGTTAGCACGTTAGCGGTCGCGGTTTTAGTTAACGATTCCCGGCTGGTAAATGATGACGTCATGCAGCGTGATGCGTTACAGAAATTTCCAAATGATGGCCAGCCATAAGACATTATCATGTCAAAAAGATTCGCTACCTCTAAATTACAGACTGACAAGGAGCATGTCAAAGGCGAAATAATAATAATGTTTGAGCACGTGACCTCTTTATATTATTATTGTTATTATTATTATTATCACACGCATCTGTGCAACTCCGTCATCATGGCACAACAGGTTCATTACGTTTTATAGGTCGCTTAACATCGCACAAAAATGCTACGCGACGTTACACAATTGTACGGAGAAACCCGCGCTCTATGTCATAGAACTTGGTTACCACGCTAATTTCGTAACACATCAGTCCGTAGAATTCTTGTACAGCAATCACCACCGCATATGCTCGCGGTACGCGAACAATACAATCCGGCTTACCTCTTGAAATGATTTTCATGACTGTAAAGACAACCTGCACACAAACGGACGAAAGACATGACAGAAACTAAAATCCGACTACGATTCCCACACAAACACTAAGGGTTACATGACTTCCAAGGACAGCCATTACACTATGGCTTCACGAATACAACCAAAATGGAATATTATCAAATGTCTATGTACGCTGAAAACAGTAGATCTAACATTTTTTTGCTACTGATTCAACAAATATCTAAGTTCTTGTACTACTGGATTTAGCAGTCAGTAGTCCTAATGTGACGATCCCTTTATCTGTCAATGTCCGAAAAATGCTGACCTGTGTTGTCGATATTACTTACAAACCGTACAATTTGTTTCCAGAAGTTCAATTTTGTCGTTTTTTGCAAACGTATTGTCTCTTATCTTGAGTGCCACGAGATTTTATGACACAAAGTAACACCAGCGTCTGAGGAGGGATACTAGACATATAATGTCCTTGGCCTTGTTCATATTGTTCTTGCTCTTACCGTTCGAATCACACCTGTTGGAGACCAAATCTGTTACAGAGGCCATGTGTACTGGAAGTAGCGAACTTTAAATACGGATGATGCGAGCGACGGCCATATAGGAGAGTTAGTACTGGTTCGTAACAGACAACTATCCTCTTTTGACATTGTATGATTTTAATAAAAACAGATATCGGATTTAAATAATAATTCCGTACTTGCAATATACAATCCATGTACACAAACTTATATATCCTTTGTTGGGGCTGTAATTATTACTAAACAGTAATACATGCTTAGAATGAAAATATTTGCTATGATTTTAGTAACGTACAACACCAGCTTAACCCAGAGAGCGAGCGAGAGAGAGAGAGAGAGAGAGAGAGAGAGAGAGAGAGAGTGAGAGACTGCAATGTGTCAGTGTAAAGTCGTGTCAATGACCTCGAATTGCTTCCGACGTCTGCGAGCGAGAGAGAGAGAGAGAGAGAGAGAGAGAGAGAGAGGGCGTTAATATTTGTCGAATAAATATAAACTTTCTAATTTCATATACATGCGCGCGGTACTGACCACAGAGAGAGAAACATACACAACAAGTGTGAGAGAGAGAGAGAGAGAATTTAAACTGATAATTGTTTTATTAAAATCTTACAATGACGAAATATTATTATTTCATTGTTTACGATATATATATTTAATGCAAAAATGAATTTTTAAAATTACAATCGTCTGTAAACTATATTTAACTCTTACCGTTCGAATCACACCTGTTGGAGACCAAATCTGTTACGGAGGCCATGTGTACTGGAAGTAGCGAACTTTAAATACGGATGACGCGAGCGAATAAAAAATAAAGCATGCACGACAAACATACTCTCTCGAGTCTCAGATTCTGGCGAATGCGTTGCTCATATAGTTTGAATTTCCCACCGAAGAAAAATGTTGGCAGATCTGTTCTATACACACAATAATACAGGATTGGTAAACCTGATCATATATTTTAATATACACTATAATACACATATCAAGTTTGAACCCTGCATAGGTTGGTAAACCTGATCATATAGATTTAATATACATTATAACATACAACAAATTTGAACTCATGCAAGGTTGGTAACCCTGATCATATATTTAATATATACAATATATTCATCAAGTCGGAACCACCCACCCACCACCCACCTCTGATATGCAAATCAGCGTTATTTAAAAAATAAAAAAAATATATTTGCGGATGCGGGTGGTCCATTTGGGAATGCTGCGGGTCCAGCTGATTGAAAGTGAAAGTGATCTAGGCTCGCGAAAGGCGGCATATATTCGCGGATATACAAATCAATTTAATTAAAAAAATAAAAATATCAAATTAAAAAAATTTATTCGCGGAAATTCGCGGTCCAGTAGAAAGTGAAAGTGATTTAGGCTCGCGAAAGACGGCATATAAAAAATTATATTCGCGGAAATTAGAAAGTGAAAGTGATTTAGGCTCGCGAAAGGCTGCATATATTCGCGGATATGCAAATCAATTTAATTAAAAAAATAAAAATATCAAATTAAAAAAAAATAAAAAAATTTATTCGCGGAAATTCGCGGTCCTTTGGGATGCTGTGGTCCAGCGGTGGTGGGGAGAGCGTGGGAAAAAATCTTGGACCGTGGGAACGGCGGCATCTCTTTGATGTAGACCGTGGGAACGGCGGCATCCTTTGTTGGTCAGAACCCCCATTTTCCCTCTACTGATGGCCAGGAGGCAGTGACTTTAATGCAGAAGGGCGCTGATGGCATAAACGCAGCCAGTAAACTCCGTGGAAGCGATGTCATCGTAAGTGCTGGAAACAGAGAGTTCATGTGTTATGCAGAAGAACGCACACTGATAAGAAAAGGACTGATATATGGAACAAACAACAATCAACAAGTAATACATGCACTGGAAAGAGAAGTGTCCGTTTAGGTGAAGGACCCTTTTTCGCTCGAACTGACTGCTTGTTTTGCGGAACTACTGTGGATTTTTCTGCAAATTACAAACCGAACTCAGAACAGTGTAAGGTACGGACATCCGAATTTGCTGAGACCATCAAAAAATGCTGTGAGAAACGTTGCGATGAATGGTCTTTTGTGGTAAAAGGACGCATGAATATTTCCTCTCAGCTCTGCATGCTGCCGATTACGTGTACCACCACACGTGTAGTGCAAACTTTCGTAGTGGGAAAAACACTCCTCAAGACTATGCACGTATCGAACAGTCCTCAAAGAGACAGAAACAAGGGCGTCCAATCAATGAAGAGCAACTGCCGATTGCGTGTACCACCACACATGTAGTGCAAACTTTCGTAGTGGGAAAAACATTCCTCAAGAATATGCACGTATCGAACAGTCCTCAAAGAGACAGAAACAATGAAGAGCAACAAGACGCTTTCCTGAAGACATGTACTTACCTTGAATCTAATGACAAGGAACAATTACTTGTTGTGGATCTTATTTCTAAAATGGAAGAGTATCTTAAAGAAAGTGATTGCAAAGCATATGATCGCAGACACATGAAAAGAAAGCTTGAAGAACATTATGGTGAAAGTGTCATAATATCTGGTGAAAGTGGAAAGGGTGACATTGTAACATTAAAAGAGACTGCTGATCAAATTCTTAGATCCTACCATGCAAAGTCAAAAGACTGTGATCCTGAATTACAAAAAATACACATGATAGAGGCAGCTGCGAGACTAATCAAGAGTGATGTGAAAGCTTATGAACGGGCAAAGAAAGATACATATCCTTCAACAGATAATCTCACTACCGAAAAAACTATGGATTACCTTCCTGGCAGCTTAAGGTTGCTCTGTGCAAAATTGTTTGTGGGGAAAGATGTCTCGACTGAAGTTGGTGCAATTGGCCAGAGTATTACGCAAGCTATACGCCCAAGAGCTTTAATATGCCCACTGCAGATAGGTGTAGCTATTCAAATGCGTCACGTTATATTATCCGTGTTCTCCATCATCTGGGTTTCTGTTCTTCTCACACAGAAATTAAGAAATTCGAAAGGAATGCTGCAATAGCAAGTAGCAGTTTTTCAGAGGATGTGACAGACAATAATGTATTACTGTTTGCAGCAGACAATGTGGATCATAATATTCGAACGTTATATGGGAATAATACCTTTCACGGCATGGGAATGATTGCTGCTATAACACCATAAAGTAAATTACAACCCATTGTTCCGAGATATAATGTTACAGACAGTGCTATAAAGAACATTGCCCATGTTACGATCCGAGAGTACAACAGATCCTCCAGAAACCTTCTGAAGGATATCACTTTCCATAACCTAGAAGCAATTGGTGCCAACATCAGAACAATTTATATCCTCTGGCAATTATCCTGGTCGTTTCCGGGAAAAGATCGTTCCAATTGGTCTGGAATGATGCAGACTGTGTACAACAACTCAGATCTCCAACACTCTGGGAAGGCATCTATTAGGTTCCTGCCAATCATTAATATATCACCAAGTGACATGACTTGCATATTGTCAACACTGCTATATTTGAATAAAATTGCACATGATAAAAAGGTTCCATGCATAGTCACTTTTGACCAACCTTTGTACTGGAAAGCATCACAAATCATTCATGAATACACAGACCTTGAGAACACAGTATTTAATGCTTGGGTCATACTCTCATGAACCTTGTGGGTGCGATTGGGACATTAATGAAGGGTTCAGGTTTAAATGAAGTGTTACAAGAGATATATGGTTCCAATGCTGTGCTTCATGTGATGACTGGCAAAGCCATCTCCAGGGCTATTCGTGGTCATATGCTTGTTGATGCAGCTCTGTCTACCTTATTAGTGGCTGACGTTTTTCCCTGTAATGAAGACGGGAGTTGCCACAAACTTATTAAAGACGCTTCGACTTTGTATGACAGTATCATGTCAGGCAAGGAATCGGTGGCGAATGTGGAGACTTCGGATACAATGTGTGAGATAGCTAATGCTTTAAAGAAGAAGAAACTCCAGCTACAATCATCAGAGACTAGTAAGCTGTGGTTGGCATATCAGGAAATGGTGAAAACCGTACGCAAGTTGATTGCCGCTGATAGAACTAGTTCATGGAAACTACATTTAGAAGCAATCCAAGAATGCTTGGTCATTGTTACAGCAGCTGGTCACCACAATTATCTTAAATCTGGATACAAGTTGCAGCAGCTACATCATTCGTCGCACCTGCACGTTGGCCACATACAGAGTCAGCAGCAAAGGACCACAGTTTTCGTACGTACTACCAGATCAGTGTTTGGAAATCAAAAGAAACACTTTTAACTGCTACAGAATGGGGTTGGTTTGTTAATGAAAACTCATATTACCCTACAGTGTCTGATATGCCACCAGCGCCAGAGTGGTTACTGAAAATGATCCATCATTGTTCTTGTAAGACGCAATGCGCAACAATGCGATGTGAATGCAAACAGAATGGGCTGCCTTGTTCAGCCTCTTGTGGGGAGTGCCAGATCAATGGATGTGACAATATCGTTGTAATAGAAAACAATGACTGTGATTCAGATGCCTAGTTTTGGCAACATCACTTATTTAATTCCTTAAGGAATGTGTTCATACTTGTCTACTAATTATGAAAATAAAAAAAAACTCATTTGCACTTATCATCAAACTTAAAATTATTTCTATGTTGTTCAAATATAGTCATATGTACACTGACATTTAAAGACTGTGCTTTCATTACCTTAAATATTACAAAATATCATCAAACTAAGTAATCAAAAGTTCGAAAGAGGGCCGCCATTTTGAATTTGATTTTTAGGCGCTTTCCCATGGTCGGATTTTGGATACATTTGTTCAGTTGAATACCACTTCAATCGCTTCTGAAGCAATTTTGCCCAGGTTTATGGGTCATTTTTCTTAGTTTGACTAGACTAATTCTTCAAAAATGTGTTTATCGTGTAGACAAGAATACAAAGAATGTTCATTAACAACGAATGCTATTACGAAAAATTATAAAAGCCGCTGCCATCAGCAACATGTAGTTAGCACTGATAAAAAGCTCTTTGTTCCCTTACATTACTTGCAGTCTACCGTTACGTTGTACGTTGTGCAGTTAGTTACATTGTTTCATTCCTTAGTTATTCGTTTCTTCTTACATACTATACATATACATATACATACTATACTTCCATACATATAAAAAATAAATATAAATAAAAATTTAAAAAAATTAAACAAAATAAAAATTACAAACAAAAAATTGAAACAAAAAAAGAATTAAAAGCGCTTGTGCGCCGCAGATAGAAGGCGCGCATGCGTCAAATGTATGTGTGTAGTGGTGTGCCCATCCACTCCTCCTTCACACCGCTCCTGTAGGAGAAGGGACTGGCGGGAACGTTGGTGGGGGAGCTTGGCGGGCTCGTGAACGCTGTGAGAGTTGTTTGTAGACAAATACAGTACTTGAAAAGACTCAAAATTTGTACAAGTCTTTACTAAAGCCATTATCACAGCACTAGTATAGTAAGGCCCCAGAACAAAATACATTTATTATTAAGTTACAGTAGTTAAATTCCAATACTGCAGTTTTTCATATTATCAGAGAAATTACGAGAACCCAACTACTCTACCATTTTATTATTAACGTGACTGTACAGCAGACAATCATAAAATAAATACTAAAAGTTTTGGACTACTGCGTTAGTTTTATTAGTTAAATTTGTAACCATAGTATTTGTACCATAGCTTTTCAGTGCAAGTATGTTTCCATAGATATCTATAAGTCTATATCTAACGTTATTCACAAATACACATAACTGATAACAAAATATACCGGTAAAGTTTTTTTGTGATACATAATAGTAGCGTAGTTGGGTTTTCATAATTTTTCTGATAATATAAGAAATTGTCTAATATTGAAATTTAACTAACTGAATGTTAAATGTATTTCGTTCAAAACAGTTAGAAAGGTCTGCAGCTCCGGGAGCTGACTAGTGGAGTGGCAATGTCTTTTAGCAATGAATTGTAGAAATTTTCATAGGACCGCAAATGTTGGCTACGGAGTTGAAGAACAACGGACAGACAGATATGCAGCCACGTGTTACCGCGTCTAATGATCCACAGATAAGGTCGGCGTACAGAACACGGGCTTATACTTGAGTCTGCAGACTGACAGCGTGAAGCCACTCGGGCAACTTCGGCTACCTTCGTTCTCATCTATGCCTGCCTATATTCTGTTGTCAGATGTGAGTTAGGTAAACATTTGGTTAAAGTTTGTGTATTTATTTTAGCACAATAATTTTATTAAGTTCACGGCTTCAAATACGTAAACTCAAAAGTAAATTTTTCGTGTATTCAAGTGTCTGTGTGTATTCGTGTCTAACCTACCTATACATGTCCTGTAAGCTTTTCGATGTTTCATTTTAAAGTTTTGTCATTTTATTTTTAGTGTAACAGTTTTTATTAGGTACACGCGCTGTAAGTGTTCGATGTGAAGTTCGTGTCTTCAAAGGAGTCTTGTCAATTTAAGGGGGGGGGGGAATCGTATATGTTAAAATGCCATTTTCTCACCATCTATTTTGTGCTACAGACTTGAAATGTGTACAGGTTAATCATCACACTTTCAGATTGTTATGGCACTAGAATAATAAATTTATAATTTTCTAAATTTTTTATATTTTTTAAATAAAAACCTTTTTTATTTCGGTCAGTTTTTAAAACATTTTTATAATTCTAGTAGACAAATGTTATTAGTAGAATAACTGTACAAATTTTAACTTCCTATGTTGTAAAGGTAATTATATAATTCTCGAAGATAAATAATAAACACAATTGAGAATAAATTCATATCATACCATTTCTTACATGTATTACCCTGAATTGTATATTTTGTTTCAGCGTTTATCACTCCAGAAACAAAAATAATTGATTAAATTGACTCATATATCAAAACCAACATTGTGAGTACAAAAAACTGAACTTAAAAACCGGCAAAACAGTACAAAATAAGTTTTCTTAATAAACGTATATTTCATATACTCATACGACAATGTAGTCAAAAGCTTCATATTTAGGCCTATCCGGGGAGCCAGTGAAATGTGTTTGTTTCTGGAGGAAACAAAGATTAAAACAAAAACTACAATTCAGGGTAATAAATGGAGTACACCGATATGGTTAAATTAATTCTATATTATGTTTTAATATTTAACTGTGACCACAATCAATATTCATTTTAATATTCAATTCATCCGCTATGCACACAGGAAAACCCCGATTTGCATAAAAATACGTAGATTTCATTATACACGTAAGTGTGGAGTGTGGGTTGACGAGACAGTAGACAATAGCGGCGGACGAACAGTAAGGAAGTTCCCCGAGTGGCTTCACGCTGTCAGTCTGCAGACTCAAGTCGGGCACATCAGTATCGGCGCTCTGAGCACGGAGCCGTGTGAATATTTTGTAACTTGGGAGCCTTTGTAAGAGCATACTCATGTCACTTCTGAGAAGACTCGTCTAGGAACTGAAACAAGATTCGAATATCTTTTCCTTTACAGGTTTAATGCCACCAGTTGCACATGGTGATAAAGGTATGGCATTGTTTCTTTGCATTTTAGAAAGGATGATAAAATAAGAACCCTTGTGTGTAATAGACGCCAAAACTGTAGTAGCTAAGTGATTGATTGTATACACTTATCTGGGACATGACTGAATTTTGAAAGTAAAGGTTTTTGCCTTAGGTTTTGGCTTGCCAGAAAAACTGCATTAAGGCAATTACATCGTACCCGATTCTGAACTCTGGTGACGGAATACTGGCATCAAACTTCGTAGGCACACTAAGTAATGTAAAAAGTATCTAAATTTTATTTTGTACTCTGATTTACGATAATATGTTTATTAAAGCGTTCTCGCGATTGAAAATTTCCGTGCTATTTCGTAAGTTATCAAGTAGACATATATATATATATATATATATATATATTACTATAATACTTATAACTATTTTACCTCAAGATGTATTTTTTCTTTAGGGACATGTTTCGGGAGATCCTGTTCTCCCATCTTCAACCTTCGCCATCTTGCTTCTGGTGCAGTATTTGTGTGTTGGCTTCTGGATGTTATTATGGTGGTTTGTTGGTCTTTGGTCCTTCAATGTTGCATTATTGTGTGTGGTTGTGGTATCTGTTTTTGTATTTTGTGTATTTTCGATGTTGAGTGCTTTGAATATTGTGTCATGTTTTGTATTGATTTGTATTTGTTCTGGTATTAATTTGTTTTGTGTTTTATGTTTGTAAATCTGTAAATTTTCCCAAATGTTCATTATGGTGCCTTTGTGTGGTATATGTTTTATTAGTGTTACATTGGTTATGTCTGGGAATTCATGTCCTGTGTTTATTGCATGTGTGGCTAAATTGGATTTATATATGTTTGGTTTTTTGTATGCATTTAGGTGTTCAAAATAACGTTTTTTCAGCTGTTTTTTTATTTGTCCTATATAACATTTATTGCAATCTTGGCATTCAATTTTGTATATACCGTTGGTTGTCGTATTATCTTTGTTGTGTGAGTTATTTATATTTTGCAATTTATTTTTATTAGTTTTGTATGCTATTTTTATATCTGTGTTTTTAAATAGTTTTGTTAGTTTTGACATTTTATTATTTATATATGTGAATGTGGCCCATTTTTTGTTGTTGTTATTATTTTAATAATATATAATAATATATTTAATAATAATTTAATAATATAAAATAATAACAACAACAAAAAATGGGCCACATTCACATATATAAATAATAAAATGTCAAAACTAACAAAACTATTTAAAAACACAGATATAAAAATAGCATACAAAACTAATAAAAATAAATTGCAAAATATAAATAACTCACACAACAAAGATAATACGACAACCAACGGTATATACAAAATTGAATGCCAAGATTGCAATAAATGTTATATAGGACAAACAAAAAAACAGCTGAAAAAACGTTATTTTGAACACCTAAATGCATACAAAAAACCAAACATATATAAATCCAATTTAGCCACACATGCAATAAACACAGGACATGAATTCCCAGACATAACCAATGTAACACTAATAAAACATATACCACACAAAGGCACCATAATGAACATTTGGGAAAATTTACAGATTTACAAACATAAAACACAAAACAAATTAATACCAGAACAAATACAAATCAATACAAAACATGACACAATATTCAAAGCACTCAACATCGAAAATACACAAAATACAAAAACAGATACCACAACCACACACAATAATGCAACATTGAAGGACCAAAGACCAACAAACCACCATAATAACATCCAGAAGCCAACACACAAATACTGCACCAGAAGCAAGATGGCGAAGGTTGAAGATGGGAGAACAGGATCTCCCGAAACATGTCCCTAAAGAAAAAATACATCTTGAGGTAAAATAGTTATAAGTATTATAGTATTATATACATCAAGAAACGGACTGTAGCAGAAAGTGAATGAAATATATATATATAATAAGAAAATATATTTTATTTATACACCTTTCTGGAACGAATATATGTTATAGTGGAGTTTGCCAACACCTCTTTGAATTCTGAAGCACTTGTCATTTTTAATAAACACAAAATTGAAATTTAATCAAATTGGCTGTTTATTAAATCGAGTAAGTTGTAACAAGGAATAAACGTAATCTACATAAAAACTAAGAAGACTTTGAATGAAACTAAATGTGAAGAGTCTGTGCACACTGGTTTTAAGGGAACCAACAAACTATAAGTTAACAGATTTAGCTTCATGTTAACTATTTAATACGCTCAACAATGTTCTAAGCAAACATTGAACAAATTGACCGACAAAACACATACGTGATTATGAAGAGCTGACCATTGACAGCTCGTCTTGTTTTTGTTTACAGATTAAACAGATATACAAATTACAAGACTAAATGACAAAAACCTAACGCTGTTTAATGATTCTTGTAGCATAAGAGATGCTATTGAGGGGTCGGAGTGTGTCGCTAGGATTGCTGTGTCATCGGCGTAGGCAGCAACAGTGGTTTCACTTGCTGACGGTAAGTCCGAGGTGAACAGGAGGTACAGCAGAGGAACCAGGACACTACCCTGCGAAACACCTGATCCCACTGGCAATGGAGGAGAGTAGCATGCGAGAACTTGACTTCAAACACTCTGCCCACTAAGTAGGAATGTAGAATACGGTGACAATTATGTGGCAGATTTTTCTTTATCTTGTATAAGAGTTCAGGATGCCAGACTTTGTCAAGTGCCTGAGAAACACACCTGAGCAGAACAGCAGCTTCGATTCCAACGATTTACTGATAACATTTGCTAGTCTGTGTATTTGATCTACCGTAGAGTGCTTTTCTCGAAAGCCAAATTGATGATTAGGTTGTTTTCTACAATTGTTGGCATAAGTCGTTTCACAAAGAGCTTCTCGAAAATCTTACCAAGTATCGGTAGAAGACTTATGGGTCGATAAGAAGAGGGATCTTGAGGGTTTTCACCAAGTTTTAAGACCACAATTACTTGAGCTGATTTCCAGATAAGAGGAAAGTATTCAAGTCTGAGTATGGCGCTGAAGATGCATGTTATTAGTACGCTGAACAATTGGCTAACATGTTTATAAATGTGTAACAATCCCGAGGAACTGTTGTGATGACTCATGTTTTTGGAATGACAGTATATCAGTCTATTACTCACTGCCTTCTAACTGTCCACAGAGAGCTGTTGTGCAACTGTCCTGTACCTCTATCAGAAAAAAAATTCTATAATACCAATTTCGATTCTTCGCGAACACAAACATTCATCAGGTATTAATTATAAAACTTTTATTTGTTATGATTCAATATTTCAAATTATAATTACCTCTCTCTGTCTGTCTCTCTCTCTCTCTCTCTCTCTCTCTCTCTCTCTCTCTCTCTCTCTTTCTCTCTCTCCTATGGCACTACAGCCCTTGTTGGGCCCTGGCCTCCTTCAATTTTTCCCCCATTCTCTTCTGTCGGTAGCCGTCCTCCTCCAGGAACGCACTTTCAGTATTTATTTCGGATCCTCATCCACCGCGTCCTCCCATCTTCTCCTCGGTCTTCGCACTGGTCTTTTTTTCGTGGATTCTGATATTCAATAGTTTTCGTGGTATTCTGTCTTCCCCCATCCTGGCTACATGACCACAGCCCACCTTAGGCACTGTATGTATTGTGTTAGCCGTTGTTAATTATACATTTGTTACTATTCAAAGTTATATCTTATTCTCCAGCCGTGTACGTCATTAACTGGTCCCAGGATTCTTCGTAATATTTTCCTTTCAAAGATATCGAGAGTGTTTGGTCCTTTGGAAATTAAAATCTCCGCCCAAGTCTAAACCTAGTCCTGACAACACCACAGTCAGTTGCACAGTTTTGTGCTAATCAGTTGCATGAAGTGGTCGCAATCAATACCGATCCAGTGGAATTTGCAACTCGTGGGAAGGTGTACTTACGTACTCAAGACTTTTTTTGACTTTCGGATCGTTTACAAAAATTGATATGTAAAGCTAGGCAAATACCGTTATCGCTCGACATCACTAACTCATCGCCATTGAAAATGTAAAAATAATTCCTCTCTATCAGACAAAGAGAATTTAACGTTTATGAAAGCATAAAAAAACTGGTTCTTGATAATGACTATGTGGCAATTTTAATTAGTCTCTGCATACAAGCTGCAATCCTACTTCAATCGTGGGGGGATACAATCTTGAATAAAACATCAAGACAAACCGGATATAAGCTCGCATTGATATGTTTTCACTATTGCTTGTATTGATCGTGACTTGCAAAACAATTAAAATGGCAGCGATGATCTTATACAACCAGTGCACATATGACACACACGATCAGCGAATTGGAACGGAAAGTAATTGAATACAGGGTTTTGTTTTCATGCATATATAATATATTTATAATTACTTTACTTCAAGATGTTTTTTCCTTATTTGGCACATGTTTCAGGATTCATATTGTTCCCATCCTCAGCATTATTGTTTTGAATCTTGTGGAAACAATTTTCAAACCACTCAACATCGAAATTGCACGAAAAGCTAATATATACACCACAATCACACACAATAATATCAGTTTAAAACACCGAAAACTAACAGGAAACCATAACAAGAACCAAACAAAACACAAGTACTCCACAAGATTCAAAATTAAGAAGGCTGAGGATGGGAGCAATATGATTCCTGAAACATGTGCCACATATATGCTATCATATATATATATATATATATATATATATAACATTTAATATTTATAAATAATTTACCTCAAGATATACTTTTTTTCCTTATTAGGAACATGTTTCGAGAGCTCCCGTGCTCTCATCTTCAGCCTTCGCGATCTTGCGTCTGGTGAAGTATTTGTGTGTTGGCTGGATGCTATTAAGGTTGTTCGTTGGTCTCTGGTATTTTAAAGTTGTATTATTGTGTGTGATTGTGGTATATGTATTTGTATTTTGTGTATTTTCGATGTTGAGTGCTTTGAATATTGTGTCATGTTTTGTATTGATTTGTATTTGTAAACTGCTTCTACTGATTGTGTTCCTATGGTAGATCTTTTCAAACCTAGCATAACATACCGAATCAGGTACACAACATGCCGATTTTCATCTTGTGTCACTTACATGTATCTTCAACAATAACTATTAGGCCTACAACAAAACTCTAAAAATTCTAATCTTCTAACCAAAGGTCTTGTGTGAGTAACCTAGGTCTTACAACAATTAAAAAAAAGTAAACCACCTGATATGGTTTTATAGTATACCACTTGATGGTACGCCATTAAACATGCACATGATTTTGTATAAAAAATTATTACACAAAAAAATTGTTAAATGCTGATAGTCACGAGTACAGTATGTGTAACTTACTTTCGACAAGAAACTATGTGATATATTAGGAAACGAACATGTAAATCAAAAATTACAATGGTATGGAGACACGAATAGAATGTCGCAGGAAAGATTGCCAAGGAGAGTTATGGAATGGACCCCACCAGGCAGAAAGAAAAGAGGAAGACCACCTATCACCTGGACAAAAGAAATTCAGACTATATTGAGGGAACGAGAAACTGAAGATCTTTGGATGGACAAGCAGCTGTATAAGATGAGAAAAATTCAATCACTTCTGTAATCTTTGGTTCCGTAAAATGTGTATTCTGTAATCTTTGGTTCCGTAAAATGTGTAAACATTGTACAGCCGGAATAATAATAAGCATGCAAATCAACAATATCAGGAATTAAACGCTCTGTTAGTGCAGAGTAGTACAGTTATGGTTCAACTGACGACGGCAGCTCTATGCAGGAAATGGCCTTGAGCAGTTCTTTAACTTAGTTAAGGAAAGGACACTATCTAGACGTTTCGACTCGAAGCTGACTGAAGCTAGGGTGAAGAATACAGCAGATGTTTGCATACAGGGAAATTTATTATTTCATTACGTGTTATAGTGTTACGTAACAATGTAATCTCAAAGTGAGAAATACATTAATTTTTGCATACGGATTCTAATTGTTTTTTTATAATCCAAATATCCCAATACAATTTCATCAGATTATGTAGAGGAAAGGTACCAAAACCGACATACCATTTTGTTTTGGGGTTGTAACGCCCTACTGGAAGGGCAGAATGAAACTTTATGGAGACGAAAATAAAGCAGGAACACTATCCTATCAGAAGATATAACAGTTTTAGTAGTATTATATCCTAATCTGTAAAAATATAATATTTTTTAAAATACTGACAAAGTGTCCTTTGTAGAATGTGGTCCCCAAAACCGTCATACCTAGGTTAGACATTTAGACAAAGTGCCCTTCCTACCTATAACTTTAGGAACCTTGCTTTCTATTATAGTCAAACCGGTTTCGTCCATATTGTGTATTTTGTTAGATGGGTAATTATGGTCACTAAATGTAGCTTCCAACAAATTAAAAAGCTAGAAACAGCGCTCTTATTGAAACCTTCTTTCCTTGCAAAAGATGTTTCCGTTGATTTGTGCATACACGACTCAGGATGTCTCTTTAAAAATAAGCGAAGCCATAGTGTCATTAAACGGATGATTTATTTTGTTTTTAATGGCCAAGTCTGCGAAGTTCCTTTTTTGTGAGACTGTAAAATGTTGCCTCCATTGTCAAACAGTAGCGAACAAGCTCGCCTTCAAGATCAGGCTTAAATACAGGTGATCTTCCAGGTCTACATGTAGCTGCTTGTTCTGGAGTAACATATTTTTCATCATCTAACCTTCGTAGTGTTTTCTGAGGGACACTACACGTTTTAGATGCCTTTAACCAACCCATTTCATGCTTTCTGACTGCTGCTATTGCTTTAGCCATGTTATCTGGGATCCACTGTGTAACTTTTGCACCTTTATTATGTAGAATAGTATCTTTGCCCTCTTGTTCTTTTTGTTCATCTTAAACAAACGCACCGAAAGCAGAAATCAGTGACTGTTAGCTATTTCACGAGCTTATAATTAAAAGAAAAGTCTATGTGTGTCGGTTTATGAACCACTAAACTCTCAAGGTGTATCGGTTTAGAGAGCAACGGAAGTTAATCATTTCTAACCTCATTCACAGCTGAAGATAGTATAACGATAGAAACTTCGAAACATATACTATTACACAGTATTACCACATGGTTTTCTTACCACTGATTAGATCCTTGAATTTTTACAGGAAGTTGTGTAAATAAAAATTTTGCAAATATAAAAACCGAACACTCGACAGATACGTGCTCAAAAACGGAAACAAACTGAAACTGTCGTATAAGCCATGTCTAATAGGCCGCGTTTCCACAGAGTTCAGCCCTCTACAGCCGATATACTGTACATGGGTATGTCGGTTTACCATACCTATGTCGGTTTGGTGCTTTATTACAAAGTTTATGTTTGTTTAAACAACAGTAAATTTTATTAGGTTATAGAATATTCTGACATGTAATACGTAAATATAAAAAAAAATTGGTATCATCTGTTAATAACTCTTGAATGACAAGACTTGAAAACTTTAATGACTATTGAATTGTAAAAGACGACGGAATCCACGGTAGCCATTCCTACTGTTAAACATTTAATGCACCCACAACTGTACTTCCGCAGCTTACACTTTTCTAATTCCCACGAACTGCAGTCACTACAGTTGCATCCTCTTCGGTTGAATCCTCTATTCTTTTCTTCTTTAGTTAGCACTCCTCAGATTGGTTTGTAGCAGTTCTCCACTTTCCGTTTCCTGTCTTCATAGCAACTACACCAATAATCTATTTTATATACTGCGAGTCTCAGTCTTCCTCTTCCTCTTCCTCTTTTCCCTTCAGACTAACCTTCTATTACTGTTTTTATCAAATTCTCGTGACGCATAATATACGACAAATAAGTTTCAACCCTTCGCTTCACAATATTTTGACAAAAACTTCTTGTTTCCCCAACTCTAGTCAGAATCTCATCATTACTGACCTTGTCGTTCTATCTTACTTTCCGTCACTTCCTAACACCACATTTCCAGTGCTTCAAGTCTTCTCTTTTCCTCTGTTCCAACGGTCCATGTCTCACATCCATATAGAGGTACGCTCCATACGGAATCTATTTCTTGTTTCCGGGGCTATTTCTTTAGAAGTCAGTAATGTCCATTTACTGTTAACTATAGCCTGTCCGATTCTACTCAAAATTCATCTTTTACTTCCGTGACTTTACTTTCGAATTAGGTGAACTCTCCAACTTCCTTTATCATTTTCCCATTCAACAATACAGTATATTCATACTGGACTGCCCGTGTTTACTACAGACCATCACATTAGTTTAACATTTATTTTTAAATATCACTATAATATTGACGACTCGGAACACTAAGGTTTTTATAAGTAAAAACGTAAAAGTTTTACCTTACAGCCTAAACCGGCGTGTGGAGTGCTACACCACTACAGAATCTACCTTCGCAAACCACCTCATTGAAGCAAACCACACATATAAAAACATCGACAATAACATGAACATACTACACGTACACACAAAAGGCCGAAAACTAGACACTCTAGAACAATTAGAAATATACAAACACACAAAAACAAATAAAAACGACATCCTAAACGAACAGACACAATTCAAATCGCACGCATTATTCGAACACCTCTCACCACACACACACAGCTTCAATCTTTCGAAACACTATCTCGTCGCCAACAACAAGACGAGCAGCGCTACTAACGACAGCCTCTGATGAAGCCTTCTATAGGTGAAAGCCGGTTTAGGCTGTAAGGTAAAACTTTACGTTTTTACTTATAAAAACCTTAGTGTTCCGAGTCGTCAATATTATAGTGATATTTAGTTAAGTAACGTCATGGACAACGAAATCCAAGAATTTATTTTTAAATTGTACTCTTTACGAGTCTTTACTCAAAATCTCATCCATTATGTGTAAATGTTCGTTTAACTCCTGTTCACTTTCACCGTAATTGCAATCTCTTTAACATCTTTGAGTCCCCCATTAAAGTCGAAACGATCGATGACCTCAAAACGTTTGGCCGGACCGTGCCATACTGCCCGTTTGTAGTGGGTTTTCACGTTTACAGGCATCAGCCACTTTCGATGACAAGAAACAGCGGACCCTGCAGCCTACAGTACAAAGTAGTTTGAGAACTACGGCTGTGGAGGCCTACTGTAGCAGTTTCCGATGTTTCTGTTGGAAGAATGTTGTGCACCTTACTGTACTGGCTACGATGACAGAGACAGCCGAGGCGATCTAGAAGAATCCGTTGATCCCATCCGGTAGAGCCAGACACCTCCACTGGACGTCCACTGGTGTAGTTCAAACACCGAATATAATTTTCCGAATATAAGATTTGTCAACAAAATTATCCTCCCCTCACAGCATACGATTAAAAAAACAGGTACAGGTTTTATGCATATTAATTTTACAAGATAATTAAAACTATAATGAGCACAGCCAGGACCGTATTTACGAGGGGGAAACGGGACCGGACCCCCCTCCAAGAGGGTCGAAAAAATTTACGAATTTTGTTAATCTCTTAATTTTTAGGCTATTTTATTTCTTTCATCTGTATACGCTAATATAGTAGTAACTCTTTTTTAAATATACAAACTGGTTTATTACTCAGGATTAGTGTACGCGTTTGAAATATGAAATATGGGAAAATCAATTCAGCTAATAAGTATCTTTTAACAATATTTCAATAACGCGTATTTTTATTGTTTACTTTAATGGGTCTGATTTCAGTATGTTATCACGCGTTTTCAGCCACTTTAAAGATAGTAATTAATGTTGATTAGTCTTGACTTGTTTTTTTTTTTCTTTTTTATGAAGCCGACCCGATCCCAGACCCTCCCACCCATAGTCAAATTCTAGATACACCACTGGGCACAGCTGTATCTAAATGATCGAAGTGGACACGTAAGTCGCGATAGAACTGAAATAAAATCACAGAGACTGAACGCCACGTGACTCTCCTTCATATCGGAACCCTATACGCCTTGTCTACAACTAAAAATATATAATCATAAGCTGTAACAATAGTCAAGATGTAATCAGACACATTTAGCCCTATATCTTACATGTTGGATACCATAGTCTATAATGTTTAATGGGCACAGTAAGATTTAGCAAACATCTTACAGAAATAGATTATAAGCTTACAATACATGAATGAGTACGTAAAACAGTACAATAGCATCCACTTTAGTGTATGTAGGCTTACATAGCTGTGTACTCACGCATTGTCTATTAAAACAGAGAGTAATGACGTGAACAGATACAAAACTTGAAAGGTAACTTTTCCTTTTCATAATCATCAAACAATAATGACAGCAGACAGTATACAGAATTGTACTTTAAAATTCGCCTACAATTTGCTCTTTAATTTACCACAACGGGCAGTGTTTTCCCCTAAATTTGGCCACACATTTACCTTAAAAAACGAGTCAACAAATAGACTTCTTGAAGACGCGTCTTGCTTCTTGTACTCTGCGTGGAAACACCGAATGTGGCTACTGTGCTGTTAAGTTGTAATGACGCATATTTCATAACCCGTTTTTTTGGGCGGAAAACGAGCGTGACCGTAGGCTTAAATAAGGAAAACAGGGCCAAGGGGCGGATCCAGATTTTGTCCCGGAGGCCACAGCCTGACGTCGAAGAAGCGGTTATTACTCAGAACCCGTTTTACCTCTTTTTTTAACAGAAACGTAATGACTCTTTTACCTTTATTGAAAAAACTCCTTCAGATGGTTCTGTGTTCTAATAAAAAACTTAGAAAATGATAGTCAAAAACTCTGCAAGCTTTCTTACAGAACGCTGACCTGCCATGAGATCTTGACATTATTTGTAACAATATCTCTTGCAAATATTTTTTTAGAACTAAAATACGCATTCAAGGAACTCCACTGCCATTGTTTGAAGTTCTTAAAGTGCTCAGCTGACACGTATTCATAAATTAAGCATTACTTGGAATTTACGTACTTCGAGATATACTGGCTTGTATTTAATAAACTACGTAAAGTTGGGTACAGCAAAATAAACATCAACTTGAAAATTTATCAACTGTTAATAAACCTGTTACAATTTATTAACAGTCAATAAATATTTGTTACGTAGGAGATTGGCAAGCTGGTGAAATGCGCGGGCTTACAGCCGAAGAAAAATGCAGTCTGCAGACGAAGACTTAATAAAACTGCTCTACATGGCTACCGACAATTATTTTGTAGTGATGAAAAAGGATCACTATAAGGTGATTAAGGGCTAGGGATCTTTACTTTCCTGACTTCTTTCTTCTTTACTTTCTTCTTCAGAGTTGTAAACTGGTGGTGCAGAAGCAGATCCCAGGGAGTAAGCTTGGCCAGGACCCGGCAGCTGAAGCAACTCCATGCAGGCTCGGACGTACAGGAGGCAGCCCCTGGAGCTGTAGGCCAATCCCCCCCCTTGCACTTCTGAACCAAATGTGATTAAAAGAAACAGAGACAGGCGTTAACATCCGGAAGAATTGGAATATATTCCCTTTAAATAATAAAACTGAAAGCTCGCAACTGCGTTGTTTTGGCCACGTCTGTAGGATGAATGAGGAAAGGGTACCCGAGACGAGTATGTGAGGCAAAACCAGAAACCAGAAGAGGAAGAGGACGGCCTAGAACGAAATGGGAGGATAACATCAAGAAGAGTGTAGAAGGCAGAGGAGCAATTTGGGGTTCGTACCAGGGTTTTGGCACTGGACAGGACGAGATGGAGAGCCCTCTCGAAAACCTCGACACCCGACGGTAGAGGTTGACTAAGAAGATATAGGTAGATCGCTTAAGATCATTAAAGAGTATGCTGACCAAGGATTACAAACAAATCCTTCTACGAGTTTGTCCAGATCATCTTTCTAAATGCCTGAGAAGTTAGTTTTTAACTAACCGAATATTAAACTAGTTTAGTTAAATCGTAATTAAACTAGTTGTAGATGTTATTTTATTCAATGTACTTTCGGCCGTCTGGGGGGGCCTCTGTGCTTCCCTGCATCCGCTACTTAACAAGCTTCGTTTCTCCCTCTTCGTTTTTATCACCGTGGTCTCGCGCTGGTAAAGGGATTAAGTCTACAAACTATATTTTAAAATGTCAACTGCTTCGGCTCGTTAGCTCAACTGGTATTTAAACTCTCAATAATAGGCTATATAAAATGACAACTCCTCCTCCCCCCCCCCAAACAGATGTGCATGCAGTTTAATAGCGGAAATATGACAAGTGAAAAAAATACATCTTACTACTAAACTCAACAGTGTGTGTGTGTGTGTGTGTGTGTGTGTGTGTGTGTGTGTGTGTGTGTGTGTGTGTGTGTGTGTGTGTGTGTGTGTGTGTGTGTGTGTGTGTGTGTGTGTGTGTGTGTGTGTGTGTGTGTGTGTGTGTGTGTGTGTGTGTGTGTGTGTGTGTGTGTGTGTGTGTGTGTGTGTGTGTGTGTGTGTGTGTGTGTGTGTGTGTGTGTGTGTGTGTGTGTGTGTGTGTGTGTGTGTGTGTGTGTGTGTGTGTGTGTGTGTGAACTTAAGGAAGGCAAGCTACACGTTACCCCAGAAAAATCGAATATTTCTGCAATTTCCAATTACCAAAGTCACACTATAAGCCTACTACTGGCCGAAGTCACCCCCTCCACTCCACGCGCCACGTCACAATAGGCGCCGGACCGTTTCGCGCCACCAGCCCAATGCTTTTTTAGTCAGTAGTATACACTTACACACGTGTTTCTATTCGTATACGAACTTTTGCTGCAACTGTTTTTCATTCCGTACATTTGTGATAATAATATTAAAACATGCCAACTTCATGCTCCGTACCAGGATGCAAAAGCAATTATAACACAGATAGTTCAGTGACTGTTTTTAGATTCCCGAAGGATCCTATCCAGTGTCAAAAATGGCTAAATGCCATTCACAGAGCAAACTTCACGCCCAGCAAACGATCTGTTGTTTGCATTCGTCACTTCGACGAACGTTATATCGTGCGAGAGGACTCGGTGACAAAACCCGACGGCACCGTCTTGACTGTAAAACGACAGCGTGTGAAATTAGCTGCAGATGCACGTCCAACAGTTTTTGAAAACCAGCCCGTATATTTGACGAGAAATCTACCTCCCCCTCGAAGAGACCCTGCAAACAGGAGAGAGGAAATCCGGCAGCGAGAAGAGGACCGGAAGAGCCAAATAAAGATAACAGACACTATAAATAGCTTAAAGTGATATTAAAGAAAGATATAAACTTAAGTGTGATGACCATGCCATTAAACATTTTCATTTGCACGCCAGTGAAGACACTTTAAATTTTTTCTCTGTTTATCAAACCAAAAGAGGTAATGTTAAAGTATTGATAAGTCTACTTATAAGTAAGGATTTGTCTTTTAATGTATTATCAAGAGATGACATAATTATTAACGATGATCCAAAGATTTTAGAAATTAGTTATGGTAGAAAACGTCTATGTTTATGGTCACAGTTAAACGCTTTACTCGAATACTTATTTAATGAGAACAGGCAGATTAATATTAATTGTAGTACTGAAGACCACATCAGTTCTGTAAATAGTTCTCTCGGTAGTCTAATTGATGACTGTTTGGATAATCCTGATGTAAGCAAAAGGTTAACATTTTTACAGGAACAATTTAATGTACTATTCAAAAAGAAAGTCAGTTATTGTGTAAATACTTTAGTTTGGTTCGCTACTTTACTTGTTGCTTTCCCAGGATCCTATAACTATATCAGGGTAGCTAAGCTTCTGACAATGCCACACCCAAAATATTTAAATAAATTTACTTTTAAATTAGGAGTTAATACTTCAGTTTTACAATCTGGCCACATGGACTACTTAAAGAAAAAAGTTAGTGACATTGAAGAAAATGAAATGTTGTGCTGCCTACTCCTTGATGAAATTTATGTTAAGCCCGAAATCACTTATAAGGGTGGGAAGGTTGAGGGTCTAGTAGTTAATGACCAAAATGCACCAGAGCCTGCAAGTACAGTCCAAGTTTTTATGATTTCCTCAATTATGTCCAAATACAAAGATGTCGTTGGGTTGTTCCCTATTAAAAATTTGTCTAGTGATATGCTGTTCACCTTAACAAATCTAGTAATAAAACTACTTACTGAGATAGGGTTTAAAGTATTTTGTTTGATATCTGATAACAACAGGGTAAACAGAAATACGTTTGAACGATTTTGTGGAGGCACTCTTCAAACAAAATTTGTAAACCCTTACTGTGAGTCACAGAATATTTATGTTATGTTCGATCCAGTTCACTTGTTTAAATTTATTAGAAATAATTGGTTAAACCAAGTAGATAACAGACAAACATTTGTGTTTCGAAATTTCGACAAAAATGACGTAAAAGAAATGGCTTGTGTATCAGATCTCAAAATCTTACATTTAAGTGAGGAAAATAACTGTGTTAAACTGGCTCCTGCACTGTCAAAAAAAGTGTTATACCCAACATCAATAGAGAGGCAAAATGTTCATTTGTGCTGTAGGTTATTCGACGAGAAAAATATTGCTGCTTTGAATGAAAATTCGTCATTGACTAAAACAGAAACTAAGAGTAGTACAGCACATTTCATTCAGGTCATTTTAAAGTGGTGGAAAATTGTCAACGTAAAACATATGTACAAGGGAGTTAAATTTAATGACGAAAACTTTAAACCAATCCAGTCTGTAACAGATACTAATTTTGTTTTTTTGAAGTCTTTTAGTAAATGGTTAGTTAAATGGGATGAACTTGTTGTTCAAGGGGAGGAGTTGACAAAAGCTAAAAGGAGAGGAAAATTAACCAATGAAACACATGTAGCATTGCTGCATACTGTTAACACTTTAATGGAGATTATTTCGTTTCTCTTAGGAGACATGAAATTGTCATATGTTTTACTTGGCAAACTTCAGACCGATCCGTTTGAGGCCAGATTTAGCCAGTATAGACAGATGAGTGGTGCATGTTACCATGTATCAGTCAAGCAGGTTTTGGAATCAGAAAAAAAAACTAAAAACTTTGTTTGATTGATATTTACTCCTCTAGACACAGTAAAGTATGTATCAAAGATTTATTTATTTCCACAGCAGACTGTGAAGAAAGCGATAGTAATGATATGCATGACAACAGTAATCAAATTTTTGATGACCTGCAGGTAGACATAACTGATGTTACCTTATCAGAAAATGACACTTTAGGCCTTGTTTATATTGGTGGTTACTTGGTACACAGTATTTTAAAAAATAACTCTTGCACTTGGTGTACAGATTTCTTTACTACAACAAATACCGAGTCTACTGTTGTACCACAAAAGGACAATTACTATTTTAATGTTATTAATAGAGGATCTTTAAAATACCCTTCAGATTATGTGATGGAAGTACTGAATTTAGCTTTCAAAGTGTTTACATTGATTGTATCTGACAGATACGGAACACAGTTTTTATTGTCCACTAATCAGAGAGTAGCGCTAAAATCCATTGTTTTAGGTTTTATTGACATCCATCATCCACAGAGAAATTGTAATATACGTAAAAATTAATTTTAACAAACTTATCGATAAATGTTTATTTTCCTTTTGTAACATCTTATTAAACAATTATCAAAATCTCGTAATGACAAATTCAATAAAAAAAGGAAAGATGCTCAGAATGATGTCAAATCGGACAAAAAGAGAAAAATACACAAATTTTAGCCAAGTTCAGCGTTAACTTAGATAAATGTTAGACACAGAATTGTTAAGTTAGTCTAAATAACTTTATTGTAAGTAGATTTTAAATTACATGTAAATATGTTAGACGTAATGCAATACGAGATTGTAATGCACCATCTTCAAATGATCAAATATTGTTGTAAATAAATACTGGGCAGTTAGTAATCGGTTATTTCTTTAATTTTTCTGCTTACCCCGCTTCTGGTACTACTTATCATACATGATATAAAATCTTGTACAATACGAAAGTTTGGCTGTTTATCTACATAAAGAAACTTGAAAAGTTATTTCCCCGATAAGCTGTCAATTACCTTGATTCACAGCTTTTTTACATCCTTTGTGTAAATTGCACTTTCTCAAATGCTAAATATAACTGTTGTTGTTCACAAAACTCTAGATTTTTTCATACCAAGGTCTTTGTTAGTTCATACAGATTACAACCATATAGGACATGTTCAGGTAAACCATTACAGGTGTGTGTAGGAAAGGTTAATTGAGCACGCGACACAGTAAACAGCATTAGCAGCTGTGTTTCGTTTCGGCGCCTATACCCTGATTAACGAAAGAAAGTGACTGGCGGAGCGGCCGCGCGGCGACCGAGTTTGTAGTAAAAACATTCCACTTTATAACCTCGTGGAAACGTAAAATACAGGGCGAGAAATGTCTAATGAACTGTATTTTAATCATCAATTAAAGACGTTTTTAACAAACTTTTCTAATTTTTAAAATCTCTTTTCAATAAATTTACATTGTGAGTTAAAGAAAAAAATACACGAATTTGAATTAAAAAATTAGGGTTTATCGTTTTTATTACGTAAGAACTCGGAGGTTAAGCATCGGAAAAAAATTTCTTGTAGACAAATGGTAGTCCACCTTCTTTAGTACAATATATCAAAAATTGAGATTCCTACGATTAAAATTAACGACGTTATTAATTTTTTTCTAATGTCCTGTTAACTCAGTTGTTAAAAGTTGTACACGAATGAGATTTGCGTGACGCTCTTTTTAGATAACTAAATGTAGAAGACATATACAACTTACACCTTGTACGTGATAGGAATACTACAATGGATTAATATATAAAGTGAATTTCACAGAGAGCAATGCGTGGCGCTCTGCGGCGGAAGTACAGTCAGAACCTATTGGACCCATTTTATTCGCGCGCTACCGTCATTCCCGTACAGCGTCTCGGCCTCTCCTTTATGTCTACAAATAGCACACGCTTCCAGGAAAACTGAACCGTTATACGCACACTAAGGGTAAGGGAAATTTCCAGCTTTCAGTTTAGTTGATGTGGTGGTTGAGTGATGTCCGGTTGTTGGTTATCTTGATTTTAAGTGTTAGTTTCTTGTGCTTTCATTATAAATTGACGTGTTTTTAAGTTATTTTGTGTGAATATACTTCGGTGGCTGAGCATGGAGCAACGTAACGAGGCTGAACCAAGGAAACATAGGGGAAGACCTAGGACTCGAACTCCAAAGAAAAGACAAACTTCGGGCCGAGGCGTACCTATGAAAGGACAGTCAAGAGAAATTGTGTGCAAAGTGCGGGAATATTTTGATAGAGAAAAGGCGAACAAAGGTCTTTTGATTCCGGTTAATAATGCAATACAGCGAACTGCAGATGCTCTGAAAATACATAAAAATACAGTTCTGCGAGTTTGCAAGGAAAAAGAATTGAAAGAAATGCAAGATGACAGTAATAGCCAACTTTCAGCTCCGGGCAAACAGAGGAAACGGGAGAAAACTGTGACAAAACTTGACACTTTTCAGGAAGACGCTATACGAAGACATGTATATCAATATTACATAAGAAAAGAATATCCCACTTTGAAAAAACTTTTATCATCGTTGGAAAATGAAGAGCTGTTTAATGGCAGTCTGTCTTCGCTTAGAAACGTGCTAAAAGGTTTAGGATTTACGTGGAGAAAATTTTCGGGCAGAAAAGTGATTATGGAGAGAAGCGATGTCGCTGCCTGGAGCTGTCGTTTTCTTCGCCAAATCAAAGACGAGAATTTCGATAATATAATTTGGCTCGACGAGACCTGGGTCAATGCTGGGCATTGTTTGAAACAAGGATGGACTGATGAGTCACTTCAGGGGACAATGTTAACACCTATAGGGAAAGGTGAACGATTAATAATATGTCATGCAGGTTCTTCAAAAGGGTTTGTTCCAAATTCCCTTCTACTATTTAAATCGAAAAAAACCGGTGACTACCATGAAGATATGGATCACGACAAATTCTTCGGTTGGTGTTCTGAAACTTTGCTAAATAACCTAGAAGAGCCTGCAGTAATAGTCATGGACAATGCTCCCTACCATTCTAAGCAAATTGATAAAGCTCCCACAAGCAAAGATAAAAAAGCTGACATACTTGCATGGCTGGATAGGAAAAATATTCAATCTACAACCGACTTGAAAAAATCAGAACTTTTGGAATTAGTGAAATGGCACAAGCCCCAGAACAAAAGGTATTTTGTTGATGAATTGATAGAGAGCAGAGGTCACAAAGTGATAAGGCTACCACCTTACCATTGCCATTTTAACGCCATTGAGCTTATATGGGCTCAGGTTAAGGGGTATGTTGCCGAAAACAACAAAATGTTTACTTTAAAAGAAGTTGAACGACTGACTAAAGACGGATTTAATCGAATTACTGCTGAGAGGTGGGAGCAAGTAGTGGACCACACCAAAAAAGTTATTATCGATGCATGGAATAACGAAGGACTAATGGAAGAAGCTGTGGAGGAAATGATTATATCAGTGGAAGACAGCAGTAGCTCCGAGGATGATAATTGTTCAGAAGATGATAATAGTGATGACGATCCAATGGAGGGTATCAGAGAACTTTCGTTTGAAGACTACTAACTCACAGCTATAAGTGTTTTTTATAGAGTGTTTTAATAGTGTATTTTTATGATTTATACACATATTTTATGAGCGGATTCCATAAAAGCTGAAGAACACTACAATACTTGTAAGTACCGTACTGTATTTATTATTTATTTGTCAGTGCTAATAACAAGTAATTTACTAATTGTTTTTACATTTCAATTACATTATAACAGTAAAATACTGTTATAATTATGCAATATCTGGTAGACCGAGCTTTGCTCGGTAGTTTTAAACTGTAAACTATATTTCATAGTTAAATAATTAGTTATTGAGAAATTTGAATGGCATTAACAATTTCCCAGTAATTACATTGCACTTCAATTAGTAGTATTAAAGCTGATCACAAAACAAAAACAGTTTATTAACAAGAAAACAATAAATACCGTACCGCAAAAGAGTAATAAACTATCATTTAAGACTGTTATAAAAAGCATGTAGTTCAACTAAACCACAAAAGTCTGGTCAGATGTACGTTTTTGACAGATCTCCAGGTAGAAGATTAGATTAAATAAGTAGACAGATAACTAAGTATATACTTATGAGAGATTGGTGACTCGTAGTAAGTTGGCTATGTGACAATGTGTGAGCCGTGAGCGTATGCACCACTTTCTTTGGGCTGTTACTGTACCTTGACTCGATCGCGCGCCGTTGAGCGACGTTAGTTCTAATTTTCCTATATTAACTGATTGCGGTTATATTTCGTAATATTTGAAGGTTACATACCACTTTGTATTGATGAATACAATTTTGTTATGTTTATTGTGAAAAAACACAATGAAAAAAATTATTAATAACGGAGTTAACAGTACATTCGGAAAAAATTAATAACGTCGTTAATATTAATCGTAGGAATCTCAATTTTTGATATATTGTACTAAAGAAGGTGGACTACCATTTGTCTACAAGAAATTTTTTTCCGATGCTTAACCTCTGAGTTCTTACGTAATAAAAACGATAAACCCTAATTTTTTAATTCAAATTCGTGTATTTTTTTCTTTAACTCACAATGTAAATTTATTGAAAAGAGATTTTAAAAATTAGAAAAGTTTGTTAAAAACGTCTTTAATTGATGATTAAAATACAGTTCATTAGACATTTCTCGCCCTGTATTTTACGTTTCCACGAGGTTATAAAGTGGAATGTTTTTACTACAAACTCGGTCGCCGCGCGGCCGCTCCGCCAGTCACTTTCTTTCGTTAATCAGGGTATAGTGTGACGTCACGTTTCCAGCACTCCGGCCAGTGGCTTTGCCAATTACCCTCAGACTGTCACAAATTTACTTCACGATGTAGCCACGGTAACGCTAAAAAAATAACCCACTGACGTCATTATACAGGTTCAATTTTCCTGTATTCGCAACGAGTCTTCCGAGGTCAATCTTACCGGCACAAGGATCGCCTCCGGCACACAAACGCGTATTTTCCTCATTCGTGATTGTAGTCTTCGGTACATAAGTTTTCGCACGTCACTTGGGAATATTTCGTTGCAATCACACGTGGGTACCCGTTACGAGGGAAATAAGGACTTGTTCACTGTACAGCTATGTTAGCGTTGGACACGGAAATAACAGTTCTGAAGAAAAAATCCAGTACTAAGAGAACAAACAAACGCCTCATACAGCCTTGTACCAATTTTTTACTAATTAAAATTTTAGTTTTTGGAATGACTCCTCACCCGACGGTATCGTGCCACGATAGATAAAGTCAAGCATCAATGCGCTAATACAAAATCTGGATGCTAACCACATGGCGCGGCTCGGTAGAAGGGGACCTCTACGCTCGTAAGGGTAGACATAAGTCAAGCATCAGTGCACTAATACAAAATCTGGATGCTAACCACATGGCGCGGCTCGGTAGAAGGGGACCTCTACGCTCGTAAGGGTAGACATAAGTCAAGCATCAGTGCATTAATACAAAATCTGGATGCTAACCACATGGCGCGGCTCGGTAGAAGGGGACCTCTACGCTCGTAAGGGTAGACATAAGTCAAGCATCAGTGCACTAATACAAAATCTGGATGCTAACCACATGGCGCGGCTCAGTAGAAGGGGACCTCTACGCTCGTAAGGGTAGTAAAAATTCAAATTTTTTGGTAATACACTCAAAGTAAACGTACCCCGCATAGCATGCTCGGAATAATAACTGATTCACTACCGTTATGTTCAGTGCCTCCCATCTTACCTAACCTACGAATTCTTCGTAAGAATTCAAATAAAGGAAAGTTTTTTATATACTGTTCATAAAAGTACATTGCAACTCTAGACTGCAATTTGATTGTATCTACTTCTTAGCCCTAACCGAGTCCCCTAATCCCTACGATCTCGTCTAGAAGGCAGTGTTACAAAGAAAAGTCGTCATAACGTCACAACCCGACACAGTCCTATGGAACCTGTGAAACGAAGAAGAAAAAATTGCATGTAGGCCTACAGTAGAATGTTCATAAAACAGTCGAATCTCGATAACCGGAATTCCTTCATATCTTCAATAGTTTTGGTTCCATTTATTTCCCCCTATACAACTCCATGACATTTTGCCTTTATAACTCGAGTATGGTTTAAAAGAAACCTTGACACCTTGAATTTTTGTCATTTTCTGGCCATCCCACTAAACCACTGGCCATCCCACAACTAGAAGTAACGCATGACGCATGTGCGCCGTAAGTCCTATTACAAAACCTTTGGCTGCAGCGAATGTGGCGTGTTTCTACAGTGGGAAAGATGACTCAGTTTCCTGTTGAAACATGAAACCCCCACCAATCCTCTTCTCATGTACGGTTTTTGATTTCAAATGGTGTTTAGTGAACAAGTCATAGAAACTTTTATAATGTAAATTTGAAACAATATATTTTTAATTAGATCAAACAATAAATTCTGTTATAAAGTTTTGTTCTGATAATATCAAACTCTGTTTTTATTATATTCGGCATCTTTTCAATATATACTGTACTAAATTTTTATTGATTATATTACAAATTGTGAAAGTAAAATATATATTGCCGGCGAAACTATACAGCATATTGCGCTATACTTAGTAATCTATGTAACTTTGTAATTCTTCTCTTGATAACGCGATTCTCAATATCTCGAAACATTCGATAACTCGAATTTTCCCAATTCTACTGTCATTCGAGTTATCGAGATTTCTCTGCACAAAAAACTGGGTCGGAGGGGGGGGGGTTCTTCGCATTATTAAAAACCCGCATCCCGGCAGCTGACTTATAGAAAATGAGCGTCATGTTAGTCTATTAAGGTTAACGAATCTTCAAAGTGAAATAACACAAAAACTATGTAGTATTCTTGTAACCAAGATAACCAGACAGGCCTACATGAAACAAAATCACTCTGTATGTTTTAGATTTATATACGAATTATGTACATATTTATATACATTCCGAAAAAAAAAACTAATACAAGTTTCAAGGTTCTGGTTCTGTCCACTACATTCGTTTTGAAATTATAAACTGATTTACTTTTTTTCTTTGTTCACATTACGTCTCGTTTTACTGACCGATTTAAAATCACAAGAACTTGTGTTTATTTTTTTTTAAATTTTATTTGTAACTCCTGAAAAGCTGAATACAGTTTACGTTTTGATTGCCACGAGCGAATTATCACGTAGCGTCTTATCTCCTACGTGTTCTTAATTATGCTGAAAGTATGATTAAAAATATTGCATAATAATGCACACGTAGGTATAGTTTCGGCCTACTGTTTACAATACAAGTGCGCAATCATTTCTACGAGAATGTAAAAAAATTAAACAGGCCGTAGCTTCAAACAGATACATTGAACACACAAAGGCACTACACTCCACTACAGAATCCACCTTTGCAAACCACCTCATTGAAGCAAACCACACATACAAAAACATCGACAATAACATGAACATTCTACACGTACACACAAAAGGCCGAAAACTAGACACTCTAGAACAATTGAAAATATACAAACACACGAAAACAAATAAAAACGACATCCTAAACGAACAGACACAATTCAAATCACACGCATTATTCGAACATATCACACCCCACACACACACACACCATCGATCTTTCGAAAATCGATTCCGTCGCCAACAACAAGACGGAGTGCTACCAGCGGCAACCTCTGAAGAAGCTTTTTAAAAGTGAAAACCGGTTCAGGTTATAAGGTAAAACTTTTACGTTTTTACCCATAAAAAGTTTTGGGTTCCGCATCGTAGTGAAATAATTATATTCAATTATTTTAATAAATTATTGTATTCACAACAACAGATGAAGGTCAAATTGTTGTAACAGATAATTCGCTATAAGAAACATAAAATTTACAATATTCGTGATAAATTAACCCAGTTCATTTGGTCCTACTATATAAAAATAATAAACTGTTTAATACAATTTATTATTTCCGTATGAATAATCCCCATCGCAGACGTAAATTCCTATCTTCCAAAGATTTATTTCACGCGTTTCCGTTTCTTCTACTGGAGTCCGCCTATGTATCTGCACATAATGCACACGCAAATAACGTTTCAGATGACAATCTACAAATGTATTATTGTGCTAATACAATATTCTCTTCGAATTGTAAGAGAAAGAAAACTCAAACACTGGACATTGATTTGCCCGCAACTTGCGAGAGAAGGTCATCACAATCATCATCACTACAGGGATTAGGCCCTAGTTGGCATGTTCCGGAACCCTTCCAATCGGCTTGTACTTGAGAGCTGCCACTGGTAATCGACCTAAGCGAGAGAAGGTAACCGATTAAAAACTTCACGGTTTGGGGACGGGTCATGGCTTCAGTTTATTCGACTACTTTTTATGCTGCCCCCCGCTGATGATACGTGTTATCCCTCTTCATAACAGTAAGTACTGTTGTCCACTGTGTGAATCTAGGTAAACCTAGTAAAATGATTCTTCATAATGTGAACGCCCAATTACATGCTGTGAATTACGTGTACGCAGTGGCGGCGATAAGGCCTCCGCAGACCCGGCGGCGCGGGGGGGGGCGACCCTCATGGGGGGCCCCAGTTGGCCCAGTCATGGGACATAACTTGTAACATGAAAAATAAGCGTAAACGAGTTGTAAAACGCTTCTTTGTTGAATTATCAGTTGACCATAGAATTGACGACCCAGTGAAATCATTTGAAGTAAAAGTTTTCAATGCAACACTAGATACTGTAATAGCTCAGCTAAAAATGAGATTCGAAGGATTGCGTTGCATTGATGATAGGTTTTCATTCCTGACGCCTCAGAATTTAGTAAACTTCTCACAAGAGACAATAGTGGAGAAAAGTAAGGCTCTGGTAAATGTGTATCCTGGTGACCTTTCCACATCACTGCCTGACCAATTAATATCCTTCAAAGCTCTGATGGCCAAAGAAATTGTACACAAGAAAAGAATTCGAGAAATGATGAATTTACTGGTTGAAGAAAACAGCTGCCTTATGAGTTGCCTCCCAGACTTAACTACAGCTTTGCAGCTTTATTTAACCATATTTGTTACAACAGCTACAGCGGAAAGAAGCTTTTCAAAACTTAAATTAATTAAGTCCATACTTAAGAAGTACCATGGCCCAAACTCGGTTGAGTGACTTGGCACTGTTAAGCATTGAGCATGAAGAGAGACAGAAAACAAATATCAACGAAGTGGTTGAAAAGTTCTTAGCTATTAAAAAAAGACTATGCTTAGGAAAACAGTGAACTTTGGTTGATCCTCATCTGTAAATATTGTACATTACTTGAGTTCGAGTATTATTGAATTAGATTAGACTTAAGGAGAACTTGTATTGAGTATATTCAAGAATTTTACAAATTCAGTTACAAACTAATTTAAATGTTTGAAAAAGCTAGAATGTTAATTTGATATTCGTTTTTAAATAATAAATTTTTAACACTCTGTGTGCGGTACTGTTTCATAGTCTGAATTTAGATCTCTAACGTAAAAATAAATCATTCTTTTTATTATTTTTTTTTTTTATAGTTTGTATAGAACTTTGTCTATTTAGCAACAATGAATTTTAAGAGTTTGTACACGTGTAAAACGTCCTTTGCAAATTGCAAACGCTTTGTGATAGACGAGAAAGTATTCACAAACCATTGTTGTGAAACACACGTAAATAGAAACTCATTTGAGTGTTTTCCCCTATTACGTATACAAAATTTAACCATTTTATAGGGCCCCCTAATTAGTTTCGCGGGGGGCCCCCGTTTTGTTAGCGCCGCCACTGCGTGTACGTTTGTTTGATTAACCAAAAGTCATGCCATCTGTGCTTAATAGTAATTAACTTCAAAAATCCCACACGTGCCGAGATAAGGGTGGATTTAGTTTTGACAGATGACCGGATATACCTGTAAAACATTGTGTTCACAGATAAGTCAACTGATATCGCGAATTTGAATACAAATAAATTACATATGATTTTCATTCACCATGTGAACACAAAGACAGATTTCTAACCAAAACCCGACGTGTGTGTGTTATAATACGCAAAAATAAAACATTAAAAACCACTTACCATGAACTGCACCATAGTGTACAACTAGAATATACGCACTGAACACAAAAATGTTACTAATAAAACCCATTTTGGCACTTTACAACAGACTGATACTTGATTCCACGATTAAAAACAACTTATCACAAGCACCGAGGCCGTGAACACAACAATACACGCTACGCGCAGAACAGACACGAGATAAACCAACAGCGGTTGTGTCACGGACTGACGAGGAAAAAGTTACGCTGCTCAGTGCGGCCAACATGGTAAAGATTAAATTCCCCTCCCCGCTCGTTTGGAACAATACATCAATGGTTACAAATTCAGAATCGACTAAACGTTCACGTGTGAAAGAAAATAATAACGAAATATAAATATTGTTAAGACGGTAATTAAAAACTGAAAATACCAAATATGTATTTTTCACACGTGGTGAAAAACGAATTGTCAAAATTGTTCAAATGCACATCAATCTTTCAGTTTTGTTATAAGACTGTGTTTTCACTACCAAGAATGTCACCTTGTTACTAAAACCTTTGCCGAATCTTTTTTTTTTTGTTTTCCCCTTATTAACGATGAACACTTTCAAATATAGCTGACTTCGACTCCATCGGGTTTCCAGATGTATAATAATGTATTTTTCCTGTTTCAGAGTAAAGATAAACGGTGCCTTTCGAACTGTCGTTTTTTCTTTCAACATAACTCATCTGTCCTTGTTTTCGATCATTTTATCTGTTACTGTAAAATTGTTTAATTAAAATTTCGAAGTCTGCCTTTTTAATATGAAGGCATTTCATTTCTGTCTCTATTTTTTCTTTATTATCCAAAAGTCATACATTAAGGAACTATACATCATGTATACAACTAGTATATACTATCACAGCCTTACATCATTTTAATTTTGTTTCTTTCTGCTTTCTGGAGTTATCCAGTAGTAACTTGTTATTCCGAAAGTATTATATTTATTATTCATTAAACTCTTTCTAAGGCGAGTAAAATATACAGTGCTTAGGCCTACAGTCCAAAAGTGCGCGGGGCGTCTTATACCTCTGCAGTGTGTGCGTTGTCCGGGTCTCAGTTTCGTATTGTATAGCGCGGTCGTGTGTTCAACAATTAAAAAAGAAAGAGAGGGTCGAATAGAGGGGGTTAGAAAATTTAAGTATCTGGGGGGGGGGGAATAATTCAAGAGAATGGTTTACAAAAACCTGCTATACAAGAAAGGATTCATAAAATGGAAAGAGCATATTGTATAGGCCTAACTAAAGATATTTACAATAAGTGCATATCTAAAAATGCGAAAATAAGGCATTACAGTACAGTGGTGAGGCCAGAATTCCTAATATTCAAATGAATGTCTAGTATTGAATTATAATTTAGACAAACTAGAATATTGGAAAGACAAATCATTAGGAAAATATTAGGCCCACGAAAAACTTCAGAAGGTTGGAAATTAAGAAGTAATGATGAAATATATCAAAGTATAGAAAATATAACAGAAACAGTGAGTAAAAGAAGACTAGTATTTTTTGGACATTTATATAGAATGGACGACAATAGGTTAACAAAACATATCTTCAAATATCTGTGAGGAAAGAAGTCAACATCAAGATGGATTAAAGAAGTCCGAAAGGATTTAGAAAAAATAACATAAACGCAGAAGAAGCAATTGAAAGAGAAGTTTTTCAGGCAAAAGTGTTAAAAATGGAAGGAGTCCAGGGTAGGATAGAGAAAAACGCAGGTTCAAAGTGGACTAAAGACAGGAAGAAGAGACACAACGAAAAGATGAAAGAATATTGGAGAAACAAAAAAGAACAAAGAATAAAGGATTGAAATTTGCATGTGGTCCTCAGATGGCCGATACAAAAAAAAAAAGAAATCGCCATTGGCTACTTATTTTCTTGCAATCAAGAAGTTGTGCGTAAACATAATAGGGTTACATTAATAGATATATAAAATTTAACAACGTCATGAAACAATTAAGAGGACATCTTACATTAGAACATCATCATCACTGATCGGTTCATACCGTCTGTCCGATTTCCAAACATTTCCTCAATTGATCTACACAGGTCTTCATATATACTGCGATCCCTTATCCCGTGTTGAATATTTTCACCCATGTCCGAGAAGCAGATTTTCCTCCTTTTCGTCAACATATAAGTACCCACCGAAATGCCATTTTTAGAAATCTTTCACCTCTCATTCTGTGCAAACGTCCAAAGCAGTTTAGTTGTTTTGTTTCAGTCTCATCCAAAATAGTGTGTGGCACATTCCTTATTGTCCTAATCCTCTCGCTTCTACGTCTAATCTCGTTTTCTAATCCTAGTCTAGATATTCTACATGTTCTTCTTAGTGAAGTCGCTTCTATGGCCATAATTGTTTGTTTTATTAGACGCAGCCACATTCCAAGTTTCACTGCAATAAAATATAATCATTTTGACGGTCGTATTGTAGATGAGCCATTTGATTTTTGATATTTCCTTGTCATCATCATCATCTTCACGGATTAAACCAAAAATGGTTTGTTCCGGTCTCACATAGGACAAGATTAGACTTGGTGACTCCAGCGCTTCCTCGGACGTTCCACACCTCTCCGTCCCCTCGGCTTATAGTTCCAGAGTTGTTTGGGGGATGCGGCAGTCATCCATTCGGCAAAGATGTTCCCACCAATTCAGCCGATACTGGGCGATCCTGTCGAGTATACTCATATGATATATGATATTTCCTTGTGCCACTATATTTCATTTCACCTCCTGATTTGCAGCAAATGGAATTAAACTGTCTCCTCGTTTTGTCACAGAAATTAATCAAAGATTTTCATAAAGTGGACACTGCATGCCCTCGGTAACAAACACTTAAAAATCACACTACAGGGTACGCAAGTTCGTTGTGGATTAACCGCAATATTTGTTCAAGATAAGATCTTCAAGTATAGAAATAAGTTCGGGTCAAAATTTGTTTAACATCGTGTACAAATCGGTTCACCGGTAGAGGCTCTGGAGGCGTCGAACGTATGTTTGTCTTAGGTTTACATATGTACGGAATAACGACGAGTTTTAATATTTTAATTGTTGATTTGTTTTCGCAATGGTAATAAAGCACTAAATTCAAAAATACGAAAAATTAAATACGGATCGAAAAGCAGTGCATAGTTGTATTAGATTTAAATAACAAGCAAAAATATAAACAAATTTTTATGAACAATTTTATAAATAAATTTTTCAAGTTGCTATGAAATAACTCGGTTTACTTCATTACAAATATTGTAAACCGAGTTGGATGACAAGCGGGCTAAATAAACATTCAAAGACTAACTGTTTCCTACTCACTAAGAGGATCTAACATCAAAAACTAGGATAAACATTTGAACAATCCCTCAACCAATTGACTATCAGCAATGTTTACACGTACTCTTAATAATACGGCTATTTCAAACACCGCAATTACAGTATCTGTACTCTTATAACTATTTACCCTAATTATTTAATATGACTAAATTTTTACCGACACAATTTTATTTTAATTTTTACCAATTTCTTTTTACTTCCATGTTCCACAAGGAAATGAAAGTGTGATAATGGGGAAACAAATCGTGTTCGAGATAAGGGCTGATTCTGATTGTACTACCCTCAAAACATGAAGAAAAGTCATTTTCCGAAAAGTGTCTGTGTGTAGAATTTTTTATATGGGGAACGATAACTACCGCAAATTCAAACAGAATCAAATAATTTTTTGTATATATGCCTTAGGTCTAGAGGACTCAAGGTATATTGATTTTGGTGAAGATCGGTTAAGGGGAAGGGGTAGTTTACCTACAACGTTTTATGTTTTAACGAGAGTAAAGTACTTATACTATTTTGAATGTTCATCACTACTTTGTTCACAGCACTTTATAATTATTACCGACAACTTGGCACATTCTGTATACAAACCTCACTGAAGAAGGAGAACAACACTCCGAAACGTCGTATGAGAGAATACAACAAGTAAGTTCACAAGAGAAAGTACCATCAATATTAATAATTGTAAAGTACTTAATTTTGATAAATAAAGTACCGTATCCTGAAAAGAAGGTCATAATAATCCACTGTAGAAAGGTAGATGAAATATCTATAAATGAAAAGGGTAGTTGAAGGGGGAGGAGATAATTTTTTATATGTGTACTACGTTATCGGCAACAAAGAAGTAGTTTGTTGTTAAAATTCCTTCCCGGGCTGTTTGGCCGTAGTCCAATGTTTTCTGCATAACCAGGCGTTTCGGCAGTGCCATCAACTGGCTTCATCAGTGAAAATCGAGTGCGCTAACGTGAGGTGGTATACGTTAGTGAACACAGTACTGTGGTTAAGGATGAAGAAAGTAGTAGTTTCTATGGAAATATTTCATTTCGAAAATGATTTTATATATAAATCTTAGAACATGGAAGTCATGTATGGTTCTCCATACCGATATTTTTCTTTACGTTAAGGAACGGGACTCTCAAAGCAGTGGCGATTCCTGACACAATGGGTAGAGCGATCATCGAATCTAAGCACATGTACATATAATTCCAAAGCTAGAAAATGAATTTAAAATATCCAGGAACACACTTGTTTATGTTGCTGTAAGAAAAATATTCGTATAGTGTACTTAGTATGAGGATTAGAAAATATCGGTATGGAGAACCATACATGACTTCCATGTTCTAAGATTTATATTAAAAACCTTTTTCGAAATGAAACGTTTCCATAGAAACTACTTCTTTCTTCAGCCTTAACTACAGTATTGTGTTCACTAACGTATAGGACTACCACTTCACGTTAGTGAACTCGATTTTCACTGATGATGGCAGTCGATGGCATTGCCGAAACGTCTGGTTTTGTGGAAAAGATTTACCACACCCAGACAACCCGGGAAGGAAGTTTAACAAAACCACTTCTTTGTTTGCGATAACGTAGTACACACATAAATAAAACGTGGCAGGTAAACTACCCCTTTCCCTTAACCGATCTTCACCAAAATCAATAGGCCTTTATTCCTTTACAAATCAGGAACGTACACAAAAAAAATATTTGATTCTGTTTGAATGTGCGGCAGTTATCGTTCGTCATAGAAAAAATTACCGTTGTTAAAACATAAAATGTTGCAGGTAAACTACCCCTTTCCCTTAACCGATCATCACCAAAATGAACAGACCTTGAGTATTTAACAATTCAGGAATGTATGCAAAAAAATATTTGATTCTCTTTGAATGTGCGGCAGTTATCATTCGTCATAAGAAAAATTACCCTTGTTAAAACATAAAATGTTGCAGGTAAACTACCCCTTACCCTTAACCGATCTTCACCAAAAACAACAGGCGTACTCTAAAAAAACTTGAGTACTCTACAATTCAGGGCTGTATGCAAAATATTATTTGATTCTGTTTGAATTTGCGGCTCTTATCTTTTGCCATAGAAAAAAATCTACACACAGACACACACACACAGACACTTTTCGAAAAATGACTTTTTTCATATTTTGAGGGTAGTACAATCAGAATCTGCAATTATCACGAAAACGATTTTTTTTGCATCGCCATACTTCCATTTCCTTATGGAACATGGAAGTAATAATAAAATGGAAACGTAAACATTACATAATTGAGATATGCTTGCCTGCCACGAACGATATATTTTCTCTCATACATGATTTAAATTAAAATGAAAAAATATAGAATTTTTTTAAAGTGAAATGAAATGTGTCCATAGAAACTACTTCTTTGTTGTCCATAACGTATTACACATATAAAACTAATAAAATGTACTTCCTCCATCATCAACTACCATTTAATTTATAAAAAAGTTACACCCTCCCCCCTTCAAATACCCTTTTAAATTATAGATATTTCATCTACCTTCCTACAGTGGATAATTATGACCTTCTTTTCAGGATACTTTATTTATCAAAATTAAGCACTTTACTCTTGTTAAAACGTAAAATGTTGCAGGTAAACTTCCCCTTCCCCTTAATCGATCTTCACCAAAAACAATAGGCCTTGAGTACTCTATAATTCAAGGCTGTATTCAAAACATTATTTGATTCTGTTTGAATTTGCGGCTGTTAGAGTGTTTGCCATAGAAAAAATTCTACACACAGACAGATAGACAGACAGATAGACAGACACACACACACACACTTTTCGAAAAATGACTTTTCTTCATGTTTTGAGGGTAGTACAATCAAAATAAACCCTTATCTCGAACACGATTTTTTTCGCCATGACCATACTTCCATTTCCTTATCGAACATGGAAGTAAAAATTATCGACGTGGAACACCGACTCAAAAAAAGCTTTCCTGTATTTTTCATAGAAATTTGTAATAATTTTTCACATTAGGAGTCATCAACAATCTGTCATCATGTTCGCGCATGTTGAAACTAACAAAACTTTAAACGAAAAAGTGGTTAAACGGGAACACATTTTAATAAAAATGAATTAAAGAACTTACCACAATAACACTTCTTATTTTTATAAACTTCTCAAAAATGTAAAACTTGAAAAAATCACATTTAAAACTTAAATGAAGGTTCCAGGACCTTTTCTTAAAAAAAAAAAAAAAAAAAAAAAAAAAAAACAGTACGGTAATTAATTTATTAAAAACAAGTAAAATTTTAAACGGCTTGTACTATTTTATAATACAGTACTTCGAAGCAGGTACAATGCGGGTGCGTTCCTTCGTTCAAAAGACAATCAAATTACAAATTGGTTTGCGGGCGCGTCTAACCTCATCGACGAGCACAGGGCTGCCGACTGCTGGTCTACAGTATTGAAAACTGCTGTTTTCAAGTGACCTTGAAACAAGCGTTGGTGACTCGTAGGAGGCTGCCACACAAGTTGTCTACCTCGTAGATGTAAGGATACTTTTACACGTCTAATCGGCTTACACTAAGATCGGCTACATATTTTTCACCTGATATAGACAAGAAAGACCTACGGGACACACAATTCCGATACACCTACAGCATTGTCCATTGTAATCATATTCAACTCTGTTGTCAACCACACTACATGAGAGATCTGTCAAAGCAATGTTGTGTCCACTTCAATTTTACACAAATACCAAGAAATCGTTTGTTTGTATTCATACGGATACAAGCTGAGCCTCTATTGGTCAGATAACAAAACTCTGTTTTTCTACATGAAACAGTTGTCTATATTTGTTATGTTTGTATTCTCTTCCTTTGTAAACACACGCAGATAAAATTGTTTGGGTAGCAAACGACAGTCCTCTTGTCGCGTTGCTGACACATGTGGGCGCAAACATTTGTTTAGAGAAAAATTTCAAGCTTTGTGAGTCAATTAAATAATCGTGATAATTCAGGAATTACAAGCATTTCAACGGAATAAGCAGTTTATAAGTACAGTAGAACATCACTGCGGGACCGAAGGGGTGACGAATTAGTGAAATAGACGAATAATTGAGGGGGTTAGAAACAAACCCATTAAAGACAATATAAAATGTTTTATTACAACACTAACAATGTACAGTACCAATGTTATGCTCGAACATATTTACTGCTGGAAATTTTCAGACTCAAACAAGTTAAGCACTGTAATTGCAAAAAACTTGTTTGTTTAATGATTGTAAAAAAATCTGTAATTTTCTTCTGTATTTTCTATCGAGCGTACTTTTCAAGAGCCAACTTATGTATTGGGCGCAGTGAAATTATTTTAAGCAGTTCTGCTTCATTTTGGCCTTCGTACCATTTCATTGCTGTAATCAGTGACTGAATGGCCTGCTTATGAGATATTGCAGGTTTTATTGGATGGTCACCTTCTTCGTCATTAGCTTCTGTGGATACGTATGTAACAATTTCATTATCACTAAACATTTCATATCCTACATCCGATAAGTCTATTTGACACCAATTTTTGACGTCCTCTTCATTCAAACTGTTAAATGCTGGTGGGGATTGGCAGATATCTAACAATTCCGATGTGGGGTCAAGACCTTAGGTTCTGTAGACGCTGGTTGTAATTCAGATGGGCGTAACTTATTCCAGGCATATTTTACAGTGTTTTCCGGAATACTTTACCAGGCATCAGCTGTATTATATATTGCGTCGTTTATAGTGTATGCCTTCCAAAATTGTTCAATGTCCACATCGTTTTCACAAAGTGCCGAATTTTGTAAAAAGGAATACACAACATGACACAACACTTATTGTGCCGCGTACCGAAGTAAGAAATATCCAATTGTCAAAACCAATACCTTCCAAATCCCGTTCTCCTGGCTGTTATTAAAACCCCTGCCACAATCAGCACGTTTCTGATTTACCCCGGCTATAATATTAGAACATATGTGTCACTCGCTTAGGAAAAAAATGCTTGAGTGGGTGACGAATTACAGAGGCAGACGAATTAGTGGGTGACGAATATGTGAGGTTCCATTCTATTATAAAAGTGCCTGATAGGAACGTATCAGCTAATATTAACAACAAACACACTCACGTGCGTGTACATATGTTTAAATAATATGTAACTTTAATTTTCGAAGTTGTTGGTAATTATATTACAATAATCACACAAATAATTATTATTTATGTATTAAATTATTTTTCTGAAATTTTTCTATAGTAAATTATATAGAAATATCGGTATGGAGTACCATACATGACTTCCATGTTCTAAGATTTATATTTAAAATCATTTACGAAATGAAATGTTTCCATAGAAACTACTTCTTTCCACTTATTGCTTCAGCCTTAACTGTAACAGTACTGTAGTCACTAACGTATACCACCACACGTTATCGCACTCGATTTTCACTGATGATGGTAGTCGACGGCACTGCCGAAACGTCTGGTTTTGTAGAAAACATTGGACTACGGCCAAACAGCCCGGGAAGGAATTTTAACAACAAACTACTACTTTGTTGCCGATAACGTAGTACACATAAAAATTATCCCCTCCCCCTTCAACTATAATTTTCATTTATAGAAAATTACCCCCACCCCGTTCAACTAGCCTCTTGATTTATAGATATTTCATCTACGTTTCTACAGTGGATTATTAAGATCTTCTTAATAGGATACTTTATTTATCAAAATTAAGTACTTTACTCTTGTTATAACAAAATATGTTTCAGGTAAACTGCCCTTTCCCCGTAACCGACCTTCACCAAAATCAATAGGCCTTGAGTCTTCTACAACTCAGGCTCATATGTAAAAAATTATTTGATTCTGTTTGAATTTGCGGCAGTTATCGTTCGTCATGAAAAAATTTCTCTTGTAACAACATAAAATGTTGCAGGTAAACTACCCCTTTTCCTTAACCGATCTTCACCAAAATCAACAGGCCTTGAGTTCTTTACAATTTAGGGACGTATGCAAAACTTATTTGATTATGTTTGAATTTACGGCAGTTATCGTTCGTCATAGAAAATATTAACCATGTTATCACATAAAACGTTGCAGGTAAATTACCCTTTTCTCCTAACCGATCTTCACCGAAATCAACAGACCCTGAGTACTCTATAACTCAGGAAGGTGTGCAAAAAAGTATTTGATTCTGTTTGAATTTACGGCAGTTATCGTTCGTCATAGAAAATATCGGTATGGAGAACCATACAGGACTTCCATGTTCTAAGATTTGTATTTAAAATCATATTCGAAATGAAATATTTCCATAGAAACTACTGCTTTCTACTTATTGCGTCAGCCTTAAACCACAGTACTGTGGTCACTAACGTATACCACTTCACGTTTTCGCACTCGATTTTCACTGAGATGGAAGTCGATGGCACTGCCGAAAAGTCTGGTTTTGCAGAAAACATTGGACTACGGCTAAACAGCCCGGGAAGGAATTTTAACAAAGAACTACTTCTTTGTTGCCGATAACGTAGTACACATACAAAATTCTCCCCTCCCCCTTCAACTGTGATTTTCATTTATAGAAAATTACCCCACCCCGTTCACCTAACCTCTTCATTCATAGATATTTCATCTACGTTTCTACAGTGGATTATTATGAGCTTCTTACCAAGATACTTTATTTATCAAAATTAAGTACTTTACTCTTGTTAAAACATAAAACGTTGCTGGTAAACTACCCGTTTCTCTAAACCGATCTTCACCAAACTTAATAGACCTTCAGTCCTCCATAATGCAGGGATGCATGCAAAAAAATATTTGATTCTGTTTCAATTTGCGGTAGTTATCGTTCGTCATGAAAACATTTCTCTTGTTACAACGTAACATGTTTCAGGTAAACTACCCCTTTCTCTAAACCGATCTTCACCAAAATCAATAGACCTTCAGTCCTCTACAATTCAGGGCTGTATGCAAAACATTATTTGATTCTGTTTGAATTTGCGGCTGTTATCGTTTGCCATAGAAAAAATATTACCATTGATTAAAAAAACGTTGCTGGTAAACTACCCCTTTCCCTTAACCGATCTTCACCAAAACCAATAGGTCTTGAGAACTCTATAATTCAGGGCTGTATGCAAAAGAGTATTTGATTCTGTTTGAATTTGCGGCTGTTATCGTTTGCCATAGAAAAAAATTATCCTTGATTAAAAAAACCGTTGCAGGTAAACTACCCCTTTCCCTTAACCGATCTTCACCTAAATCAACAGGTCTTGCGTACTCTACAAACCAGTGCTGTATGCAAAAAATTATTTGATTCTGTTTGAATTTGCGGCTCTTATCGTTTGCCATAGAAAATACCCTTGTTAAAATATAAAATGTTGCAGGTAAACTACCCCTTTCGCTTAACCGATCTTCACCAAAACCAATAGGTCTTGAGAACTCTATAATTCAGGGCTGTATGCAAAAGAGTAGTTGATTCTGTTTGAATTTGCGGCTGTTATCGTTTTCCATAGGAAAAAATCTATAGACAGACAGACACACAGACAGACAGACACACACACAGACACTTTTCGAAAAATGACTTTTTTCATGTTTTGAGTGTAGTACAATCAGAATCTGCAATAATCTCGAACACAATTTTTTTTGCCATCACCATACTTCCATTTCCTTAAGGAACATGGAAGTAAAATGACATTTAGCAAGCCGTGTTTCTATTTGCTAGTTTTAAAAAATTGTATGATTTCAACAGCCAGTAACCAGGATACGCCGCAGGGAGCTAAACCTCAAACAGCGCCAACCAAAACAATAAACAACAGAAAAATTGGCCGCATTTTCACAAGCAGGGACTCTGCTACAGTTTCAATGAGCGTTTTGCGTCTCTGAGAGCTACTAGATCCTGTGCGGTTTAGCAGTCTACGTAGGTACCACCAAACCATCATACTCGTAGGTTAGATTGTTATAAGTTTGAATATTTCTAATTGTAGCCTAATGTAAAAAAGGATGGATAATGGAAGCGTAGTTATGAAATCCTAAATAAATGCTAACATTTATGAAATTATGACCAACTCATAGTTAATGCACCGATCATTTTTGAAGTGGTTGCCTTGGGGCAGAGGGGTCAGTTAGCCGTTAAAACAGCTAAAACCTAAACAGGAAGCAAAGTGATATTAACGACTTTGATCAAATGACGTCATCAACATCATTTTGACTGAAAGATAAGCGCCGCCGATTTCCAAAAGATAATAGATAAGAAGGCATGTGAAACAGTTTTTGGTGACAACAATAATGCTGGTTACGTGACAGTTTTCTTTTACTTTCGCCTGATTTCTCTGAGCAAGCACTGCTTGCGTGGCTTGTCCTAAGGATTGAGACCCTTCGCTACGGCATTGAGCTTACATGTGCGTTAGGATACCAAAACTCGTTAACGTTTGCAATAACTTAATCGACCTAATCAATGTGTAAATGTAGTTTCCAATATAAACTCAAACGGATAAAAAATAACATTGTTTTGGTGTTCCATATTTCTCTTATTCGTCGTCAGTTCTTACTTCCAAATATTCCATATCTATTAACGGCGGAATCGGGTATTGTGAAGAACGATTTTGGCCTTCAAAAACTGCATTCTCTGTTATTTACTCCCAAACTAAATTGTTAATGATGTTATCGTTGGGAACAAGACAGTGCCTTAGAGCAACATGAACTGCGATAAGATAAACGAAACGCCCACTGATAACGTAACAGTCTGCAATACCAGTGTATCAGACATGTGCGTGCATGGTTAAGCTTGTTTATTAGGAATACTTTCTGTGCGGTAATTTGATACCGATATTTTCCAAGGACTGTTCACAATAATACGAGTGGCTTTTCTCCATGGTATTTATATTGGTTCCGGTTTTGGGTCTACTATTTCATACGTTCATATTGGTTTCATCACGGTCCTGTCCACTTTCTAATGATACATTACGTTTCCTGTCAATTAACCAGTGGTATGATTCTTTGTCATTTAGGCCAAAGCGTGTTCGTTTCATGAGAAGCGTATTCTTTCCCTCTACTTTTTGTCCACTTCAGCCCCTAGTGTCTTGTATTCGGTGGTATTTGTATGTCGTTAACGTGTACTGGCAGGCATCGACCTTCCTCAGTGTGAACGAATCTAAGTGGAAACTGTTTAAACGGGACAGTCATTCTGAAATGGTGGAATGTATACCACGCAAATGGTCGCTGACTGTTTACACATTATCAGTGGCGGATTATCCATAACGCTAGGGTATGCTGTAGCACCGGGCACCAGGGCCTCAACTGTCAGAGGGGGCACCATTAAGCCATAAATCACAAAAACGTTTTGAAGATAATAAATGTGAAAAAAATCTTTGTGCCACGAGTGCAAGAAAGAGGTTTTTTTTCAAATCGTTCGAATGTATTAAACTGGATTGTTATTGATCGAAATTGTGTATGCCATTTATCAGTGTAAATAATGGATAAAAGGTTGAATTTTGAAATGGGGGGGGCACCAGTCTGATGGCAGCATAGGGCACCACGCGCTTCTAATCCGACCCTGCACATTCTTACTTAGCTAGGTTACTCTAAGCTGCTACCACTATGCATGTTGACCGCAATTAGTATTCGTAGTTGCGATCCTTAAAATCTGGATAGGTAGAACATTGGGCTGGGAGTCACAACTTGGTAGACAAACAACAAGGTTGTCAGACTGGGAGCCCAGAGGCATGAACAGACCAAGACGGCAGTCCTTTACAAGATAAAGGGATAAGACCTTTGGTTAAGTCCTTTGAAAAAGCGAATCAAATAAACCTTTTGGGGAAGAAAAGTCACTATAGAAACTACTGTATAAAGTAAATATTTAGTTTATTTAGTTATTCTTTCCAGCTCTTTGAGAATAGACTAACTGGCTGAAACAATTGTCAGGGTTTAACAATAAATTTTGTAAACCTTCCAAGCGTGTTTGTTTATATAAAACTTTTTGTAATATGTTTCACTCAACGAGTCTTCAATTAATATTATTGCAATGTCACCGCAAAAAATGTCATATTCGTCAGATACGTACCAGTGCGACATTTCGTTATCCTAATAATGAAATTAGCACGAAAGGACAACGTTTTACTGCTGCTGAAGACGTAAAACAAACATCACTGAGCAAATTTAAGGTTATACCAAAAAGCGCATTCGAGAAAAATGTTTTGAACATTGAAAAAAATCGTAGACTTAATCGTATAGTTTCCGACTCGAACTACTGTACTTTGAAGTGTAAAATATGTAGATGAACCAAGGAAAATTTTTTTAAATAAAGAAACATTGGATGACCTTTTCATTCAAACTCGTATGTAGGCCTACGTAATTTCTTTTTATACATTATTTATTTCTACAATTTATTTGTTCATAGTTTAATGTTATGTATTATATAATGATTTCTTACGATATAATTACTTTATCAACAATATATATGTTATTTCTTACGATATAGTTAAAATATTTAACAACTTTTAAGGTGTATTTTTTTAATAATATAGTGTATATTCGTAATTGTTAATTACACAATATTTGTGTAATTATTTTTACTAAACTTGTATTGCAACCACTAACACGCAATTATACTTCCATAAGCACTTTCAAGCCTCTTCGTGTTGTATCCGACTCGGACTACTTTGAAGTAGAAACTACAAATGTAGATGAACTAAGGAATAATTTTTTTAATTAATGAAAAACTGGATGAACTTTTCATTCAAACTCGTATGTATGTATGTAAGTAGGCCTATATATGTATGTATGTATGTATGTATGTATGTATGTTAGAAGCGCTTATGGAAGTATAATTGCGTGTTAGTGGTTGCAATACAAGTTTAGTAAAAATTAAACTTAACCACTAAATTGTGTTTATCTTTTAATTGTGTAATTGTTGTCTAATAAATAGCTGTATCTTTTTTTTTAGATTTACGGAACACTGTTATTTTACAATTTTAAGTGGGACTAAGTCGAATGTAAAAATGAAGTGTGTAACTTGATATGAATTTAAAAATTATTGACTAATGAAAGTAAGAACTTTGTTCAACTTTGTTTATTTAGGATGCCAAGTTAACTCCGATGGGGAAACGACAGAAAAAATAAAGCGAAGAATCACCTCAGCTAATAGGTGCTTCTTTGGTCTCAGACCCCTGTTCCAGAACAGAATAATTGCCCGGAGCATCAAGCTGCTTTTGTATAAAACACTGATCCGCCCAGTTTTCACCTATGGTTCTGAGACCTGGACCATTTCTAGAAAGTCTGAGTCAAGCCTGCTGGTTCATGAACGGGAAATCCTCCGCAGTATATTTGGTCCAATATTTGTAGGATCACTCTTCTGAATGAACCAGATATTGTGAAAATTATAAAACTTGGTAGACTCAGGTGGGCTGGACACGTGATCAGAATGGGGGAGAGTGAAATACCAAGAAAGGCACTCACAGAACAGATCTGTGGCACCAGGAGAGTTGGTAGACCCAAACTACGTTGGGAAGACGGTGTGAACTGCGATGCGCGCCTTGGGACCCGGAACTGGAGAGCAGCTGCACTTGACCGGAACAACTGGGGGAGGCTGTTAAAGGAGGCCTTGACTCAGTAATGGGTTGTTGCGCCGCTGAAAAAGAAGAAGAAGAAGAAGAAGAAGAAGAAGAAGAAGAAGAAGAAGAAGAAGAAGAAGAAGAAGAAGAAGTAGCCTATATTTGCAGCTTGTACAAATAGACTTAGTATAATCTAATGAGTATTGTTTAGTAAGCTGCGTCGAGTGTATTGTACCAAGGTGAAGGTGTTCCGCGGAAACGGTGACTTCATGTAGAACGCAGTGAAAGTTATTGAAACGGCGCGTCTACTGTCTCAGCTGATAGTCCGTCACTGTAACGAGGCCGACCGTTATAGGCTGTGCGACAGGTGTGATCGCACAAGGTCCGGGAGAAAGAAAGAGAAAACGAAAGGGCAAGGTGGGGGGAGGGGGAGATAAAGAAAACTTCATATTTTCAACAATTCTAATTTTATTTTTTAACCCCCTTCCCGTTTATTTTTTCCAAATTGTCGGTTACTAAATATACAATATTGGTTCAGATATCAGCAACACACTACAATGTTATGTCTAACAAAGGCCAAGAACGCGCACAACATATTTTATTTTAAACAGTAACTCAAGCCGACAGTGCGAAAATGTTGTTTGGTTTAACGACACCAGCAGATTTAGGATTTTTCAGAGGGCGGTTTGTCACCATTATCTTATCTGCTGTGACATTAACGTTGCGCTTCGGATTTCAAGAACGACCTAACTGCCATGAACATGTTTTGAAGTAAAAACCACCGATTAAGTGGGTGAATCAGATAAGTTGTCCTAAACCCATACCGGTAGGACAGTTATTATTCTTCTACTTTCCTTTAGAAGATTTTTGTCTTTCAGCAAATGTTAGTTATTATGGTAAACACAGTCGAAACAGTAAGCCAATATTTTTGGACGCCATTTTGAGGCTGCAAGAGACGTGACAAGAATTTTTAAACTAAATGCTTAGTTCTATGAAAAGCGTCCCGTGACTCTTGTTAACAGGGAAACTTTTCAGAAGCACGCTACTGAAATCACGATTTTACAACACTTTGTACTTACAAATGAACGACAATACTTTTTTACCATTACCAATTGTGTAGTTTAGTGGGAAATACTCTTGTTTCGAATGTAAGTCAGATCGTTGACTCGTAATACACCTTATGTGATCCACCCTGTACCAAATTTGGTCTGACGCGGTTAAAACGTGTAGTGTTGTGAGTGGTTTCCTACATAACGGCGCCTGACGTCCACAGGAACCTACCGGCGGCCACGTCATAAGCGAACAATTAACTTGTAGTCTTCATTAACGGTATAGCCTTTATTATGTCAGTATAATAATGAAGATGTAAGAAAAATATTCAACATAGTACATTTACATAAAATGTTCAATGTGAAAAACTGAGGTCACTAAAGCAGAAATGTGCATAGTTGTGCTGAGTGCTGAGTGATTAGCGGATCGAGCTAAGTTGTTGCTAATCTCAGTAGATGATACAGAGAAGAAGAAGAAGGAGGAGGAGGATGAGGAGGAGGTGACGTCATTTTCTGTCCAAAATTTGGCAGATTTGGAAATCGGTCATCGGGTAAAGAGATCCGGGTTTATTCTTGTCTGATCGCAGGAATGGATCAGCTTGTAAATGACACAATTTTACCGAATGTCATTTGGTTGTTCTTCACTGACACCACCAATGGGATTAATAAACAGCGAGACGCTGTTTTTTTTCAGTATTTCAAATTCTTTAAAACTTGTGTTAAACTCGTCTATGATTTCTTGCACGTTTGCACCGAATTCAAAAAACTAAGTATCTCATCATGTTTAAACTCTGGTTTCATAGGTTTTTTCCTGTAGACCATTCTCAGTTAAAATAATGTTTTAATACTCATTTATCTTCCAAACTGAATAGAGTAATTTTAAAATTATTTTCCAAGATAAGGTCGCGGCCCGCTTAAAAATGTGTTGGAGGCCGCCAGTTGGAAATAACTGCAGCGGTTCGCCAGAACAGCCTGTGTCCCTACAAACAATTTCTCCTGCAAATGTAAACTGCAGAGAAAGTGTTCCCTTGACACAGCCAATACTCTCTTGAGTCAATGTATTTATGTACTCCAGCAGTCAGATGAATTCCTATGCAGTTCAAGGACACGTTTAAACAGTCGTAACTTAGTTTATAACAACACATTTCCGGTTGACAACCACGTTGTATTGGTATCGTTATGAACTCCAAACGTTTCGTCCATTCTGTGATATCTCATTCTCAATGGTAAAAGTGAGAATGAACAACAATTATTTATACATCCCTTCAGCGGGTGGGTCCATTTTACAATGTGAACGATACCTTATAATAAGGAAAATAAAACATGAGATGAAGATAAAATATTAACAAAATATAAATTTAAGTACCTAATAATACAATTTACATAATAATAATAATAATAAAATATAATGTAAATGTATAAGCACTCTAGCTTACAAAAGGAATCCAATAAAAAATTGATAACAACTTAAGGTGGGCGTCCACTAGGTCGGTGGGGGGCGCGGCCCTTAAACAAGATGCATGTGAATGAATGTAGACGCGTCGATTAGGGCCGCAGTGCGGAGCGGAGCGGGTCAGAGCGGCTCCGGCCATCTCCCGAGACTTGTTGAGGTCGGCGGCTCGCCGCGCCGCTACGCTTCACCGACCTTGTGGAAGGCAGCGCGGGTCGGTGTTCATCGAGTTCGGGAATCTTCGACTGTTCTCGGAAGCATTTCGTTACACGTGGTTTGAGTTCCCGCTGTTTTTCCAGTCTACAGTGTACAGCAGTCGTGTTGGAAAACAATTTTGCCTTTGTCTCGGTAAGTTGCAATTAAAATTAAAACATTCTATAGTTTTACAAAAGTTATAAATATTTTTCATTTAAAAAGAGCTATTTTATTTTTATTATTCTTGTTATTGTCAATTAAAATCTATTTAACATAGATTTCTGTCATATTTAACAAAGTTCATGTATAGATCTCTAATCAATTTTATTTATGATGTTATTACAGAAATGGAAGAATTCACAGAGGAGAAACTTATTTTATTTGTACAAGAGTACAAAAATTTATACGACCTGGGAAACACTAATTATCATAATAGTCTCATACGAGAAAATAGCTGGGAAGAGATTGGACAGAGACTCAAAACACCAGGTAATTAAACAATATTTGTTTACTTATTATTATTTATAGTTTGCAAAAATGTAATAGTATTTACAATAACAAACTAACAACATATAAGACTCACGACCAAACTTTTCCATGGTTAGCTGTACATTTTTCAATCTGTGGCAGCTTCAGTTATACCGCCTTCCCTGCCGAACAGCTCGAACTTGCCACTCTACTGACCCACTTGGAGACGAAAAGTAATCTTTGAATTTCTCCCTTACTAAATAAGCACTTCCAGCAAACGCACCTCCAACATTTCTTAAGTCTTGTAGAAGACCATTCTCAGGGTTCTTAGCAGGTCCTTCATTCTCTATTATTTCTGCTAGCAAAGTAGGACAGTCCGATTTAAGAAAGTTGTGTAGACAACACAACAACTTTATTCACGTGCTTAGGTTTCATTTCAAGTCTTCTTTGATGTACACGGAATCGTTTAGTCAGAATGCCAAATGAATCCTCACTTGTGTTTCTTGCCCTGCTTAGCCTGAGATTAAATATTTTCTTGTCTTCGTGGTTTGAAAGCTCGTCCCCAGGATAAGGCCTCATTAGGTTTCGATGAAGAGGAAAAGCTTCATCTCCTACGAGAACATGAGGCATAGCTTCTTCGGTTCCAGGTAATGGCATGTCATCAGGAAAATCCAATTTTCCTTCTCGAAAGCTTTTGCCGAAATTACAGTTTGCAAAGATACTACCATCACTGTTTTTGCCATATCCTCCAACGTCAATCATAATGAACTTGCATTGAGCATCAGCAACCGCCATGAGCACTAAGCTACAAAATCCTTTATAATTAAAATATAAGGAACCACTATGATAAGGCTTATTTATGACGACATGTTTACCGTCGATAGAGCCTACACAGTTGGGAAAGTTCCATCTAGCTCTAAATAGGCCTACTTGTTCAGTTTGCTTCCATTGTTCTTTTGTCGGTGGAGCCATGTAAATTGGCCTGTTCCAAATAGCGTCACAGGTGTCGTATACTATCCTGCGAACAGACTTATCCCCTAGTCTGTAACTGAATGAGATTGTTCCAAACGTATCTCCAGTTGCCAAAAATCTGTAAAAATACGACTTAAACTTACATTTACATAAATACGTAAAATGGATAAAAACACTTGGTAAAAGTTTCACAATATTTATTTTTCAAATTCTAACATATATTGCGACCTAGACGCTGCCCATGTATAAGTTTTTTTGTTTCTTATTAATCAGTGTGTCTATTAGTTTTGTATCATAACTATTATTTGTAGCTATTGTTTTTATTATGTTAATTTCTTTATTAAAATTATCTTTTGGTAAAGGTAACGTAAGCAGACGGTTTATCATAGAATGGAAACTACTTAGCTTTATCTGAAAAGAAGTTTGTGAATGAGCGTGACTAATCGTATCGGTATAGGCCTAAGTTGGTTTTCTGTAAATCTGAAAACTAAGCTTGTTGTGAACCCTACTAATAGTTAAATCTAAAAAGTTAATAGTTTGGGAATTCTCTGTTTCAAGCGTGAATTGTATACTACTATAAAACTAGTTAATATAGTTTAAGAATATACAAAGTTGTCTGTCTTCCCTGCCCAAATACAAAATACGTCATCCACGTATCTAGCCCAATGTAAAACGTTTTTTGTTATAGGGTTATTAGTGAATATTTGATTTTCTAAAAAGTCTATAAATATTTCGCTCAATAAGGGTGACAAGGGGGACCCCATCGTTAAACCATTTAGTTGGCTGTAAATTTTATTATTAAATTTAAAATAGTTTTGCCTGATACATATTTCTAATGCTGAATATATTTCATGCTTTTCAAAATTGTTCAAATAAACACTATTATTTTTATGTGTAAGGAGCAAATAGACAAAAGTTTACACAATTATAATAAATATACAAACTTATATCCGTCGTGTGACTTCGTACTTGCGTTATTTATGTTTACGCGTTTCGGAACATATGTCCCATCATCAGAAATATCTCACATATAACATGGTCGTCAAAATGTTAAGAACAATATACTAAATATGTGTAGTGTTGTTCAAACATTTTGACGACCATGTTATATGTGAGATATTTCCGATGATGGGACATATGTTCCGAAACGCGTAAACATAAATAACGCAAGTACGAAGTCTCACGACGGATATAAGGTTGTATATTTATTATATATATATATATATATATATATATATATATATATATATATATATATCTGTGACTTGGAATACTATTGAAAAATGACTATAAAATTTACATAATTGTACATAATAAAATATATTTACATAAATGTACATAATAAAATATAAAAATTAAAATGAAATAAAATACATAAATATTTACATAAATGTACATATAACAATTCAGGAGGTAATTAATTACTTTTTGTTAGGTCCTGTGTGCAAAAAGAAATGGAAATCGTTGAGAGAGAGCTATCGAAAAGCAATGAATGCCAGAAAAACAAAAAGTGGACAAGCAGCGAAAAAAGTGAAACCATGGCGTCTAGAAACTCAGATGGAATTTGTCAAGCCACACTTATTTTCGCAGAGTGATGACCAAAGCAGCAATATTCCTCCACTTCCTGAATCTCCTGCATCAGTTGCTTCTTCATGCCATGACTTATCTCTGAATGACGAAGAACTGGGGAACCGAGAAGCTGAGACACCTGCAAGTAGTGACGGAGATACGCCTTCAACGTCTAGTGAAAATAGAACCAAAACTAGAAAACCGACACCTTCAGGTACAGCTACAGAAATGCTACGTCATTATATAGATATGAAAATGTCTACAAATTTCCCACCAGCATCTAAAATTCCCTCTGGAGACCACCTAACTAAATACTTCCAAAGTATAGAAGAAACAGTTCGCACTCTTCCACCACACATACAAATCAGATTGAAATCACAAATCTCCCAATTAGTTCATAACGCTGAATTAGAAGCCGTTAGTGTCAACTTCTCTACACCACCGTCAGCATATCCTCTTTCACCATTTCCGTCTTCTCTGTCAGTCCAACAATCATTCCCAATTCCTTCTGCCAATTTTTACCCTACAACGTCTGACAACCAGCCACCACCAAATCAATCAAATATTCCTATTCAGAGCGCAGAAAGTAACAACCAAAATTTTTCTTGCCCTCCTCCAGCTAATTATTCTACTCAATATAATGGTAGTATGCAATAATTATTATACAATTGTTACATTAATTGTTAATTGTTATATTGCTGTTGTCAATTATATTAATTATAGTAACTATTACTATGGAAATAATTATTATTGTATTGTAATATTAAATAATAATGTAATAATTATATTAAACATTTTTTTATTCTTACCTGAGACATGTTGCAAGTCTTTCCTCAGAAGGTATTGCTTGTCGAAATGTTGTATCTTTTTTCTCAGTATCTGGCTTGATAATCTCAAGAAGTTCGTAGAATTTGTCTTGCGACATTCTAAAATATTTCAGGAATTTTTTTCGGTCTCTCAAGAGATCTGGGAAAAGGTGATGGTGTTCTCCGAATGTATACATCTGTTTGTATTTATCTCGTGAACCCACGTTTTTCGTTTTCGTTTAGCTTTCTCTTCCTCTTCTGCCTCCGCCACTGTAGCCAAAAACAACACTTCTTCATCAGAATCACTCATGTTATCACATCTTCTCCATGCACACTTCTGGACTGCACATAGTTGGCCACAATGGGAAAAACAACGATGCGCGCCGCGCCGCTCCGCCCCACCGACCTAGTGGACGCCCACCTTTAGAGAGAAAAATAAGAAAAAATTGCATTACTTACCTGAAATATTAATCTTTTCTAGTCGTTAAGCATTTTCAATCTTTCGTCTTTTTTGAAGTTTTTCAGGTTTCTAATAATCTCTACAGTCTCTCTAACTATTCCCGCAAAATAACCCTGTTACCTCGCTTAAGATCCGAGCCTCGTCGAATTAGGTCGGATGTTTCGATGTATAACTGCGCTCGGAAAGAGCTGAATTCTCAGTTTCATTGTTTTTCGTGATGTGTTCCTCAACCTTGTACCTACCATATCATCGTCTCGCCTACGTAATATCACCGCTGTTGCACGGAATTGTTTTGACGCCGGGTGTCGCCAAAGGTAAGTAGTAGTAGTTCACACAATATAGTAGTTCTTTTAGCTTCCTACTTGAAATATATATTGTCTTGATTTTGTGTTTCCTCAGAAGTGAAGTCTCTGTTTTTACTTCCATATGTTCCATAGGGAAATGGAAGTATGGTGTTGGCGAAAAAATCGTGAGATAATGGCTGATTCTGATTATACTACCCTCAAAACATGAAGAAAAGTCATTTTTCGAAAAGTGTCTGTGTGTGTATCTGTCTGTGTGTCTATGTCTGTGTGTAGAATTTGTTTCTATGACAAACGATAACAGCCGCAAATTCAAACAGAATCAAATAATTTTTTGCATACATCTCTGAATTGTAGAGGACTCAAGGCCTGTTGTTTCTGGTGAAGATCGGTTAAGGGAAAGGGGTAGTTTACCGGCAACGTTTTATGTATTACCAAGGGTAATTTTTCTATGACGAACGATAACTGCCGCGCATTCAAACAGAATCAAATAATGTTTTATGAAGAAAGTTATGTTAGTGGTTATAATCACAATCAGAATTATTACTGTTGCACACCACTATAGAAAAATTATTCCGATTAGCGCTTTCAAGCTTCACATGTCATCGTCAGATCGGCATTAACAAGAGGAAGTAAAAACCAATCCCTTCACACTCCACCCCTCCCCTCTGGCCACACACACACACACAAGGAATGTGCTAGAAAAATATGTAACTGTACAGACGGAGGTAGGGAAGGGACAGTTGAATTATAGCTTGTTGTGTGTGGCCTGAGGGAAGGGGTGGCGGTGTGAAGTGTTCGGTTTTTACTTCCTCTTGTTAATGCCGATCTGACAATGAGCTGTGAAGCTTCAAAGCGCTAATCGGAATAATTTTTCTATAGTGGTGTGCAACAGTAATAATTCTGATTGAAATAATGTTTTGCATACGTTCCTGAATTGTAAAGGACGCAAGGCCTGTTGATTTTGGTGAAGATCTGTTAAGGGTAATAGGCAGTTTACTAGCAACGTTTTATGTTTCAACAAGGGTAATTTTTTTATGACGAACGATAACTGCCGCACATTCAAACAGAATCACATTATTTTTTGTAAACATCCCTGAATTATAAAGGACTCAAGACCTATTGATTTTGGTGAAGATCGGTTAAGAGAAAGGGATAGTTTACCTGCAACGTTTTATGTTTTAACAAGTCTTTTTTTTTATGACGCACGATAAATGCCGTAAATTCAAACAGAATCAAATAATTTTTTACATACGTGCCTGAGTTGTATCACGAGGAAAGCTTAGCTTACCTGCAACGTTTTAAGTTTTAACCAGAGTAAAGTACTTAATTATGATAAATAACTTATCCTGAAAAGAAGATCATAATAATCCACTGTAGAAACGTAGACGAAATATCTATAAATGAAGAGGCTAGTTGAACGGGGTGGGGGTAATTTTCTATAAATGAAGATGATAGTTGTAGGGGGAGGGGACAATTTTTATTTATGTCATGTGTACTACGTTATCGGCAACAAAGAAGTAGTTTGTTGTTAAAATTCCTTCCCGGGCTGTTTGACGTGGTCCAATGTTTTCTACAAAACCAAACGTTTCGGCAGTGGTATCGACTGCCATCGTCAGTGAAAATCGAGTGCGCTAACGTGAGGTGGTATACGTTAGTGACCACAGTACTGTGGTTAAGGCTGAAGCAAGAAGTTGAAAGAAGTAGTTTCTATGGAATTATTTCATTTCGAAAATGATTTTAAATCTAAATCTTAGAACATGGAAGTCATGTATGGTTCTCTATACCAATATTTATATCTGATATCGCGGACAAGAAGCCGACCCCCTCCTTCCATCAGGTTCCTCTTTGTATCTGTTGTCTCGAACTCTCGTACTCTCCAAATTGGACAGCTGTTTCCTAAATGGCTTGTTTGACTCAACATCCACATGTCCATTCCGTCGTAGAACATACTTTGGAGAACTTTTTTTTCTAAGTTCTCCTTATCAGAGACGTAAATTGCTCTAGTCATCAGAGTGTTTATTACGTCACTTTTCTGATGGTGATGGTGCGAGCAGGCATTTAAGTATGACGTCAAACATTCCAAGGTTGTGTTCCATCTGAAGATGAGCCTAGAGGCTTTAAAGCGCTTATGGAAAGTACAATTGCGTGTTAGTGGTCGCAATACAAGTTTATTAAAAAATTATAAGTATCAATTTGAATTTGAGAATAATGTGGGGTTTTACTCTCTATTCCCACCACTTCTGCTTTTACAGAAAGCATTTTCTCTGCAACGAACCTCGGCTGGCAGAAAAAAAAGAAATACAGCAGGGCTCGAACTCATAAATTAAGTTTTTATTTTGTATAAATTTAAGATTTGTTTGAAAAATCGTTTGTGATGTCTTTTTAAGGAGAGAGGAAATAATAAATTTATTATGAGTGCCAAACGCAACAAAACTATTAATTTAAAAGTTCCGTTAACGCAGTGTACTATATTTTTGTTTTCTTCACCCGAAAAATACTGTACTTGCTTGAAAAAAGTTGGCAGGCCTACAGTAAAAAAAGTTGGGCCTACTACCACTTCTCTACAGACTTACTATCACCCAAATTCAAAATACGATGCAGGCAATTCAGTCTCTTTTTTTAATATAAGAGGAAAAGATCGGATTCTCATTAATTACATACAATTGCATGTTTTGTCATATAACTGGAAAAACAAATTTTTTCCTGTTTATAGCTAATAGCTAATATGGAATTTTCTCGCATAATAATAATTAATACGATCTTTTCTCCTAGAATTCGGTGACGTTTTGCTATTAAGTTACATCCCGGACTTACACCGTCGTTAATTATAACTTAAAACATGACCTTTGGGCCTTTTAGGATCAGTGGTCCTTCAATGGTCCGTCTGCCTGAGATATTGCGACCGGAAGAAACATTTTTGGTTTAATCCTTGCTGAAGACGGTGATGATGATGATGATGATGATGATGATGACATTTGATATCACTGTGCCGTTGAAAAATAAAACCGCTTTTTGATTTGCAAAAACCCAAATTTTAGATAAAATACACACAATAATTATTAATAATAAAAAATGTGTAGGCTACTTGTATTATAAATTATAGTTATTTATTATAAAATGGTATAATTTTCTTACGAAAATGTCCCTCTATGACATGAAAAAGAGGACGTGTCCGGGGAATCCCGAACGAATGGACCCGTCTGTAAGATCTTGTCGTACCTGTGAACTGTGAGAGAATATTTAAAACACACACACGCATCGTGTGTATGCAGCGAAATGACAAGAATCAGTCTTTAGCCGATGACCAAAGAGAGAGAGAGAGAGAGAGAGAGAGAGAGAGAGAGAGAGAGAGAGAGAGAGAGAGAGTGAGAGAGAGAGAGAGAGAGAGAGAGACGAAGATTACTTGACGGGCTTTGTAGACTAGTGGGTAGGCTCATGTCTGCCGACGCAAAGAATGCGAGGCAGATATTCCGTTCTAACTGGTGTAGACCGTTTTACAAATATTAGTCACTGAATCACGTAGCTCCAGTGTTACAGAAGGTCACACACCTTATAAAACAGGTAATTTATATAAAACAGAGAATAAAATATTTGTATCAGCAACTGAATATGCATAATAAAAAATTACTAAAAATGCACTTAGAACTACATCAAAAGTATAATTACATAGAAATAGAAGAAATTTTGTACGAATTTGGTGAGCGGTATATGAAGACGAAATTGGAAGAAAGAAACAAGAAGTTGAAAACTAAATTAGAATGTTTAAAAGAAATGAATGATACGAGATAGAAAAAACCAGATCAAGCAGATTTGAAGTTATCCGAGAGAATAGTTAATTTAACAGAGGTGGTATTCAATAATGAAGAAAATAAATTATTAGAAAAAAGCCTAACATACGCACCGCCAAAGAACTTGAATAAAGAAGGTTTATTAATAGAATGTGAAAGTATAATAAGCAAAGAAAAAGAGGAGAAAATAAAAAAAAACAATTAAGACTGGAAATTAGTAACATTGTGGAAGCATTAGAAGAAAAGACAAGACAAGGGGGAAATAGTATGGCTATTAAGAGAAACATAAAACAGTTAAAAAATAAAATAAAACAGAATAATATTATGGTAACAAAAGCGGACAAAGGGAACTCCGTAGTGCTAATAGATAAAGAAGAGTATATAAAGAAAGGGAATGCATTTATAAAAAGTAATAATTATGAAGAGATTAAATATGATATACTAATAAATTTCAAAGTAGAGTGAAGAAATTTTTAAAAAATTCCACTATGTTTAAGAATAAATAAAACTAACAGAATCAAATCCGGAAGCGCATAAATTTAAATGTCAGATAAAACTGCACAAAGAAAACCTCCCAGTTAGGCCAATAATATCGTTTATTGGAGCACCAGCATATAAGTTATCAAAAGAATGTAGTAAGATACTAAAAGTATATTATGATTTCGAGAAGAAACGTAGTATACAAAATAACAAAAAGTTGATAGAAGCACTGAAAGAAGTACAAGTAAAGTAAAGTTCAAGGTTAATATCGCTTGATGTAGTAGATATGTTTACAAACATCCCGGTTGAAAAAACGTTAAAACAAATTGAAAAGAAAGAAGAATTAATAAAAGTAATACAAGAGTGTTTGAAGCAAAATTACTTTAGGTTTAATAATAAGTTTTATATTCAGAAGAAGGGACTTACAATGGGATCATCAATGTCACCGATAATGGCAGAAATTTACATGAACTATTTTGAAAATATAATAATGTCAACGGTGAAAAATAAAGACAAAATTAAGAAATGGATGAGGTATGTAGACGATATCTTGTTAATATGGGAGGGCGATGATGAAGAATTAAAGGTATTTTTTGAAGAGGTTAACAAATTAAAAATAATTTAAAATGGAAGTAGGAAACAAGGAAATAAATTTCCTAGATTTAAACATAAGAATAACAAGAGAAAATGAACTAAAATTTGACATTTATAGGAAAAGCACATATACGGATGTTATAATACCAAATGATTCATACCATCCAATACAGTATAAAATGGCAGCGATAAATAATTTCTGTCATAGAGTAAACAGTTGTTTAGAAGATGAGGAAAACAGACTGAAAGAAATAGAAAGAATAAAAATAATTGTAAAAAACAACAAGTATAATACGAATGTAGTAGATAAAATATTTAATAAAATAAAAAGAAGAGAAGAAACAAAGAATGAGAATAGTAAAGAAAAGAAGGAGTATAAGGGATCCATATCATATATAGGTTATAACACAAGAAAGATACAAAAATATTTTAGAAAATATAATATAGAGGTAGCGGTTAAAAAATCTAAAACCGTGTTTGATATAATAAAAACTACGAATTTTAAAGAAGATGACATATTGAAGAAAAGTGGAGTATATATGCTTAGTTGTGGCGAATGTGACAAAGTGTATCTGGGCGAAACGGGTCGTCAATTTAGCCAGAGATTTAAAGAACATAAGAGGGGTGAAGGAGAGTTAACGACGAATTCATTATACGCTAGGCATTTTATAGAAGAAGGACATAAATTCATAGACCCAGTTGTAAATTATAAGATAATAAAAGTGATGAGTAAAGAAAAAGAAAGGAAATTAAAGTAAGAAGTGGAAATATTAAAAATAAGAGATAAAAATGAAAAAAGACGAATGAATATAAAAACCACATTTGAAAATGAAGAAATATTTAGCAGCTTATAGACAATAAAAAAGAGTAGAAGATGAGTTAACGTGAATTGTAACGACTACAAAATTGGTAATGTAAGACAACCTACTATGGGTGGAGCTAAGTAAGACGTTACTCCGTCAGGGGGCGGGGCTAGATAGGTCCGATAGAACGGTATATAAGAAGCGAACAGTTTCATATTTTTCTGATACCTACGAAACAGATCAGATATTCCCAGCTCAGACTCCCTCCCCCTGTCCTTGCAATGATACGCCGGAAACGCTGGATCCGCCGCCTCTTAAACAGAGATCGGCGGAACGAGCATCTCTGCTCGGAGTACAGAAGAATATCAAATGCCGTCAAGATCGCCATAAAAGACTTTCGATCTTCCCGCATTGAGAGCCTATGTACTTCAGTACAGGATTCCTTTCACTCCGACACACCCAGATTCTGGAAACAAGTTAAACGTCTCCACAATCCGCCCAAAGCCGATACCCCTCTCCTGTTAGACGACCGCCTTCTTGTCAGCGATGAGGAGAAGGCTGCTGCCTTTCGGGACTCTCTCCAGTCCGTCCATAGCCACCCCGTCAGCCCGGACTTTGACGCAATCGCCGAACATTCGATAGACACTTTCTTGACTAACCACGCAGACCTCTTCACCCCTTACGACGTCCTGAACGCAGACCACGACCATCCGGTGGAGCGGCCCATCGACCCAGACGACATCAAAGTCAGACTCAATAAATGTAGAAATACTGCCCCCGGTCCCGACGGAATACCAAACCGCATATTAAAAGCGCTCCCTGACACTGCTATCGAAGCCCTAGCGCATCTATACACTGCAAGTCTCCTCCTCGGCTACGTCCCGCGGGCCTGGAAACACGCCCATGTCCTCATGTTCCCCAAACCTCTCAAAAACGCCAGCCTCCCGTCGAACTATCGCCCGATTTCTCTTACCCCTGCAATCTCCAGGCTTTTCGAGAAAATCCTCGTCGCCAGGGTACATCCCCACCTGGAAACTCATAGCGTCCTCCCCAGTACCCAGGGCGGATTCCGCCCTGGCTACAACATATATGACCAACTTGTTCGGGTTATCAGCGCCATCCAGGACAACTCGGCCCGCAAACGCCCGACCATCTTAGCCCTACTCGACATCCGCAAAGCCTTCGACTCTGTCTGGCACAATGACCTCCGTTTTAAGATCCTCGGATGTCACTTTCCCCCAACCATCATCAAATGGCTCTCCCAGTTCCTGGATGGACGCACTGCACAAGTCCGAGTCCGCCAGCATCTCTCGGCACCCTTCCACCTCAATGCCGGTGTCCCCCAAGGCTCAGACATTAGCCCGTTACTATATATCATTTTTACTAAAGACACCCCTCCCCCCCGCCAACTCTACCCTACCAATCAGCAGGTCTAGCCCAGTACGCAGACGATACAGCTTACTGGGTTTCAGCAGGCGCACACTGGCAAGTCACCACCAAATTACAACAAATCCTCGAGCCTTTCTTCGCCTACTGTAACACTTGGCGAATAAGTGTAAACGCGGACAAAACCCAACTCTGTGTTTTCAACTCTACTGGACGCAACATGACTCATTTCTATAATACACCAGTCCGCGTAGGCCCATCATCAGTACGCCCGAAGCGTGATTGCCAATATCTGGGCGTCACGCTTGACTCCAAACGTACCTGGCGACCACATATCAAAAGAACGTTTGGAGTCCAAACGACCATCGCCCGTACCCACCTCCGCTCTCTCAGAACCCTCAGCCGACTAAACCACTGCTCCAGCGACTTACTAGGCCGCATCTACACTACATGCATCCGTCCAATCATCACGTATGCCCACCCAATTCTCCTTACCACCTCCCCTGCCTACCTAGATCTCCACCGAGTCACAGAACGACGAGCCTTAAGACTCATATACCGCCGACCACGCCTCACAAAGACCTCCAACGCAGCCCTGTATGCGCTAAACACCCGCTTCCCAGACCTAGATTCCTTCCTCGTTAAGCTCAACTGGAAGTATTCCCGAACAGCTTCCCGCCGCACTTCCATACAGTCAATAGTCCCTTTAATTAACAGAAACACCCGCAATACAAGCAGACCTTCCTACTTACTAAATTCGCCTCCTTACAATTGCCAATGGCCCTCCCCCTCCGCCGGCGTCAAAGACACAGACACACTTAACCAATATATACCATTCCCCCGCCAATGACTCATTTCTCCCCGGCGGTAGCGACTTGACACATTAAAGCAGCCTGCATACTAAACACCCTACTAATTTCCCCCACACTCTAAAACTCTAAGCTCTATCTTCGCTTCACCACATGAAAACACACACTCTAGTTCCTCACACTTACGTCCCAGCTTATAATCCTCAAATCTGTTCCTTCTGCCTCCCTTGACGGCACTAACAGCTCAGGCGTCCGGCGTCACACGTCCCTGTCTTGGCCGCCCCCCCAAAAGAACATCGAAGAAGAAATAAACAAAGCAAAATGAATGAATAAAGATGCCACCAAACAACTATAACGGTCACAACCATCTACCTCTCCCGCTCGCGTATGGCTACCCACTACACTCGCATACAATATAACTCACAAGCAATACTCTCCCAACTATGTGCCTACACCTTCTCAACGTTCCGGTCAGCTGGCGTACGTCTCTCCTAAAATCCCTTACCCACACGGCTGAAGGCAGCTAGTCTCCAAAACAGCCCAAGTCCGACAATATTGGTTGGTCTCCAAAAAAAAAAAAAAAAAAAAAAAAAATTCTCTGTTGGTAAATGACCTGAAGATGGCTTGACTGACGAAAGCGCTCGTCAATACCAAAGACAACATAGTGGTTTGTACAAAATTACTAGTAGAAATATGACATATTAGTATAATATATGCAAAATCTTATATTCTGTTCTGCTTCAACACTATTGGAGTGTTACAATGTCGTGTTAACGTTAATTCGTGATATTCCCGACAATGCCAGTGCCGGTGTTGAATTTTTGCAAACTAAGGATATTCTGCAACACGATTGACAGTGCGATCGCAGTCATCGAATGACGTTATGTCTATCCGAAAAATATGACAGCTGACGGCGTAACGAATAAATATGATTGTCTCATGTAAATTGTACTACACAAGGTTTCTTGGTTAGAAAAATCGAAATTACCATTTGATATTTTTTACACAGGCTACAATTTGATGAAATAGTATTTCTATAACCACAATGTTTTGAGCTGACTAGTTCTCTTCGTCTCCCTGTACTGCTTTAGACTGAATAAAATATATGCGTGAATTCAGCGGAAATTCTGTGCTCCGTAATTCCGTAGTATTAGGGGAACCAGGAAAAACTGTCGAAGTAGAAGAATCATACTTTTCCCGCAGAAAATCCGAAATCGGCCGTACATACCGACAACGGTAGGTGTTTGGCATTACAGTATCTGTACGAGGATAAAGACTTTTCTTTATGTCGTGGCAGACAGACACGGTAAAACACCGCTTGAGACAATTAGTGCCCCCATGAGGCCTAACTACAATTTCTAATATGTGGAGAGCGTACACAATTAACTAATTAGCAGGAGATGAATTTTTGCCATTTGTCGGTCAATCGCAGTCAGAATTGTGTACTTCCTGTAAGTGGGGTACATACACAGTCGATCGAGTCGTTATGGGCGGCTGTTAAATGTCACAGTAGACGTGACTGCGGAATTAGATGAAATCAGATTGATTTGTACCTCTGTTCAGTCATGTCGCTACAAATAAATATCGGTATGGAGAACAATACGCCTACATGACTTCCATGTTCTAACATTTATATATTTAAAATCATTTTTGAAATAAAGTATTTCCATAGAAACTACTTCTTTCTACTTCTTGCTTCAGCCTTAACCACAGTCCTGTGGTCAATAACGTATACCACCTCACGTTAGCACATTCTGTTTTCACTGATGTTGGCAGTCGATGGCACTGCCGAAACGTCTGGTTTTGCAGAAAACATTGGATCACGGCCAAACAGCCCAGGAAGGAATTTTAACATCAAACTACTTCTTTGTTGCCGATAACGTAGTACACATTTAAAAAATTATCCCCTCCTCCTTTATCAACTATCATTTTCGTTTATAGAAAATTATCCCCTCCCCTTCAGCTACCCTTTTCATTTATAGATATTTCATCTACCTTTCTACAATGGATTATTATGACCTTCTTCTCAGGATACTTTATTTATCCAAATTAAGTACTTTACTCTTGTTAAAACATAAAACGTTGCTGGTAAACTACCCCTTCTCCTTAACCGATCTTTACCAAAATCAATAAACCTTGAGTCCTCTACAACTCAGGCACATATGCAAAAAATTATTTGATTCTGTTTGAATTTGCGGCAGTTATCGTTCGCATATAAAAAATTCCACACACACACACACACACACACACACACACACACACACACACACACACACACACACACACACACACACACACACACACACACACACACACACACACACACACATTTCGAAAATTGCTTTTCTTCACGTTTTGAGGGTAGTACAATCATAATCAGCTCTTATCTCGAACACGATTTTTTTCGCCATCACCATACTTCCCATTTCCTTATGGAACATGGAAGTAAAATGATTTATGCCAACAAATATGGACAGATAGTCTGCGTAGTGGATGTCTGAATAGTCCTATACCTTTGTGTATTAAATGAATATTAGGTTCAAGTATATATGCGATTAGATTTCTATATACTAATTGTGTGCTCTGTATAATCTACAGTGATGTTATTTAAATTGAAGTAACTCAGAATAGTTTTGTAGTCTTTCTACTGAAGACAATATATAGACTATACAGTTTACTAAAAGATTAGCATTTCCGTGAATTATTGAATGAGGGTATTGAGTGTAAAAGACCCGACTTTCCTTCGTCACCGTAAAAAATGTTTTTAAATTTCTTCATTGCTATCAAGTATTACGATAAGTCCATTACCAAGTAACAAAAAAAAAACTGATGAAATAAATTAATAAAATATGAGCCATACAAAACATACAAAAAATAAATTAGTGACAAATTCTTTTGAAAAACACAAGTGTCATGGGTGAAAAAATTTTAGAAAATTGTGGAATCAGGAAAGAAGATAAATGTAAGAATCAGAGAAGTGTTCAGAAAGATGTGACGATTTTGTGTATACCAGACAAGTCTTAATAACTTTAAAACTGCAACGCATATCCATATGAACAATACACTGCTTAAAAGAGCAAGAACGGAAGAATGTCACGCGACATTAACCTTGAGAACATGACGTGACAAGCCATCACAAGATTGTCGCCAATTTGGAGTGGAAAATACCATTTCACCGCGCGGCAATATTATATAGTGTTATTGTAGCTCGGGAAGACGTACGCATGGGACGTTGTGTAAGGTGTCGTACCAACGAGTACTATAAAGTAAAACACTAATAGTGACAATAGTGAAAGAACTTGAAACATATACGGTACAGTAACAAAATGTTGCACTTGGACAAACTGTCATTAAAATTTCTAAAATGTCGAAAATCTTTGAAACAAACAAGTCAATGCCTATCGTAAACGCTTACAGAGTAAACTAAGAATAAATTAGAACTCCAAAAAGGCCTCTGTGACAACAACAGAACGAATGCGGAGTAGAGGTGGGCCGATATACCTATAACAGGTATTTTGGAACGATTATTTTTGTGGAACGGATATAACAGTGACTGAAAAGATAAAATTCCTGTTCCGATTTAACGATAAAAGAAAACTGAAAAGTCGAAATACCCGTTCCGATTACTCGTGGCCTCGCCATTCCGAGTCGCGGGACCGCTCCTGCACAACTAACGAATAAACAAGTAAACGAGTATTAGGAGTATTACGAGTACACGAGTGCAAGCCATTTTTTAATGCTGAATACTTCATTTGCGCATGTGCCCATTGTCATACGAGTACGAAACGAAGCAAAACATCGAGGTTCAGAATGTGTCTATGCCAAAGAGACGAAGCTGTTTTTAATAAATGAAAAAAATTCATACTGATGTTACATTTATTCTCGTGTGTTATGCAGATATAGGCCTATAATACAGATTATAATAACAAATTATATATTATACTAGTCACCAACTTGGTAAATTTTGAAAAAGCGAATTACATTGTGTTATAACCTACAGAGTGGCTGATAGGCCGGCCATATAGTACTTTTTGTTAGCGATTTCGGAGATGATTTTAATTAATTTCACTGCACATCTCATGGAATTTTTATTGACATTATTTGTTGTGCTATTACGTGCACTCAAAATTTCATTGCCTGAGTTTCGGAACTGATTTGTCTAACCAAAATGGAATTAATAATTTAATATTAATTCCATGTCAGTTTGTTTACTCCTGGTCAAACGTAAATTAGTATCGGTATTCTCAAAGGGAGATAGGCCTATAAACTACATTGTTTCTTGTTTTCTTTTAAACAGTAACAGCTTAATAAAGTCACAGTGTAAAGTAACACTGTTAATACTTTTAGTTTCAATTTATTTTCTATAACAAATTATATAATACAGGCATATGTCTAATAAGTATACAATAACAGATGTTTGTACGTGTTATTTTTTTGGAGCGGTTTCGTTCGTACCTGTTATTTTTAAATGCTAGTTTAGTATACCTCTAGTACCTAAGGTATTATCAACTATTTCAACTATAGTATGAAATTGCCAATGTCGGGTAAAAAGCAACTCAAAATTCATGTACTGTATTCGTAATATACTTTAATTTAATTTTGGGCTCCATTTCAGTAAATTATAGATTATTTGGTATCATTTTTCTTGTAATGGTGTGTAGAATTGATATATATATTAAACATTTTAAGATAAAATGTCAAATAAAATTAATCAAAGTTTGATCAACTGAAGTCCACTAGGTGACTAATGGGGCGAGAATCCGGCCGGTCCTAATCCCCTGCGCTTGGGTGTGTGCGGGCTGCGTGTTTGTGAATGGGCCTGACCCTCCCCCAGCTGCACTCTCTATTTGATAATAGTATAGCGAGCAAATTTTAACGTTTGTTATTTAAAGTTTAACCTGCCCAACATTATTTAAATGTTCACCCGCTGCAGCCAATGTCTGCCATATACGTTTTATAGTCCATATTCCATTCAATGTGGTGTGAATCAAGTTACTACTTCACCAAGTTACGTGACTTAGCTGCAAGACTTGGTACTTCTCGGACAAAGCCTGTTGCACCAGCACGTTATGCGTTTCACGTAATATTTTCATGAGGCGTTTGAAGTTAACTGGGTTGGTAGTCCACAGAAATCTGCAGTTATCAGTATATAAACCTCCGGACTAACCACTAAAATTATTGATAATATAATAATAATAATACACTAAATTATTGGTAATAATAACAGAGGACTAACCACTATAGATTGATAATAAAAAAGAAAAAACTTCGAAATTGAGAAATCTCTTGCGAGTGTAAACATAAAAGGTATTGATTATCGCTGTAAGACAAAAATAATAGTAATTGCGTATTTGCGTATATTAATTTTTCATTTATTTTTATGATTACTCTTTATTTTTTATTTATAAAAGTTTTATTATTTAATTACAGTAACGTTTCCGTTTAAAAAATTGTAATATTTGCTAAGAAACGACATATTAGCTTATTCAATATTGTTACGACGGTCACAGTGATTGTCGTATGGTAGGCCTACAGAAGAAACAAAATAATAGACACCATTGAAGTCGCTAATTACCAACTTTAATTAGTCACAAACAACAATTTGAAATCAACAAAAGCATTCTGACACAATAATTCAAATTAAAGTTTTCAACACGCAATAATAATGTCACGCACTTATTAACACAATAAACACTTTCCACTAATCCACAACAGTCACTTGATCCGCACTAAATAAACCGCTAACCATATCTGACTGCTAAGCTGTCCATTGTTGCTTATATATTACCTGGCAGAGGTCCAGGGACATCTACTACATTCCCGGCGGCGCACCGAGATTAATAAGGTAGTTACAGTTACAGATGCTGGAACAATCTGGAGACTAGGAATAGGTCAGTGCACTACTTTGACACAGACGCTGCACGCTTGTTGAGAAGTGTATAGAACGACATTCTCGAATTTTCAAGAGCATTACTTATTTGTCTGTTATCTCAACGAACGTAACAATATGTACTGTACATACTTTTTGGTATTCATAAACGGTTAGTTTGTCTACTTTGTAAAATTAAAATTTCTTCTTTTTAACAAAAAAGACATTTTGAAAATTACTTTTTATTTCTTCAGCAACATAGTAATTTTATTATGAACCACATGCTAATAACACATCAGACATGCCGGATTTTTGTTGTTGTTTAAGATGCAGGCCTACAGGTTCGTGTCCTGGATTGTCCTGTTTTTGAACCCGATTGTCTTACCAGTTCATTTTAGCGGATGGCAACCCTAACGTAACCCTTAGATCTCGTTAGGGGTCGCTCCAAGGAAGAGCACTATCAGGGAAGTGGAAGCAACAATATCCAAAATTAACTAAGATTTGGGAAGATACCATAAAATATCAAATTGTGATGGCAAGTAAGATAATTTTTCCTTACCTCTTCCTGTTACGTATAATGAGAACAGCGAAAATTTGTGGATCATTTGGCAAGCAGACTGATGAGTCTGAAGCGTAACCATAATTAGGGGCGGACTGGCATCCCACGGCTGGAAGCAGTCAAGGGGCCCCCTGCAGCTATACACACAAACGCGCACGCACGTATTTGTGTGCGTATACTTTTTTTAAATTATTTATACTCTTTATAGATACATGGTAAGTACAGTATTTACGTAAATGAACGTTTTAATACAAAACCTACAGGACAGTTTATTTGATTATTTAAACTTTAACATAAATATTATAACACAAAAAATTTCGAAAAGTTTTATTTTATAATCAGCAGTAAGGAATGTCGCTGAAAGCAATAACGAAGGGTGTATGTGTGGAAAACATATTTTGTAAGGGACAAAAGGAGAACGAGCAAGCACGCTGTAGTGACGGACAGGTCATAAATTTCGTAGGCAGCTGCAACGCATACCCTGTGAACAAACAGAGTTCACTGCTCCCGGTACGTAGAACACCAGTTTTTTGTGAAAACACATTGATTCCACAGGAAACTACATACAATGTGTACAGAGCCATTAAAGGAGAAAAGGCTCGTGACAATGGTCAAGCATACATGTGTACGCCAACTGTCAGGAGAAAGCGACGAAGGGTGGATTGATTTGAAGGACTCCAGCGGTCGATGACAGGGTTTTGACCTTACTTGGAAACGAAAGCGCAGAGAGTACGTCCCAAACTCAAGGATGGGGTGTTGCCTGGCAACTAAAAGAAAAAACCAACTTTCAAAGAAGGGTAGGCGAGGCCCTTGAACAACAATAGATAATAACGGCAGAGCGACGAAGTTGAGAAACAATGCAAATGGAAGAGAAACTCAGAGTTGTCACTGAAGACTTTAGAAAAAACGACAGATACAATTTATTGCTGCGTTGGCTGAAAATGACAACGACCTCAAAATACGAAGCAAGGGAAGAATCTGGTGGGGAACCAGGAGCCCTATCAGAGAACGCCTTTGAAAAGATAGGTGGTATTTGGACTTGGAGGGAAAAATATGAAACCAATAAGGACACGGCGTCGTTGGAATCAGAAATCTGGTGGGAGATTTGGTAAGGAAAATATAGGAAGGAGACAGGAACGCGCTCAGGGAGTTCTAACTAAATTTCGGACGCGAGAGGAGTGCTAACTACATTTCGGACGCGATCGGAGTGAAGTCCGTGACGGGAGAAATTAGCATTTTATCGAACTTAGAATAATTCGATACACACTGTGAGAAGGTAGTTTTCGAACTTATAACAAAAATTAATACAGTCATTACAAGCAACGAACTATGAAGTAGAGTCACACTATTAGCCTACCAGTGAACATTAACTGAAACAGATAGTAACCAGACCATAATGTAACTTCAGTGTGTACGAACACTTTACAACAATAACTTTTAAGAACGATTAACAACACAAACTACATTCATGAACACTTAATAACCAGACATACCGCAACAAAGGTGCGTAATATTAATTCAGATTTGATGTACAACAGAGAATGCTAACTTTTATTCATAAATTATAATCCGAATGCGTGGAGTTGGTGAGTGAAGTGTCTGTGAGTGACATCGTGGAATTCATCCAGTGCCATCTATCATCTGGAGGAGTTATCTGCACGATTCTAGAACGATCTACATGAGAGAATCATCACCGCAACCACCGAGTGATTGGATATTCGAATACCAAGTATAGTAAAACATGTCTTAATTAATTTAGATCCACTGTCTGTCATCTCAAAGAATCCACACACACTAAAATTCAATAAAGTAATCGTAAAGGAATTAAAGAAATCGATTCTAAAGTTTGTTTAGAAGTAAAATTATCATTGTTTATCAGTTTTTGGAGTAATGTTTATTTCCAAGTTCTAAATGAATCCGTAATTACAAAATATAGTAACAACTTAAGAGATATTCATATTAAGAATTTATAAGATGAAGCTAAACATTATAATTTACTTAAGTACTAAACGCAATTGATGAATGATCATTAATATGCAACCATTAGATTGAGAGTTTGGATAACTAATTTTATTACTGTATTATTTTTGATATTTACAATTTAATGAGTATTCAATTTTATTAATGTATTATTTTTGATATTTACAATTTAAAGAGTATTCAATTTTATTAATGTATTATTTTGATATTTACAATTTAATGAGTATTTAAGTTTATTAATGTATTATTGTTTGATATTTACGATTTAGCCATGAGTATTAAATTTTGGTAATGTGTTAATTTTATATATTTACAAGTACTAATGAGTACGTAGAATTTTGTGCTATTTTAATATTTACAAGTAATAGCAAACTAATGTGAATAAATTTAAGAGCTATCAGTAGAAATGAGCATTTATTATTATTTTTTAACCATGAGATAAAGAGAATAAACAGTAATTAATGTTAAATTGACGCACACAACGTCGGGCATATTATAATGTTAAATTGGCGCTCCAGAACTTGGGGCAACGTAAAATTTTGTTAAATTGGCGTCCATCGCTGGGCGTAAACGGGTACAACTCGTTTTTTTTGTTAAATTGGCGCCGCACCGCACGGCTTGATAAAATAGTAAGCTAGGGCAGTGACAGACAGTGGCTACCAATAAGTTTAAAATAAGTACATGTAAGTAGCTTAAGCTATATTATTGTTGTCGTATATCGGTCTCTAAGTCTCTGAATGATAACCCGAAGTCAAGCTAAAATGGCATCTAGTGGAGAGAATTCAAATGAGTTTGATATCAATAACCAGATGGGCTATGAGCAGCCTGAGGACGGAAACGCAATGAATGAAGTAAGCTCCACAACCGGTGCAGGAACTAGGGCCGGGGGACCGCAATCACAGTCGCAGTCATCTGAAGCAAATTTTCAAATGTTAATGGCATTGATGAAACAACAATCTGAAGAATCGAAAAAGCAAAATGAAGACTCGGAAAGGAAGAGAGATGAAAAACAAAGAAAACTACATGAAGAGACAATAAGACAGATAGAAGAAACGAAAAAATTACATGAAGAAACAAGAAAGCAAATAGATGAAAGAATTGAAGAATCGGAGAAGAAGAACGAAGAAATGCACAAGAGAACGGAAGAAAGAATCGCCAAGAAAGTGGACGAGAAATTAGAGTTAATGAGGGGAGAGTTACAAGGACAAATACATCAGGTAAATACAGAACTACAAAGACAGTCAGAAAAGTTAGAAGAAGTACAGAAGAAGAGCGAAAGCGGAATCAAAGAATTGAGCAAAGCATTAAAGAAGCAGGCGAAAGAAAATAAGGAAACCCGAGAAAAGGACAGGAAAGAATGGCAGGAAGCCATAACCAACACTCATCAACAAAATCAACACCAAATCGAAAGCGTAGAACAGCAAGTAAGAAGCATCAAGGAAGCGCACCGCAGTACGGAGGATAAAATAAAAGAGGTCTCCACGGAAAAAGTGCGAGAGCTGGAGGAAATCACAAATAAACTAACGACTGTTCGCGAGAGCCAACAGCGGGTGCAACGTCGCCTGGAAGAGATGGAGCAGAGACCGGCTGGAGCCATAAATGCAGCAGTCGTCAATAAGGAAGCCACGTTCGACGGGGAAGACAATTTCCCGATGGAATTCCTAAAGGAATTGAGGGAAATCCAGGAAACCTATTATGGGGAAGAAAATACTCGTTGGATTGGGCGACATTTAACCGGCGAAGCAGCTCTATGGTGGAGAATTGTAAGAGAACAGATGAAGTCCTTCCAAGAGTTCGAGGAAGCATTTACCAGTAAGTATTGGAGCGCGACACAACAGGAGCGGGTTCGTGACCAATTAGAGTACGGTAGATTTAATTCGAGCGGTAATCTCGACATGATTCAGTACATGGAGAGATGTGTACTGAAAAGCCGGCAATTAATACCTATATTGTCGGATAAGCACATAATAACGAAGTTAGCCCGGCATTACAATAGAGAAATTCAAATCGCGGTGGTCACCATAGGTATAGTTACCATAAATAGTTTCGAAGGTCTGCTAAGGGAATACATGGACATTAGCAAGAGGGTAAATAACGGCCAACAAAGTGAGCGACAGCCCATAAATTTTAAAAGAGACACTCAGCCGACCCGACAACAGAATAACGATGTCAGTAAGCCGCGTGCCAACTGGCGGGAGAATTTCCGACAGAGGGAGGTAAACAGACCCAGTGCGGGGGAAAATAAACAAAACCCTGTCAATAGTATTGTTATTGAGCGACAAGTGAAAGGGAAGCCAGACGAAGGGCCGTCTACATCGAGGCAATGACTTCCGACGATGAGTACAATGAACCCGGCAAGTAAAGAAAAGGTTGAGATAAACACCAGAACGGTAAACATTACCACAATTTTTCCTGATCTTAAGGAAGACCTAATGGAAGAATCTACTCAAAATGTTGACGTCAAAATGATAAAGAGCCCGGAGTTACTAATTCAATTAAACCATGTACCCGTAATTGCCCTAATAGATTCAGGCAGCGCGGTAAACGCGTTATCCGAAGACTGGTATAATAACCACAAGAGGGAGATGGGGAACCATGAAATATTAAGTGTAAACAATACGAACATAATTATTGCTGTCGGGAGTAAATCAAAAAGTATAAGAAAACAAATATTTTGTGAGGTAATTATTAGAAATAGGTTAAGCGTAGATTGTGCCTTCCTAATAGTACCTAGTTTAGTAAGGAACTGTATATTGGGTATGAACTTCTTACATCAGTCAAGAAGTGTAATCAACATACCTGAACGTTGGATACAATTTCAACCGGAGGGAGAAGTGATTGATGAAGAACGCCTTTGTGAGATACCATTACTCAGCATGGAAGAAAAGGTGGGCGGCGTGGAGGAAGAAATCAACAAGAAAATTGGAGAACTGGAAGGGGTAAGCCAAACCAGGAAAGGTCAATTAGGTCAACTGTTAATTAAAAACAAGAGAATCTTCAATGGACGGCCAGGTCTCATCACTGGATATCAGCATTGCTTCCGGGTGACCGACAGCACACCCTACCTGCAGAAAGGATGGCCCGTTCCCATCAAGCACCAGAGGGCGGTCCAGGAGGAAATTAAAAGAATGCTGGATTACGGCGTCATAGAAAGAGCTAACAGCCCTTACGTCCAACCTCTGGTCACTGTTATCAAAAGGGACGGGAGTGTGCGATTGTGCTTAGATGCCCGGAAGGTGAACAGTATCACCATCCCAGATTATGAGGGACCCCCGCCAATCAATGAAATACTTGCTAGATGCAGCAATATCAAAGTAATGTCTACGATTGACCTCACTAATAGTTTTTGGCAAGTCCCACTCCATGAAGAGTGCCGCGACCTTACTGGTTTCCTGTACGAAGTAAAGGGATACCGATTTAAGGTAACACCTTTCGGATTGAGCACAAGCTTAGAGAGTTTGACAAGGGAACCACGTGCTTAACAACGAGGTAAAAAGTTATACCATAATATATGTGGATGACATTCTGTGCTTCTCTAGGAACGAGGAAGAACACATCGAACATCTAAGGAACTTGCTGGAAAATTTGAAGGAGGCGAATATTACGGTGAACCTGAAGAAATCCCAGTTCTTTAGAAAGGAGATCCAATACCTGGGGTATTGTCTCACCACCGATGGAATTAAACCAACTGACGATAAGGTGTCAGCGATTTTAAATTTTCCGGTTCCACGAAACCCAAAACAACTGAAAGGTTTCTTGGGCTTAACCAACTTCTACAATAAATTTACCGACAAGTACGCCGAATATACCCAACCAATGTTAAAACTTCTACAGAAGGGTAATAAATTTAGATGGGATGCCACCATGCAAGAGCATTTCCAGCGGGTAAAAGAATTGTTTATAGATTCCGTTGTATTAAAATTTCCAATTCAGGGACGCCGGTTCTATCTTCAGTGCGATGCCAGCAGCTACGCGTACGGAGGCCAGTTATACCAGGTTGACCAGAAAGGAGAGATAGCAGTAATAGCATACACCAGCAGGACTTTCAAGAACGCAGAAAAAATTATTTCACCACAGAAAAAGAATTATTAGCCATAGTACAGTGTTTGAAGAAATTTAGGATATATATACTCGGACAACCTGTCACAATAATCACAGATAACAAAGCCTTAACATTCATCAAGAAATGCCACTTGAATAATACAAGAATCACACGATGGATACTGGCAATCCAGGAATACAACTTGGAAATCCTCCATTGTAAAGCGAAAGAAAATATCGTTGCGGATATTTTAAGCCGATACCCTGAAGATGTAGAACTGAACGAACCACTCGACGAGAGACAGGAATATTATATACACGCCATAGAAATCAAACTAAGCAAAGATACAGCTACAAAGTTAAGGAAAATACACCAAGTACAATTTGAAAACCCGAAATTCAGGCGAATAATTGACCAGATCAAGGAAGGAAACAATGGTAAATTAAACCAGCATTTTAAAATCATTAATGAGAAACTATATCTGAGAGGTGGAAATTGTACGTTCCAAGGGAATTTCAGACGGAGCTAATCCAGGAGATTCACAGCATCTATGGACATCCCGGGACGAAGAAAACACTGCAGCTGCTAAAAGAGCACTTCACATGTGATGAGATGTGCAGAAGTGTCAGCAAGATCGTCAAATATTGTGACTTGTGCCAGAGATGCAAAGACAGCGGCAATCGAAATATCGCCGGGGAAACAAGGCCTATTCTTCCTACAAAGAAGGGAGAAATCCTCAGTTTAGACTACTATGGAAGTTTACCGACATCTAGCGGTGGAGTAAAGTATTTACTTGTAGTTGTAGACAACTTTACGAAATATGTAGAGCTGTACGCTGTACGTAGAGCTACAAGTATAACGTTAAAACGAGTCCAACAGTATATTGCACAACATGGAAAACCGGAAAGCATACTGACAGATAACGGTACTCAATTTACATCCCGTAAATGGACACAAGGCCTGAGAGAACTTAACATTAAACCAAAATACACAGCCATTAGAAATCCATGCACCAATATTGCCGAACGGTGGAACAGGCAACTTGGAAACATGTTCCGGATTTTTGTACGTGAAAGGCATACAAAGTGGGCGACGTACATCAAGACGATTAAAGCGTGTCTCAATGAAACATATCAAGAAACTATAGGAACAACACCACATGAAGCCCAGTTTGGAACGAAACCAACCAGGCATTGGGAGAAATATTTAGACCCAATAGTGAAGAATGATGAGGGAGTAAACGTAGAGAAATTACAATTACGAATAAAGGAAAGAGGTGAGCGGCAGGCTGCCCGAATAAATCAAATGAATAAGATTACTGAATTTGACGTAGGAGACAAGGTTCTTATACGAGCAGTGAATTTATCTGACGCAACACAGAATATTATCGGAAAATTCTGCGCGCTGTATGAAGGCCCGTACACAATAATACAAAAAGTAGGAAACGCTACATATAAACTGCAGGATGAATCCAGCAACGGTACGATAAGGGGCATCTTCAATACTAGGCAACTGAAGAAATATCATTCAGGGGCTTAGGGGGGCCTAACAAAAATGTAAAAGAATTTGTATAATTTGCTAGAACAATTAATGAAATGTCTTAGTAGTAACATGAGATAAAAAAAAAAAAAAATAGAAATAAGAAAGCAAGTGTATAAAATGAATTATTTTAATGATTAGTTGTCATAGTCAATAAATGTCATGTTAATGATTATGAATAAAACAATTAATGATAATAGATGGCAATAAGAGTGAAGAAGGTAGAAGGGTATATGTTTAAATATATATATATATGTGAAGACAATTAATAAAATTGTGAGAGAACTATCCAAGTGGTATGTATTTAAGATCATGTTTACGTAAGGACAATTTACAAGCTTAGTATAAGATTATATAATATAATTGTGTTCAAAGATGTTAGTAAATAGAAAAAAAATGTTTTTTTTTGTGAAAATGCTAGCGAGATATCAGAAAATATGGACCAGAGACAGTAATAATAAAATAGGTTAGGAAACTATAGTGAATTATGATATAGAAATACGTATTATTATTAATACCAATGTGCTATTTATAATTTAGTGATGATAGAAAGTATGATGGTCACTAAGAATTCTATATATATATGTGGTAAGTTTTTTAAAGTCAATTAATGTGGAGATATTGATGCATATTTTAGTAATTTGTAACATAAAAATTAAATGTATTAAAGGATACAAAGAAAATTAATCCTAAAGGCAAGAAATATTAATACCAGTATCGAATAATTTGTGTAATTGAATTTTGTAGATATTGAAATATTATATGAAGAATAGTTAAGGAGAATTACAAATTTAATTTAAGATTTTGACTAAATATAAATTTGTAAAATAATACCATGTTAATTAGAGTGAAAGAAAAACGGATTCATTTAGGATGTCGAAAGCGAAAGTACTTTAGAGGGGATGGGGTGTGTTTACCATTATGTAACGAACCTTTTTCTGTTACGCTGAGAATAGGTCAACGAGGAAATGTAAACAACACTATACTAGGTCCAATGAAGAACGAGCCACTACAAGGCAACACAAAGTACGCATATTGGGACGCAGATTTTGGCATTTAAACCTTACTGAAAGGGCGCAAAATTTTGAATCAATTTTGGATGTACAGAGTCCATCCAAACTGACAAAATTTGGGGACAATATAACACAAAAAATTTCGAAAAGTTTTATTTTATAATTAGCGGTAAGGAATGTCGCTGAAAGCAATAACGAAGGGTGTATGTGTGGAAAACATATTTTGTAAGGGACAATAGGGGAACGAGCAAGCACGCTGTGTGCCGGTTCGAAGCCGGCGGTTGCAAAATATGAATTCTAGAAGGTTTTCATGGTTGTAATATGCGTGAGTGAGGCGCGGAGCCGGCTTTTACAAAATATTTTAGAACAAGTCAGTTTACGGTAACTTAACGTGATACACTCGTGGACTTTGGTCGACGGTATGAGGGGAGAGGCGCGGTGTGCGGTTGCGCGCGCAGCTCGGCCAGTGAGGTGGAAATTGTTCTCTGCCGGATTCAGTCAACGCTCGTCCTTGCTCACAGAGTTCTTCCCCCTTCGTCTCCGCTCTTTGTATTCGTTTCTGCGCAGTTGAATTTCTCTATAGGATGGAGTAGAGAATATACGACACCCCGGTAAGATTTAATTATTTTATTAGTTGTGTGGATATTTAATAACAAGATTTATGCTATCGTGTGACGTACGTATTTATGTGTGTGTGCGACCTGACAAAATTATGTAAGACATAATTTTTTTTTCTGTCGTACGCTACGCCCTTTGTATAGCCATGCCTTGTTATTTTCTGTTATAATGCGAGAAGTTTCAAGAGTCATTCTCAGAGTAAAAGTGCTTTACATAAAAAATTAATTACAAAAACTTGGTGTGCAGTCAAGTAGTGAACTGTGTGGTGCATGTAGCATACTGTCCCCGTCTTTGTTAATTATGTTCACAAATAGAGAATGAAGTGTGAGAGCTTCTGTGTATGAAACTTAATTGAAGGTAAAACATTCTCAAAGCTGTGAGTGACTTGCTGTTAAAATTTTTCTGACTAAATTATGATTACTGCTCTGCACGTGGCCGGTTTAACCTGCAAAAGTTTGTCGAAGCATGTTGACTGAGTACAGTTCACTTAATATGATGCCACAATTTAATAAGTTCTGTTCATAATGCAAATTCACTTATTCCATAGCTGAATGTAGACTATTTAAGCAGGTTGTAAAAAACTTTAATTAATTAATTTTGTGCCTTTGGTGAGAGTTAGCGGGCGGCCCGTTAAGAGGTTAATTACCTTAACTCGGGTGTACATTCTTTTAGACTGTTCTCTAATTTACTTGATTCCTTAGGGTTCTCGCCCTAAGTCGGGTTCCTGGCTGGCTGTGAGCCGATCATCCGCTCAAGCTGTGAACCATATCAAGACCGCCTACGAAGAGGGAGATGGAGAAGGGATCACCACGTTGCACTCACCAGCACTTATGAGGTGACATTTATGCTTTTTCTTTTTTGGGGGCCGAACCGGCAGTGTGCCTGTTTTATGAGAATAACTTAGATGCCTGGGGACCACGTGTCCAGACTCTATTTGGGAAGTGAACTGTGATCATGACTCTGAACACTTTAACTTAAAATTTCATATACCTTTTATAACTCAGTTAAGTAACACTAAATGCTATGTCTGTAAGTGCGTGCTGCACTGCGAGAGCGCGCCATAGAGAGATTTTAATCTTGTACCATTTTTATTGTTGCATCTGATTTACTCTTTCAAAATTTAATTATTGCTCTGTAGTTCTGTTCCGGCTGGAACAGCTGCGTATAAATTTTTAATTTGACTAGGGATTTCATATTTAAGGGCTGGCGACTTTCCGGGGGTTTTTCTTGGGGACTTTTCTGGGTTTACAATATGGGACTTAGTTTTCTGACACGCTGGTACAACTTCAGACAGGTTGATTGCCTGTCAACTTTTGTCCACTACATGTGGGCGCGCTCCCACAGATGCCAGAGCACAACCACCTTATTGTACTCTTTTTCTAATTATTTTATACAGTTATCTGAGGCTAATCGAAATGATTTATTAATGTTCTTGAAATATTTTAGCCAATTTTGCCCCTTGCACAAGGGCTAAGCTGATTGTTTTCTTAACTGGCAAACACATACATGGGTTGACTTCACACGTAGAGAAGTTGCTGTTTAATTTTGAATATAAAACTAGTTTTCATCCTTTTCCTTTTGGGTAAATTAAATAGATATACATATTGTCCAAATCTTCTGATATTGTAAAGCCTCAATCAATTAATTTCTGTTATTAATGTACATAAGGATTTAATTCCTTTTTGAGATTTTGTGAAGTCAATACTGTTTAGAATTTTATAAACACTGTCTGGAAGTAGGTGAGGAGTTTGTTAACATTACCTGGTGCTGTGAACGGAACAAAGGTTCACACACTCATCATGGGTCATTAATAAACGGAATGCTAGACAAATGGGTGGTCCAGTTTCATTTATGCTTCATGAATTATTCGTCTTTAAAGGGGTTGGAGTTTGGGTTGTCCTACTGAACGGGTTGCTGACGAGCGTATATTTTATCACTGCCGGGGCATAAGATGATAGTTGCTTTACCCAGTGGGTGGGTGCGTTACAGGGGCATGCGTGTTGAAAGTAAATGACTGTGAGTTGTGTACCTTGTGTTCTGTATGTGTGTTTTATGTGTCTAGCTAGCCACACGACGGGGAGAATTTTACATGTGTTTGTGCATTCTATATTTTATTTAGGTATGTACATTTAACTTATATGCTGTTATATACACTTGTTCTGATGTAATTCTATTCAATTATATACACTTGTTCTTAGGTAAACTGGAATTATATATGCTAGTTGTGATTCAAATTTTTCTGTTATATATATGTATACACATTTACTTTGTGCACACTTATGTTGATGTACACTTAATTTATACATGCTTGCCATGATGTACCTTTTGGTAGTTTTTATATAGATACATATTTATCTTGTACACATGTATGAATTCCAGAGACATAATAAATCTGTTATTGTTATATTATGGCTGAGTTCATTGCAAGTCCCGTCATACTGGACCCAGCATAATTTTGCTTCTCTAGGCTCCTGCCTAGTTCTATATAACTTGTAACCTCTCTTTGAAAGCCAATAAGCAAGGCGATAGAAATTTAAAAGGAAATAAAATAAATACTCAAAGCATAGAGAGGTTACAAATGGTAGCAGAGCGTGGTTAATTCTAGGCTTGAACCCTTGGGTCCTGGTGTGTGACGGGGCTTGCAGACTCGGGAATATTAAGGCAGTTGTAAATTAATGATTGTTGTAAAATAGTGGATAGATGCCAGTGTAGGCTAATTGTAAGTTGTTTAAATTTGTGAGTCGGGTCGCACCACTGAGGCGGTTAATAGTGTTTAAAAATTTTGATAGCTTGTATTGCCGGGGAGTCTTAAATGTGGCCTGGAATATGGAATGTTCATTGGGGTCGGTGTTGAGCGTAGTATATTGACGGGATGCGGTATGGCCCTATCGGAAGTCGGTACTGTCACTGACTAAATTAGTGAATCACGAATTTTGATTGTTAGTTAGTTGTTTCTGTTTGAGTTATGTGTTGGTACAGTATGGGTGTTTTGTATTGTTGTTTGTCTCTTGTCTCCTTCCATCGTGGATTGCATGGTTCAGAATAGGCCAGGTTTCCGCAGCGCTAGAGAACCCGGGGGTCTACTCAAAGGAAGGACAGTACTTGAGTTTTTCCGATTTTTGTTAATATGTTTTTGTAGGTTATGTTGGTGTTAGGTGTTTAGTGGGAATTTGTTTTATGATTGTTTGTGTTGAATTGTGTAAGTCTGGCGGGGATATGCTACGAGAAATTGCCCCACCCTCTTACAGGCGTTCTCCAGAAATTTCCGGTGGTGGATGGATTTGATGAGGATCAGCTGTTGGTTTTCTTGGACCTGGTCCTGCAGGTGGCAGATTTCCCAGGGGTGTCCGATGGGGAGGTCTTGTTTGTTATATACCCGTATTGCCGGAGTACGTTGGCTGGTCTGGTCACCAAGGCCCTGCGTCGGGGTGACAGTGTTGATGCTTTCAATGGGGAGGTGTTGAACTTCTTCATACCCACTCGACGACGCTTCAAGCTTGAGTTGGAAAGATTCTATCGCCCACAGGCCTACGGAGAGGCGTTAGGAGATTTCGTGCGCGATATACGGAAAGCTGCCCGGGTGTTAAGATTGGGGTTGCCCGAGACAGAAGTTATCCAAGCAATTCTGCAAGGACTGACTCCCCAAGAGAGATCTCGTTTGGCATTCGCAGATCGTCCACGTTGTTTTGCGGACCTTGAGCGACTGTGTGTGCTTTCAGGAACGGTCCAGGCGGCTGACGAGTCCCGAGGAAGAGCTGCCACAGATGTCCAATCCTCCAGTGGTTCATCAGGAAGAGCCAAAAGGGACAAACATGGAGGTTGGAGGAAAACCCAAGAGACGCTTAGAAAGCCTGTATATTCCGGAAGTGATGGAGGCTACAAGGGGGTGGCAAGTGTGAAGACGGTAACAACAGCTACAGCACAGAAAACAAGGAAACATGAAATTAACAGGGGAAAAAGAAATTATGTGAGGGAACAACCATCGGCAAGTAGGGAGCCGGTGGTTGGGCGTTATTCTTATTTGGAGAAAAAGGAAACTGTAAAAGTTCAAGAGGAAGTACAAGCGCCTAAGAGAGTAGTGGATGAAGAAAAGGAAGCAGAAGTAGAAGAGCGGAATGACTTTGTGGGAACAATACAAGAGAATAAGAGCGCGTCAGTTAATACTGAATTACCGGACTCAAAGAGGACGTCATGGTTGAATCCAGAGGCCGCGGAATTTGTTCCGGTTTTTACATCTCGGTTTGTGAGGGATCCAGATCCTGTAACATCACCATCGCCAGTCGAAATTAATTTAGTCATTGCACATGAACCTGGACAGCTGGTTTCCAGGGTGGAAGACGTTGAGGACGTTGTGGTTGCTGAAAGTGGTCAAGGAGTGGAATCGACAGAAGAGTCAGAAGAGCGGTCTGCAGATGCTGCGCAGGTGAGTATAGTTGTAGGTGTTAGGGAGACTGTAGAGTCTGAAGTTGCAGATGGACACAGGGATGTCCGGGCTGCGAGTGTTTCTGAGGTTGTGGATGGACAAGGGGATGTCCATGCCGCAAGTGTAGTAGAAGTAGATGAGGTAGAAGTTGAGGAGAAATTTGGTGGCAGCGTTGTAGAGTTTGTGAGTGAGAGTGATGTAGTGTGTGAGGATGTGCAGACGCCTTCTGTAAGTATTGTTGAGGATTCCGAGGAACGGGAGGAAGTTTCAGGTGGACCAGGTGAGCAACTAGAGGAGGACGAGGATGTGCAATGTTCAGATGGTGGTAGTGGCGATGATGTTGATGATAAATGTGTTAGTGAAAATGAGATTGGAGAAGAGGTTAATGAGGAAGTTTGTGAAGCGGCTGGCGATGAGTGTCATGAAGAAATTGGTGAGGAGCTGAGGGAAGATGCGGTTGAAGACGGATCAGAGGAGCAACTGGAAGATGCTGAGGAGGTGCAGTGTCATGATGTTGATTTGGATTATGTGGACGAAGAAGGGGAAGTTGTAGAAAAGGAAGAAATTGTAGCAGAGGAGTTAGACGATGAGCATAATCCAAAGCGGAGTGAAAGTAGTGAGGTAAGTTGCTTTGATTCTGATCCCGAAGAAACCAGTCAGTACAGGTCAACACGAGATAATTTCTTGGAGAGTGGTGTCCGAAAGTAGCGAATACCTAAAGTGCGGCATAGAAAGGTAAGAAGCAGAGGTTAACGGGTAGCGGGTAGATGTTCCCCACACTCCCAGTGGTGTTCATCTATTTCAGGGTTGCGCCCCTGCCCACGCGAGCCTTGGTTTTCTCCACTCATCCTTATTTTCGGAGGGAACCAGGTCCTTACCCTCAGTCCTAACTATTGACCCTTTAATGCTCCTTGCCCCAGTTCATATTCCCGATTTTCCTACCCTTGCCCTTAGTGAAAAAAAAAAAAAAAAAATCTATCAAACGGAGTTAGAGAGAGACTTAGCTTGTGGTCCTCGAGATCGTCAGTTTCCCCTGTGTTAAAGGTTAGATGGAGTGATGGTGTGCTGTTGCTGATTGTTGATAGTTGTTGAGCTTGATGTTGTTCATTATTCATTATAGGGTCCGAGCCATGCCGCATTCTCCGGTTTTCCTGGTGTTATTTTTGTTGCGAGAGAAAGTTGTGTAGTAGGTACTGTCGAAAAGTAAACCCCCTCTAGTTATGGTGTATTTGAATGAGTAAATGATGGGATTAATGTTCGTGTGCCCTTGGTGCGGTCCTCTCTGTCCGGCTGAGCGGGGCCGTCCGCCCTTGTGTAGGGAAGTGGGCCAGCCATATGGCAAGGTTGGAGATGCCTTGTGGGTGCATGTGGCTGGTCGGTCCGAGAGACGGACGGGAGTAGTACGGTCGCTCACATGCCAAGGTGGGAGATGCCTTGTTTGGTCCTAGGACGAGCATGTGAGTGGGACCGGTGGGAGTAATTGGTGGTCACCAGAGAGGGTGACGTGTTGGGGCGGTCCCGTGGGGTTGGCGTGGCGGAGAGGGTCGCATGGGGATTGGTGGTGTTCCTGAGAGCAAATGCCATCGGGCCACCTTACCCACGATGACCACCGGATTTTCAGTTGGGAGTACACTGCAGGGTACTTTCCCGAGTTTCAGAGTGGGGCAACCGGGTTGCCCTTTCGGGGTGGGGGTGTGCCGGTTCGAAGCCGGCGGTTGCAAAATATGAATTCTAGAAGGTTTTCATGGTTGTAATATGCGTGAGTGAGGCGCGGAGCCGGCTTTTACAAAATATTTTAGAACAAGTCAGTTTACGGTAACTTAACGTGATACACTCGTGGACTTTGGTCGACGGTATGAGTGGAGAGGCGCGGTGTGCGGTTGCGCGCGCAGCTCGGCCAGTGAGGTGGAAATTGTTCTCTGCCGGATTCAGTCAACGCTCGTCCTTGCTCACAGAGTTATTCCCCCTTCGTCTCCGCTCTTTGTATTCGTTTCTGCGCAGTTGAATTTCTCTATAGGATGGAGTAGAGAATATACGACACCCCGGTAAGATTTAATTATTTTATTAGTTGTGTGGATATTTAATAACAAGATTTATGCTATCGTGTGACGTACGTATTTATGTGTGTGTGCGACCTGACAAAATTATGTAAGACATAATTTTTTTTTCTGTCGTACGCTACGCCCTTTGTATAGCCATGCCTTGTTATTTTCTGTTATAATGCGAGAAGTTTCAAGAGTCATTCTCAGAGTAAAAGTGCTTTACATAAAAAATTAATTACAAAAACTTGGTGTGCAGTCAAGTAGTGAACTGTGTGGTGCATGTAGCATACTGTCCCCGTCTTTGTTAATTATGTTCACAAATAGAGAATGAAGTGTGAGAGCTTCTGTGTATGAAACTTAATTGAAGGTAAAACATTCTCAAAGCTGTGAGTGACTTGCTGTTAAAATTTTTCTGACTAAATTATGATTACTGCTCTGCACGTGGCCGGTTTAACCTGCAAAAGTTTGTCGAAGCATGTTGACTGAGTACAGTTCACTTAATATGATGCCACAATTTAATAAGTTCTGTTCATAATGCAAATTCACTTATTCCATAGCTGAATGTAGACTATTTAAGCAGGTTGTAAAAAACTTTAATTAATTAATTTTGTGCCTTTGGTGAGAGTTAGCGGGCGGCCCGTTAAGAGGTTAATTACCTTAACTCGGGTGTACATTCTTTTAGACTGTTCTCTAATTTACTTGATTCCTTAGGGTTCTCGCCCTAAGTCGGGTTCCTGGCTGGCTGTGAGCCGATCATCCGCTCAAGCTGTGAACCATATCAAGACCGCCTACGAAGAGGGAGATGGAGAAGGGATCACCACGTTGCACTCACCAGCACTTATGAGGTGACATTTATGCTTTTTCTTTTTTGGGGGCCGAACCGGCAGTGTGCCTGTTTTATGAGAATAACTTAGATGCCTGGGGACCACGTGTCCAGACTCTATTTGGGAAGTGAACTGTGATCATGACTCTGAACACTTTAACTTAAAATTTCATATACCTTTTATAACTCAGTTAAGTAACACTAAATGCTATGTCTGTAAGTGCGTGCTGCACTGCGAGAGCGCGCCATAGAGAGATTTTAATCTTGTACCATTTTTATTGTTGCATCTGATTTACTCTTTCAAAATTTAATTATTGCTCTGTAGTTCTGTTCCGGCTGGAACAGCTGCGTATAAATTTTTAATTTGACTAGGGATTTCATATTTAAGGGCTGGCGACTTTCCGGGGGTTTTTCTTGGGGACTTTTCTGGGTTTACAATATGGGACTTAGTTTTCTGACACGCTGGTACAACTTCAGACAGGTTGATTGCCTGTCAACTTTTGTCCACTACATGTGGGCGCGCTCCCACAGATGCCAGAGCACAACCACCTTATTGTACTCTTTTTCTAATTATTTTATACAGTTATCTGAGGCTAATCGAAATGATTTATTAATGTTCTTGAAATATTTTAGCCAATTTTGCCCCTTGCACAAGGGCTAAGCTGATTGTTTTCTTAACTGGCAAACACATACATGGGTTGACTTCACACGTAGAGAAGTTGCTGTTTAATTTTGAATATAAAACTAGTTTTCATCCTTTTCCTTTTGGGTAAATTAAATAGATATACATATTGTCCAAATCTTCTGATATTGTAAAGCCTCAATCAATTAATTTCTGTTATTAATGTACATAAGGATTTAATTCCTTTTTGAAATTTTGTGAAGTCAATACTGTTTAGAATTTTATAAACACTGTCTGGAAGTAGTTGAGGAGTTTGTTAACATTACCTGGTGCTGTGAACGGAACAAAGGTTCACACACTCATCATGGGTCATTAATAAACGGAATGCTAGACAAATGGGTGGTCCAGTTTCATTTATGCTTCATGAATTATTCGTCTTTAAAGGGGTTGGAGTTTGGGTTGTCCTACTGAACGGGTTGCTGACGAGCGTATATTTTATCACTGCCGGGGCATAAGATGATAGTTGCTTTACCCAGTGGGTGGGTGCGTTACAGGGGCATGCGTGTTGAAAGTAAATGACTGTGAGTTGTGTACCTTGTGTTCTGTATGTGTGTTTTATGTGTCTAGCTAGCCACACGACGGGGAGAATTTTACATGTGTTTGTGCATTCTATATTTTATTTAGGTATGTACATTTAACTTATATGCTGTTATATACACTTGTTCTGATGTAATTCCATTCAATTATATACACTTGTTCTTAGGTAAACTGGAATTATATATGCTAGTTGTGATTCAAATTTTTCTGTTATATATATGTATACACATTTACTTTGTGCACACTTATGTTGATGTACACTTAATTTATACATGCTTGCCATGATGTACCTTTTGGTAGTTTTTATATAGATACATATTTATCTTGTACACATGTATGAATTCCAGAGACATAATAAATCTGTTATTGTTATATTATGGCTGAGTTCATTGCAAGTCCCGTCATACTGGACCCAGCATAATTTTGCTTCTCTAGGCTCCTGCCTAGTTCTATATAACTTGTAACCTCTCTTTGAAAGCCAATAAGCAAGGCGATAGAAATTTAAAAGGAAATAAAATAAATACTCAAAGCATAGAGAGGTTACAGCTGTAGTGACGGACAGGTCATAAATTTCGTAGGCAGCTGCAACGCATACCCTGTGAACAAACAGAGTTCACTGCTCCCGGTACGTAGAACACCAGTTTTTTGTGAAAACACATTGATTCCACAGGAAACTACATACAATGTGTACAGAGCCATTAAAGGAGAAAAGGCTCGTGACAATGGTCAAGCATACATGTGTACGCCAACTGTCAGGAGAAAGCGACGAAGGGTGGATTGATTTGAAGGACTCCAGCGGTCGATGACAGGGTTTGACCTTACTTGGAAACGAAAGCGAGGAGAGTACGTCCCAAACTCAAGGATGGGGTGTTGCCTGGCAACTAAAAGAAAAAACCAACTTTCAAAGAAGGGTAGGCGAGGCCCTTGAACAACAATAGATAATAACGGCAGAGCGACGAAGTTGAGAAACAATGCAAATGGAAGAGAAACTCAGAGTTGTCACTGAAGACTTTAGAAAAAACGACAGATACAATTTATTGCTGCGTTGGATGGAAATGACAACGACCTCAAAATACGAAGCAAGGGAAGAATCTGGTGGGGAACCAGGAGCCCTATCAGAGAACGCCTTTGAAAAGATAGGTGGTATTTGGACTTGGAGGGAAAAATATGAAACCAATAAGGACACGGCGTCGTTGGAATCAGAAATCTGGTGGGAGATTTGGTAAGGAAAATATAGGAAGGAGACAGGAACGCGCTCAGGGAGTTCTAACTAAATTTCGGACGCGAGAGGAGTGCTAACTACATTTCGGACGCGATCGGAGTGAAGTCCGTGACGGGAGAAATTAGCATTTTATCGAACTTAGAATAATTCGATACACACTGTGAGAAGGTAGTTTTCGAACTTATAACAAAAATTAATACAGTCATTACAAGCAACGAACTATGAAGTAGAGTCACACTATTAGCCTACCAGTGAACATTAACTGAAACAGATAGTAACCAGACAATAATGTAACTTCAGTGTGTACGAACACTTTACAACAATAATTTTTAAGAACGATTAACAACACAAACTACATTCATGAACACTTAATAACCAGACATACCGCAACAAAGGTGCGTAATATTAATTCAGATTTGATGTACAACAGAGAATGCTAACTTTTATTCATAAATTATAATCCGAATGCGTGGAGTTGGTGAGTGAAGTGTCTGTGAGTGACATCGTGGAATTCATCCAGTGCCATCTATCATCTGGAGGAGTTATCTGCACGATTCTAGAACGATCGACATGAGAGAATCATCACCGCAACCACCGAGTGATTGGATATTCGAATACCAAGTATAGTAAAACATGTCTTAATTAATTTAGATCCACTGTCTGTCATCTCAAAGAATCCACACACACTAAAATTCAATAAAGTAATCGTAAAGGAATTAAAGAAATCGATTCTAAAGTTTGTTTAGAAGTAAAATTATCATTGTTTATCAGTTTTTGGAGTAATGTTTATTTCCAAGTTCTAAATGAATCCGTAATTACAAAATATAGTAACAACTTAAGAGATATTCATATTAAGAATTTATAAGATGAAGCTAAACATTATAATTTACTTAAGTACTAAACGCAATTGATGAATGATCATTAATATGCAACCATTAGATTGAGAGTTTGGATAACTAATTTTATTACTGTATTATTTTTGATATTTACAATTTAATGAGTATTCAATTTTATTAATGTATTATTTTTGATATTTACAATTTAAAGAGTATTCAATTTTATTAATGTATTATTTTGATATTTACAATTTAATGAGTATTCAAGTTTATTAATGTATTATTTTTGATATTCACGATTTAGCCATGAGTATTAAATTTTGGTAATGTGTTAATTTTATATATTTACAAGTACTAATGAGTACGTAGAATTTTGTGCTATTTTAATATTTACAAGTAATAGCAAACTAATGTGAATAAATTTAAGAGCTATCAGTAGAAATGAGCATTTATTATTATTTTTTAACCCTGAGATAAAGAGAATAAACAGTAATTAATGTTAAATTGACGCACACAACGTCGGGCACATTATAATGTTAAATTGGCGTCCATCGCTGGGCGTCAACGGGTACAACTCGTTTTTTTGTTAAAATATCTTTAAAACCATAATTACCTACTACAAATGTTTCTACTGTAAAGAACATTTATACCCTACAAATCTGCACAAAATCCCAATTCAAAATACTGTATTCCACAGTGTACTACGGCGGTGGAGCCCCCTTGAGCTCGGCGCCCGGTCAATTGTCACTCCATCCCACCAATCCATAACCCCAGTAGCGTAACTTTTTTAACCAGGCCCTCCTGCAAGTTTATGCCATGGGTCCCCTTTTGAATCTTGACATAAGATCCTGAGGCCCTCCCAGGCCTTCGGGCTCCCCCCAGTCCTGAATGCTGCAATGACATTCAAACAAAAATGACAATAGCCTGTTACTCGTCGCGTCAGTCAGTTGCCGCGCGGCGCGCCTCTACAGTAGGCTAACCTCCTTCGCTTTCCTCCATTAGTAAATAGGCTACTAAATAGGCTATATATAAACAAGGCTGAGAAGTGATCACTTCCAATCTGACAAAAATAAATCCTGAAGATTTATTTCCATCAATATTTAGACGAGAAAAGGTTTTTAATACCGGTAAAAATATATATATTTCTCGTTTTTTTCTGGAAATAAAAATTTGGTGGCTCGGGGCCCCCTGAGCCTCCTAGGGGCCCGGGGCCCTCGGCGATCGTCGACCAACCGACCTGGCCAGTCCGCCCCTGACCATAATAAATAAATAATACTATGCACGAGCATGACGGAAACAGATCCATTTAGAGCAAATTAAAATGAGCCTGCCGGCTAAGATAGTAAAATTATGTTATGCCTGTGTCCCGTGTCGCGAAATACGAGGACAGGAGTTGCCACGAAAACTTCCATTTCGCCTGGAAACGTGTGCAGAAAGGCAACGAACTCCCACGTTATTGGGAGACAAGGTTGTGTAGTTGGGTCTCACATACATCCTTTCCAATTCGTCACATTCGAGACGCTTTGACACTAACATTGACACTAACACTAGTCAACTAACACTAAATGGTATCAGTATACCCTTTCTCGGGGTTGTAGAGTGAGACAGAGAGATGAGAGAGAGACATAACGAGAGAGAGATAGTGAGAGAGGTAAAGGCAGAGAGATAGAGAATTAAAAACAGAGAGAATAAATACAGGGGAGGCGTGTGTATGTGTGTTTGTGTGTGTGTGTGTGTTTGAGTACATAAGCATAAACGTTTCTCCATAAATAGTAAATAAGGAGTGACATCGCCGCATCATTCATGCTGTAAATAATATTTATCTGTTGATGACTAAACAAACTACAATTAAGTTTAATTACAATAGACCATTTAAATCGTTTGGTCTATTGATAACCTTATCAACTAGCTAGCTAACAATAACCGCCAGAACTGATAAAACCTGGACTGATAAGATAAAGAAAATTTTTATCATTTTTATATTCGTTGATTTGTTTTCTTGTGTACCAATGCTGTTCGGGAAACTCTGGCTTTAATGTTTTGACAGATGGGTTGAAACAGGTGGTCACATTCGTTTAACAGATTAAAAAATGCGAATTTGGAGAAAATTGAAGCCAGTATTACTCTAGTCTAGTGATAACGCTAGGAGGAGAGAACTTGTAAGCCTATATTGTCTCTAACAATCGGACAAAACTCTGTCGGGCTGAAGACCATCTCTTTGCCTTCAACACGCGAACTTAGCATTTGCACCTTCAAATGTGTATTTCAACTAGAACAGAGTTGGAAGGATGGAAGCTGGTTACTGTGAAACTCAAATCTTAATGACAAAAACATGCCTAAACTTTTTAAAAATAATTTATAGGAAGAGTGCAGAAAAATAAAAAATTGTAATTGATAATAGCGTTTTGGAGTAGGTATCGTATTTTAATTATTTGGGTTGTGTTATCTCATATAGGAAGGATAACAATATCGAGAGAAATTTAAATAAATTCAGTTATACCTGAAAACGACTATTGTAGAAAAAATGCAGAGGGAGACACAGGTAAAGTACTATAAGATCGTGGCTGTGCCGATTTTAATGTAGGGATGTGAAAGATGGAGTCTCCTGCAAAAAGATATTTCAAAAATACAAGACTCGAAAATTAAATTTTTAAGAGCAGTTAAGGGATGTAGTTTGAGAGATCATCTACGAAACGACAACATAAGGAAAGACCTGAAGTTACAGTCGGTTGTGGTGAGAATAAAGGAATATAAGCGGAATTGGAAGTCCCATGTGGAACGCATGGTAGACACGCATATTCCTAAACAAGCGTTTGAATTCTCGTCCAATGGGGACGAGAGATCGTGGAAGGCCCTGGGAAAAATGGTCAGAGACTCTGAGAAGTCGGAACGAGCTATAACTGAAGCCATGTAGTGAAGAAGAAGAAGAAGAAGATGACGAAGTGCGGAAGACAACAAAATAAGACTACGGGAGTATAACTTTGTGGACTGCATTGTAGCTTACTACAGGAGACTTTGTGGACTGGATTGTAGCTTACTACAGGAGACTTGTGGACTGCATTGTAGCTTACTACAGGAGACTTGTGGACTGCATTGTAGCTTACTACAGGAGACTTTGTGGACTGCATTGTAGCTTACTACAGGAGACTTGTGGACTGCATTGTAGCTTACTACAGGAGACTTGTGGACTGCATTGTAGCTTACTACAGGAGACTTGTGGACTGCATTGTAGCTTACTACAGGAGACTTCTAGAAAACCCCACAGGCTTCGTGGGGAGAGCTCTACATGGATCTCGTGACGCGGCGCAAGAGCGGGCGACGTGATCCTCCGTCTGCACAACCGTCTTGTCACTACGGGTGCCAATGAAGTGAACATAACGTAACGTAAGTCATGTAACATTCACAGAAAGATAATAACATTAACAAACCTAGCCCGCCCACTACAAGTGACAAAATTGTTCGCGTTTTACACGGTATTGTCAAAGATTTGTGATTAATAGAACAGTGTTGAGCGGCCAGGCTCGAGAAGCCGGTGCACTGCCTCGGGGACCAAAGGCCAAAAAAGGCAAATATTAATTAATTAAAAGCGGCATGTTTGAAGCAGATCAATATTCCCTCTGGTGATCTCAAAACTATTTGAAAAACTGTTTTTGAAGAGATTAAAGCCTTTGTTAGAGGAAAGAACCCTGTTGCTGGATCATCAATTCGGATTCAGAGAAAAGCACTCCACTATTGACCAGGTACAAAGAATCACCCATGTTATTGAAAAAGCTCTTGAAGGGAAGAATATTTGCTCAGCCGTCTTCCTGGATGTAGCGCAAGCTTTTGATAAGGTCTGGCATCATGGGCTTGAGTACAAGTTACATAGGGATCTCCCAGAGGAATTCTATCTGATACTAAAGTCTTACATCTCAGAAAGATACTTTAGGGTGAAGCATGAGGATGAATATTCAACTTTAAAGAAAATATCCGCGGGAGTTCCCCAAGGGAGCGTATTGGGTCCAATTTTGTATTTGTTATACACGAGAGATTTACCAAACAGTGAGGAAACAACCGTTGCGACTTTTGCGGATGATACTGCTGTTCTGGCGGTAGGTAATGATGCCGAGACAGCGGCCAATAAACTGCAAACTTCAATCGCAGAGATATGGGATTGAACTCGACGCTGGAGGATCAAACTCAATGAAACGAAATCAATACACACCAATTTTACCAACAGAAAAATAGAAATACAAAAGATCTACATTAATGAACAAGAAGTGCCATACTCTAACACTGCTAAGTATTTGGGTATGACTCTGGACGCAAAACTTAAATGGAAGGAGCATGTGAAAAAAAAGAAAGAGGAACTCAACATAAAATTCAGGAAATTGTACTGGCTGTTAGGTAGGAATTCACAACTAACAGTTGAAAACAAATTGCTGTTGTATAAACAAGTGCTGAGACCTGTGTGGACTTATGGTGTACAACTCTGGGGATGCACCAAGAAATCTAACATTCAAATGATCCAAACTTTTCAAAACAAAGTACTTAGGAGTATCGTTGATGCCCCCTGGTATATTAGGAATGACAATCTGCACAAAGATCTCAAAGTAGAATATGTCAGTGAAATCGTAACAAAATATGCGTTAACCATGACAGGAGAATTCAGACTCATATAAATCCAGAAATGCTTTGCGTGGTGGAAGAAGCTCCGCACACGTTAAGAAGGCTTAACAGATTGAAGCCCCAAGATTTGGTGACACACTAGTGCATTTAAATCTGTACAACTCTAAAAGAGAGAAAGACAATAATCTCAACCCGGGGAACAGCCAGTGGGCTTCTACCCCATAAACCGTGACTGTAATATTAAAGAAAAGCAACTTGTTGGGCTCGCTCAGTTGTTGCAAAGGGAGGTGTTTTTAGTGGGTTAGAGTCCCACACTACCTGGAGCTACGGGGCTCCAGTGTGTCTATAGAGATTAGATTTTCACCTGCCCTGCCGAGAAAAAAAAAAAAATATATTCCCTCTAACGTTTTAGAAGCTAAGTCCTTAGATAATAACAATCTACAATCTTCTGGGAAATGCACTGACAGAAGTAAACGATCTTAAGAATTCCTTTGAAATGGTCGTTAAAGAAGCTACAAAGATATATGCAAAGTAGGTGAATTCTCTGACAAAAGTGTTAGTAAGGTGAGAAAACACTTTGACGAACTCTGTAAGGACCAAAGAACAGGTTTAGAGTGACAGTCTTTTATTCTATGAATGATACAATACTATCACAACTAGACAACAGATTCAAAGCTATATAGACGCGTACAGAGTAATACAACCTTATGTCCTTGTCACATCTACTGAGGTTGAATTTCCGGACGAAGCTGATAAATCTGCACAGAGATTTTCAGATGATGTGTCACCACTGTTTAAGTCGCAGTTGTTATGAGTCAGAAGTGCTTTCAGAACAAAGTTAGAGCATTTGACGGATGTGAAACAGCTTGCAAACCTACTTGTGATTGAAAACAGTTGCTTAGCTTCAAGCTACCCAGATGTCATCACTGCTTGCTTGATGTACCTTACAGTCCTGTGATAGTAGCAAAAACTGAGAGATCAAAACTGAAACAATAACGAATTTTCTATGAATCACCATGACCTAACAACGACTTAGCAGTTTGACTCTTTTATCTATCGAGAACGACACAGCGGAAAATATTGACTTCAATAGAATTATTGACATCTTTGTAAACGTTAAGTCTAGAAAAATAGTATTCCTGTAAATAAATTGTACCTTGTTGACTAAGTAAACTAACTTGCTGAATATGTCAATGAAGTAAAGTATATGTATATGAATACATTTTTAACAGAAAAATAATTCGTTTTTGTTTCATTCCTTATATCTACATCTGTCTACAATTCGTGTATTTTTAAGTCCAACAGAAGTAGGCTTACGTAAAACTGTAGTCTAAGAGACAATATTCGCATAAGAGTAAATCTGTAGGTTAAGTAGTTCTGCACGCATGTATATCAAAATTGAAAGTTAAGGGCATGGGAATGCGCGAAGCGCGAAACGCTTACGGTCAGAGGGGAAAGGCGATGTGGAGGGAGTCGCTGTGAGATGTGAGAAGAGAATTGTTGGTATCAGCGACGGTGCAGCCAACATATGAACATTATTTCTAATAGTAACAAAAAGTAGCAACTGTTAAAGTTTGTTTGTAAATGTGTCACCACGAATCTCTATCTGCGCGCGCGCGCGCTCAAATTTTGCGTAAAAATAAAATTAAATATAATAATGAAATGAAATAAATTTCATAGATATTGAACATCGCGTGTTATAACTTCAACTTTTCGCTTTATTTACAGTAAAACGTTGTTTGCCAGCTGGTAAAACATAAACTATCTCAATTCTCACTCATCTGCTTCTTTTACCGGTTGTAACACTTTTAGCGTTAATAGATTTTAAAAGATATTCTTGTCCTAAAATTCTGTATAGAAATTATTTGCTTTTTACTTCTGGAAATAGTTTCTTGTTGTCCAGGATTAAAGATTCTTACAATTAAATTAATACGAAGAACGCGTCCCTTTATGTAATGATAAACTGGAGAGATTGTCGGGTGAAATTAAGGAGTGGAAGTGTACAGTTTGCAAATTCCATTGCGATAAGACAGTCAGGGAGGCTGTAGTTTTTTACGTCTCAGCAGTACACAATGACAGAACCAAACAACACTCGGATTTGTTTATAAAATATTCTGATATGTAACAGCAACAAATTCCGATACTTGTACTGTTCCAATTGTATTGATTGATTGAGTTATTTCATTTTTGTTTGTAAACGTAGATAAATACAATTACAATATTATTATTATTACTATTATTATGATTATTATTATTTGATTTACGTGGGAAACAATAAACGTATAATTCTTTTTTTAAGCAGAAATTCAGCTGGATATGCAGAAATTCGGATAATTGGGACAAACATAAGAAAAAGGTTATGTTATGAAAGAAAACGCGAAAATTGCTGAAAAACCACTTTTGTTTATTTTTACTACGCGAGTAACTTATATTATTTAAAAAAAAAAACAGATCACACGTGTTTTGCAAAAAGTTTACTTTTACTACAAAATAATTAAAAATAATACTCACACATAATTATAATTTTTCAACTGAACATGTCAAACAACGGTCAAATTGTTTTGACATAGAAACTCGTTTGCGTGCAGCCAGGCCCTGCAAACGCTTGACGACAAGAAGCTGCATATGACATAGGCGGATCCAAGGGGGGGGGCAACTGCTCCCCCCATAGGCCCAAAAAATTATAATTCGGAATTATAATAACGAATTGCTGCTCTCCCTCTTGCTTCATTATAAGTGTTTTCCTACGATGTAGTCAAATACGAACGTAGCAGGTTGCAGTATTTCATAGTCGTTAGGTCGGCGGTACTTATGAAAATTTCACAATTCACACCGTAGGGTCCTGTACCTGCCACAAAAAATGTAGGGTAGAGAGTACGGTTTCCGCCACCTGTACGGTTTTCGCCACCTGTGGGCATTTCGTTAATTAAAAAAATATCGAATAGTTTTAGAGTCTCAAAATGTTCAAAAATTTGTTTTGTTATTTATTAACTCGCGTTTCGCAAAATTTTTGTAAAAGATGTTCTTTATCACACTATGGTGGCGATAACTGTGCCAAATCGAGTTTTTAACTTTAACATCTATTTTAAAATTTTTTTATCGTTTTCTGTAAAAAAAATGTTTTCAGCATTTAAATATTCCAAATAATGTATTAAAGCAATTTGATTTATAATTTTCCTTACAGTATTAAAGAAATAAAGATAAAAGCAGCTATAAATCCTTAAAGGTGGCGATAACCGTACTCTCTACCCTATTAGTACTTCATGGCAGTAACGGTAACACGTGTTTGTATTGTATGGGTGTGAAAGCTCAGAGGCAGGCAAAAGCGCTGCCACAACACAATGGTTATTTTCTAAGGTTTGCACGGACTACAAAAATAAACTTAATCCCTTTTTCTGGGTATCGGCAAGCCATATGCTGAAAACAAATTGGCCGTACCATACGGCAGTAGAGCGTTTACCTAACGAGTTAGTCAGTTTACTCAGCTTCAAAGTGTAACGAAGGAAAGAAGGATCACTAACCTCAAATCTGCATTAGAGCCAGAGTCAAGACTTAACAGAACTGCAAAGATTTTCCCACATTCGTCTGAATTTATCGATGTTCAACATGTCGGTAAGTAGGCTACTTGAAATAACTTCTGTTTCATTGTGAAATCGTTTGACAAAAAAATATATTTTGGCGCCGTAATATGTCTGACTATTTGCTATACATATATTTTATTTCAATATTTTATTTTATAGATTTAAATTAAATGGTGGTTTAAGTATTTGGTTTTATTATTGTTAAACCTTCTCAGACGTTATAGAAATCGTGCGGAAAATAGTTTTTCTCCAAAATAGCTTGGTTAACATAGCAATTTAACAAAAAATTTATTACAATATTCGCTGAAAATGAAAGCATGTGGCGCTCATGCTAAAGCGACTTACACATTAATAATTCAAACATAATGCACATTTAATGTTGCTTCAATTAGTCACTCCATATGTGTGTTGATGCTCATCTCGTTAATTTATAATTCAGCATTCGCTTTTATTATATTAACGAAACCTATCTGTAAATATTTAACTGCAAGTTCATAATTATGCCCTTTTCTGGGAATTCAAGCTCACATTTCATTGCCACGCTTTCAATATTAATATGCCTCCTTCATCCTTCAACATACAATCGAACCTTCGCAAGGTCGGAGTAAAAATAACTAAAAACTTTACCTACAAATTGTTCAAAATTTAATTGATTTATTGAGCATCACCTTATAGCACAAGTTGAGTGATTCCTAACGAATACAATTTTCATGACAATTTTATTTTTATATTTATTTTTATATCTCCTGATCGGAATATTGTTTTATTTCAGTCAACCTCATTAAAGAAGACAACAACTAAACGAAAGGCTGATAATACCATTGAGAAGTATTTTATCTGTCCAACAAAAACTCATTCTCTATCTGCTGAACTTGCATCGCCTAGTTCTGACAAGTCTCTTGTAAATGTAATGCCTGAAGTTATTATGTCATCCCCTGATTTACAAGAGCTTGATTCAAATCTACTGCCTACAATCATTGTCTCTGAACCTCGTGATAATAATTCTCCAAATGAGGCAAAACCTGAACAGCAAGCACGTGAGCGGGAACAGCTAAAAACATGTAATGATCAAACAGGATCTACGTACGATGTCGGCAATTACGTGGGCAAACCGATTGATGATTTGACGAGACGTAATATTCTTTTACACCCGTGGATGCCAGATAAAGACTACAAGTTTTCTTTCTCCCTGCATAATAATAACAAAACCAAGCGTTTTGCATGTCATAAGCATTTGAATTCCTATGAGTGGTTTGTTTACTCGAATGCAAAACAGGGATTCTTCTGTAAATACTGTCCACTTTTTGTAAATGCTGGTCTTGGAGGACCACAAAATAGTACTCCTTTGAAGCGGTTAGTAACAGAACCACTAAATACCTACGCTAAACTATATGGAAAGGATGGATATTTAGACACTCACAATAATAATAAATACCATAAAAATGCCGTACAAGCAGCAAAGGATTTTTTAAATACAAATGAACATTCGGAGCTATGTATTGGGAACGCAGAAAGGGACAGGCAGGTAAAGGAAAACCGTGACCGATTGAAACCTATAGTAGAAACTATCATTTTAATGGGGCAGCAAAACAGCATTTCGGGGTCATCCAGACGATGGTCTATTGAACCTAGAAAACTCTAGTGTTATTAATGAAGGGAATTTTCGTGCTTTATTGAGACTGCGAGTTCAAAGTGGCGATACCATATTGAGAGATCATTTGAAAAATGCCTCTGCGCGTACTACATATATAAGTAAAACCACTCAAAATGAAATCATTGGCGCTTGTGGTGATGAAATTTTAACTACAATTCTGAAAAGAATCCAATCTGCGGGAATATTCAATATTATGTTTGATGAGAGTGCAGATTGCTCTGAAATTACACAATTGACACTCATATTGAGGTATCTACATGAGAATGCTGTGTACGAATCATTTGTCGGATTCATAGATATTCGTAGTAACGTTTTTGGCGAGAATACTGATGAGGTAACCGATATTGAACCAAAAGTAACTGGTATTGACATAGGCAAAGTTGTCATCCAGAAATTGCGAGATCTCAATCTGGATTTGAAAAACTGTGTTGGGATATCCACTGACGGATGCAGTGTGATGGTGTCAGAGGCTCGTGGTGCTGTTGCAACTATAAAGAAGGAAGCAACTAATGCAGTATACTCGCCATGTCATAACCATGCTCTAAATTTATCTATCTCGCAAACGTCTAAAATCCGTCAAATTAAAAACGCAGTAGACACAATGCAGGAGACTATATATTTTTTTAGAGCTTCGCCAAAAAAGGATGCAAGTGTTAAAAAAAGCATTAGGACACCAACTTTCGGGTCTCTGTGAAACTCGATGGATAGAACGCCACGATGGTGTCCTTCAATTTAGATCTGCGCTCCCAAAAATAATTTCTGCTCTGGAGTCCGTCGGAAAATGGAATGATCCAAAGTCATCCGTGAAGGCTAAATGATTGAAATCCTCTCTTTGTAATAGTCAAACAATCATTGCAATCCTATGTCTCTCAAATTTACTCACGTGTACCCGTCAATTAAGCGTGTTTTTCCAACGGATCTGTTTGGACTTGAAATCGGCGCAAGAGGAACTAAATGACACAATAATTCGACTAGAATCCAGGCGCAAGAATGCTGAATTGGTTTTGCTACTCTTTTTGAAGAGGCTTGTGTTATTGCCGAAGAATTAGGTGTATCGATCACTAGACCTCGAATAGTTGGCAAACAAACTCAAAGAGAGAATCACCCTGTTATTGTTAATGATAATAGTAGTTACTTCAGGCAATCAATGTACATCCCGGCTCTTGACCATATTTTGGGTGATCTAAAGACACGATTCAGTCGTGAAACACTTCAGTTTTACAATTTGCATATCCTTTTCGCTAATCAAACAGATGACAGCGAAAAAGAGATTATGGAGCAATTGATCGTAAAATATGGACACTTCTTCAATAAACCAATCGAGATACTACATAGAATGTTTGAATCAGAATTGGAATCATGGAAGTTAAAATGGAAACGAGCGAACCTTGGATGTCCACTGTTGTGAGTAGTACCATAAGTTATAAGAGTGGGGATACGCCATGACATATGTATAGCGGGGCATGTGAGTGAGTCACAGGGCGATCGCCATAAGAGCAACACGCTCTCGATGTATTCATTGATTTGCAACATTTAAGTGATTTAAGCGCAGAGTCTACTATACAGTCTTTAAAGGAGTTTTTTGCACGATATGGGGTACCTAAAGTTTTATATTCAGATTCAGGTACTCAATACACGAGTTTTAAATTTAAAAAATTTTCAGATCAATGGGGTTTTAAACATGTGATAACTACTCCAAAACATCACCAGTCAAATGGTTTAGCAGAGAGACATACAGACTCTCAAACATATTTTGAAAAAAATTATTCAGGAAGGAAAGGATAAAGAAATGGCTCTATTACAATTAAGAAATATGCCTATTGATAATAGTGGCATTACGCCAGCGGAATTAATGTATGGTAGGAAAGTAAGAAACATAACCTTTCTGGATCCGCCCCTGATATGATCGCATTCAGACTGGCGTTCCATCCACTTTAAAGCAGTGTCAAAACAACCGTGAGTCACTCACCGTAAGTTCCTTTTCCGGTTCATCTGTAGCAACGTTGTCATCGTCTTCGTCCACCTGCTGAGATTCATCGTTTACACTTTGGATAATTTCGTAATCGTCCAAAATTTGATATCCAGAGTCACACTGCAACCACTCATTAATGTCGTCCACGTCACACTCGGAACAGCCAGGAGTTTGTACAATGGTTTTCTGGATGTCTTCGGTTGATACAGCTTCATTTTCTTCTACACTTTCTTTTGCTCTTTTTTCCTCTTCCTTCTTGTTCATTCTCTTCTCTTTTCTCCTGGATTTGTTGTTTTGTCGGAATTCCATTAATTTTATTCCATGCGCTCTTTAATGTTACGGTTTTTATCAAATTCCACGAATCGGCTATAATGTAACAACAGTCCTTTAAATCAATTTTCTTATGGTATGCTACTGTACCTTCTTCATCTTTATCTGCTAGCAGCAGCTTACGTAAAAGTTGCCGTAATGTCGTTTCATACACTCTATTACGCCTTGATCCATCAGTTCCAACAAACTCATTACATTTCCCGGCAGGAAGAGCACTTTAAAACGTCTGTTTCTTATTTCCAACAGATCCACTGAAGGATGGGTTGGTGCGTAATCAATAAGAAGCAACACATTTCCCTTTTTTCCCACTTCCTTTTGATATATTTTTACCTCCGGAATAAATGTTTCCTCGAACCACTCTTGAGAACAACGCTGCTGTCATCCACGCTTTCGGTTCACTTTTGTATATGATCGGGAGCTTTCTAACGGTTTTTGAAAGCCCTAAAGCAATGGCAGTCGATGGCAATTGGCACAGTAAGCACTGTCACACGTGCTTTACTAATTTTGTGACCAGGAGCACCAGCTTCTCTCTTTGAAGCCAAAGTTTTACGGAGCAATGCTTTCCAATTAAGTCCCGTTTCATCGGCATTGTACACGAATTCAGGATCGTAGTTTTTAGTTATGATTGAACTTATCAGCTGCATTGTTATCTGCAGAACGTTTTTCTCCACTCAAATCTAACTCCCGAATACCATTCCTAGCCTTAAAATTACGTAGCCAACCGTTACTAGCTTTAAATTCGGATAAACCACGCATCTTTTCAGCAAACATTTTTGCTTTTTCACAAACACAGGGGCCAGAGAGGGGATTTCCAAGTGACCGTTGCTGCAAAAACCATTTAAAAACTGGATCTTCTAGGTGTTTATTTTCAGCCATTCTCATCACTTTTCTGGACGACATTCCATCCTTACTTTCCAAATTAGAAACAAAGTTCAAAAGAACTATTTCTTTTTATATCAGAAATTGTGGCTGCACCTACATTATACGTTTCGGCTAATTTTTTGCCAGACACTCCTTTTTTTAATTATTCAATTATTTTCACTTTGTCCGTCATCGACAATACGACACGCTTCCTTTTAGAAGACATTTTATATACACACTACGCGAACTCAAACAAGCAGAATATATGTGTATCGCCTGGCTTCAGCGAACCAACGTCCTGAATTCCCTATTTTATGACACTGTAACTTGTAGTCAGTCGAAGTACAATTTGTCGAATTAACGCATCAAGTACAAATTATAAACACACTGACCAGGTTCTAAACAACAACAACAAAATTGAAAATTCTGAAACATACGTATATTCCTAGTTTGTTTATTGTCTATTTTATAAGAAAACATGTATTCAATCACTGATTCTGTTTAGAACAAACAGCTAGATTATTTTCGAAATTGACTTTTTTGATCGACTAAAACTTAGTCAGTTTATAATAGTTTTCAACAGCCATTACATTACCAGTGTTCAATACAGTATTCACCTAACAATTAATAACGGATTAATGGTACCATTATCATGACATTCATATTTTATATTGTTATTAATAATAAAATTAACATTAATTAAATTAAGATAAATGTTAATTTTATATAAAATCTTAATTTGTATATAATAAACTATACCGTAATATTATTATACTAAACTAGTATTCTACTTATTATATTTAATTTAAACTGTTAAATTAATAATAATTGGGCGGAGCCTGATGAGCGTAGCGAAATCAGGCATAGCTCTCTATCCACGACTCGGTGCACAACTTAGGCCGCGAACTCCTCCGAAACTACTAAACCGAATGTTATAAAATTTTGAAAACGTATCCGGACTGTATTGTAGAGTGCACACATGTAATTTTTATTTCTCTAAATTATTTGGTTCAAAACATATTACGATTTTTTAAAAATCTTAGCTTAAACGTGCGAGAGGAAGAGAGATAGAGATATCGTGGCCAAGATGGCTGTCGCCCGATAAGATAAGATTTTGCTGTACACAAATGCCGGTGCGTGTGCGGGTGCGGCTCCCGCCGCCACCGCTGGCTGTCGCTCGATAAGATAAGATTTTGCTGTATATACACTTTGTATTCATGACTCACATGCGTTTAATTCAAACATTAGTACAACATTGTTCTATGGTGTAAATTTTTAGATGAGAATCTATGTAGTCGCTGATGCAACTGCAACTTTCCATTACATATTGCAACGAATATTCTATACATTCTTATTCATCAATTTATATATACGTATTATTTATAGTATGCCTCGACGGAGAAGGGGTCCAAATATTGGTCGATTTAACTACAAATCTAAGACGGATGAGACAGCGACAAAATGTTGCTGCAGCATCTGTTGAAGGCCCTGCAGAAAATAACACGAATCATGTGTTATATGATAGTAGGGGGAAAATGCCGTTCCTGACTCAAGTACCGTTATTCCCCCACCACCACCGCTGAACCAGCAGCATCGACCAATCAAATTTCATGGCGCCTTTCGCGCGTCAAGTTCAAATATATGCCGTCTTTCGCGAGCCTAAATCACTTTCACTTTCTACTGGACCGCGAATATAATTTTTTATATGCAGCCTTTCGCGAGCCTAGATCACTTTCACTTTCAACTGGACCACAGCATCCGCGACTTTTTCGCTGATCTGTGTCAAGATCCGCGACTTTTTCGCGTATCTGGACCACAGCATCCGCGAATATAATTTTTTTTTTTTTATATGCCGCCTTTCGCGAGCTTAGATCACTTTCACTTTCTATCACTTGATGCAATATTAAATATATGATCAGGGTTACCAACCTTGCATGAGTTCAAATTTGTTATAATGTATATTAAATCTATATGATCAGGTTTACCAACCTATGTATGGGTTCAAACTTGATATGTGTGTGTGTATTATAGTGTATATATTAAATATATGATCAGGGTTACCAACCTTGCATGAGTTCAAATTTGTTGTGTGTTATAATGTATATTAAATCTATATGATCAGGTTTACCAACCTATGTATGGGTTCAAACTTGATATGTGTGTGTGTATTATAGTGTATATTAAAATATATGATCAGGGTTACCAATCCTGCATTATTGTGTGTGTATAGAACAGATCTGCCAACATTTTTCTTCGGTGGGAAATTCAAACTATATTATAGTAAATTGTTGACGACGACTTCGATATCAACTCACTCTCCCCTCCTCTCTCTTTGTCTCTAGACACAGTTGTCGATCACGATATAAACTCTCTCTCTCTTTATGTCATTGGTTTTACATAAGCGTCGTGCTACTTATGGATTATTGTAAGTAGCGATACTAAAATGTAATCACCAGGAAATATATTTATCGCCTACCTCATTGTGTTCTACTTCTAATTTTGGTACATGACAGTCATTGACTGCGATTTAGAAATTAATATACTACCAAGTCTGTGTGTGTGGTAAAGTGTTACACATAAAAAAACCTCCTTGAAATAAGGTATTTTCAAAAGTTTTGTGTACACACACATTGTATAATAATTTTCGTAATTGTAAGATACAACCTGCAAATTATTAAAATGTCTCTCTCACACATTTCTGATTACTATACAAATAATTGGATGCATATTCGAAGATTTCCCTTATTCAAACGATTTGTATGTGTGTACACGAACTTAAATACAGACGATTGTAATTTTAAAAATTCATTTTTTGCATTAAATATATATCGTAAACAATGAAATAATAATATTTCGTCATTGTAAGATTTTAATAAAACAATTATCAGTTTAAATTCTCTCTCTCTCTCTCACACACTTGTTGTGTATGTTTCTCTCTCTCTCTATCTGGTCAGTACCGCGCGCATGTATATGAAATTAGAAAGTTTATATTTATTCGACAAATATTAACGCCCTCTCTCTCTCTCTCTTGCTCGCAGACGTCGGAAGCAATTCGAGGTCATTGACACGACTTTACACTGACACATTGCAGTCTCTCTCTCTCTCGCTCTCTCTCTCTCTGGGTTAAGCTGGTGTTGTACGTTACTAAAATCATAGCAAATATTTTCATTCTAAGCATGTATTACTGTTTAGTAATAATTACAGCCCCAACAAAGGATATATAAGTTTGTGTACATGGATTGTATATTGCAAGTACGGAATTATTATTTAAATCCGATATCTGTTTTTATTAAAATCATACAATGTCAAAAGAGGATAGTTGTCTGTTACGAACCAGTACTAACTCTCCTATATGGTCGTCGCTCGCATCATCCGTATTTAAAGTTCGCTACTTCCAGTACACATGGCCTCTGTAACAGATTTGGTCTCCAACAGGTGTGATTCGAACGGTAAGAGCAAGAACAATATGAACAAGGCCAAGGACATTATATGTCTAGTATCCCTCCTCAGACGCTGGTGTTACTTTGTGTCATAAAATCTCGTGGCACTCAAGATAAGAGACAATGCGTTTGCAAAAAACGACAAAATTGAACTTCTGGAAACAAAATTGTACGGTTTGTAAGTAATATCGACAACACAGGTCAGCATTTTTCGGTCATTGACAGATAAAGGGATCGTCACATTAGGACTACTGACTGCTAAATCCAGTAGTACAAGAACTTAGATATTTGTTGAATCAGTAGCAAAAAAAAAAAAATGTTAGATCTACTGTTTTCAGCGTACATAGACATTTGATAATATTCCATTTTGGTTGTATTCGTGAAGCCATAGTGTAATGGCTGTCCTTGGAAGTCATGTAACCCCTAGTGTTTGTGCGGGAATCGTAGTCGGATTTTAGTTTCTGTCATGTCTTTCGTCCGTTTGTGTGCAGGTTGTCTTTACAGTCACGAAAATCATTTCAAGAGGTAAGCCGCATTGTATTGTTCGCGTACCGCGAGCATATGCGGTGGTGATTGCTGTACAAGAATTCTACGGACTGATGTGTTACGAAATTAGCGTGGTAACCAAGTTCTATGACATAGAGCGCGGGTTTCTCCGTACAATTGTGTAACGTCGCGTAGCATTTTTGTGTGATGTTAAGCGACCTATAAAACGTAATGAACCTGTTGTGCCATGATGACGGAGTTGCACAGATGCGTGTGATAATAATAATAACAATAATAATATAAAGAGGTCGCGTGCTCAAACATTATTATTATTTCGCCTTTGACATGCTCCTTGTCAGTCTGTAATTTAGAGGTAGCGAATCTTTTTGCCATTCTTCTGCCGATGATAAAATGTTCTCTGTAGAGTTATTCGTCAAGTTGTTGGTGTAACAATAACATGGTGTAAGCTACCTCTCGTTTATCCATGAGAATGAGTGTTCGGTGTCATCTGCCGTGAGGGTAAATAGCGCCTTATTTTCGCTATTATTTACAACGGTACGGCTAAAATACTAGTAAGCGTAATCAAAAATTACTTCCTACCCTGCTAACAACATCAATGGATGCATTTTGAGTACGTGGCTATGAAAATGATCCGGACACAGGTTATGTCAGGTTGTAATAAGTTAGGCCTCTCCAGTTCTATAATTTTCTACAAAAAATTAGTTTTGTTTCCGATTACGTATCTCCATTTTAATTACTTTTAACACTACACTGAAAAGTTTGTAGTTGTGGGTAGAGGAAAAAATATCAGGAAAGGTATCCGTAGTATGTCATACGATAGTGAAGGAAAGATTTCATCGATATTTTGACATGTTCTCTCGCATATGTTATAGGTTACAGTGGATATGAGATTCGGTTAGAACATGTGCACACTAAATAGGTAATTGTAAGGAAAATAAGAAATTACTGTAATAGGTAAGTTGTTCAGTACTACAGGAGTAGAAAAATATTTTCATATTCATCATTGTCGTAAGGAACTCACACCCTGATGGAAGGACACACAAGGTGCAGTACAAAAATCCTCCCAGAAGGTCCTTCCAGAGGGCGACTGACTGTACGCTATCATTAAAATTATACAAAACCACTGCTGTCCCGATTCAGATGTACGACAGTGAGGAATGTAAGCGAGACATGTCTACAATTTGAAGCAGCTGAAGTGCTTTCTCTGAGAAGAGTCAAGGGTTCCACACAGTTGGACAGAACGACTGCATTCGGAACGAGCTAAACGTCTATAATCCGAACCAGCGAATAGACGATTACAGATTAAAATGGTGGGAACACGTCGACGGAATGGACGAAAACAGGCAAGCAGTCCAGCGGGCAAGTGTGACATTAGAAGTCGTGGAATGTGAGAACAAATTTATGTGACTTTACCGAGACGGAACAACCATTTATGTCTAAACCATGAAATGAAGAAGCAGAAGAAGAAACGACGTAGTTCGTTTTGTCGTTATTTGGTAGTTGTTGCCTAGCTATGCAATAAATTATTACCTTCAACTAAAGGAAATTCTGATTTTTATGTAGTCCTTCGACAACGCAGGCTTTACGTTGTACCGAGCAACACTTCGCGTGCTTTTACGGAAAATGTAACATGCGCATGCAATAACGTCACTTAAGCTGCTAGTTGGACATGTTTATGACAGCAGTTTCATGGGATGATTTGAACGGTTTGTTTAATCGAAAACTGTCTGCAGGCGAACATATATTTCTGATGTACACGGTTATGTAAACAGAATAGAGAACATGAACTATCAGCCCAAGTAACCTACAATAAATATATTTAATCGCTTTTCGTTATAACCGATATGAAATGCCACAAAATGACTACAATTATTGCGTATAACGGACGATTTATGCCAGCTTTAAATAACAGAAGATTTATCTGAATGGTCAGGCGGCACTAAACGTAATTTCGATTCGTTCCAACGTGCCGTTATTTACCGGTTTAAATACTATGTATTCCACAGCGATGTGATTTATACAGTAAAAGTGATAACGAAAACGAAACGTCGGTCGGAACGGTTAATTAGGCAGCATAATGGTAGGCGATTTGACACGTACGGACAAGTTCATGACAGCGGCGGCGATGATTATTGTACGTAAGAAGAAATGTAAATGAGCTGTGGAGTCATGACGGCTGTGTACATCAATTGCTTCACAACAATACGGACTACACCGTTATCGTACAACAATGGCTTTATACAGTGATTATTGTTGTATTGATTTTTATTCAGCGATTGTCGAAGCCTTTCAGTTTTCTTTGTCTGTTTAATTTCAGTTGAAGCTAATTCGAAGCGATTGCCTGTTACATTTCGTCTTGTCGTCTTTACATTTCCTTAGTGTAACACATAGTTTTGTTTTGTGGCACGCGTATTATCTTCAGAAGAAGGTCCGTTAAATTTATTTTTTAAGACAAACCTTAATCCCACGTCACCGGATTACATATGACCTATGATGTTGGAATCGTTGTTAATTAACACGTAGACCGATTTGTATTGGTTAATTTGTAGGCGTGTTGAATTTGTTTAATAAAGGACTTGTCGGAAAATTTCTTTTCCGACCACAACATTAATCCTTTGCGTCAATTATTTGGCCATTAAGTAGTTTTATCAGTAAGTAAAATTTCGTCATTTCTTGAAGTGTTGTTTATAAAAATTCCATATGCGGCAATTACAGTAATTTACAATGCAAAAGCGATGTTGTAAGTAATCTTACAGTTATAATTTTAAATTCTTTTTTATACAAAATTATTAAGAAATTTTAAATAAAATATTTAGTATCAATGTTTAAATATTTCCAACAACTATGTTGATTAGAAGTGCTGTAAGTTCAATAACAATGTTCGCTACGTAACGTATTCAAATCTGTTTACTCACCTCTTAAATGTTGATGCACGCAATTATCGATTTCACAATGAGGTATGAAGGCTAATTGCATTCTTCACGTATATATATTGATGTATCTTACAACGGTAGGGTAGGGGGTAGCTTGCGTGTTTGTTTTGAAAGTCGATGTAAGTCATTGTCCGTCGTTGGAAACTTTCAGAAGTTAGCGATACTGAAAGTATTTTCATGCATTAGTCAAAATTAGGAAAACAATGCAGAGAGAGAGCGAGTGGACACACATGTAAGTAGCTCGATACTCAGTGACAACAACACACACACACACACACACACAGTTAATATTTGTCAAATATATAACAACGAGTGAGAGAGAGAGAGAGGAGGGGTCATCGACCGTGATGGAAAAGCTTTACCTCACTGCTTTAAGAAGTTAGCGATACTGAAAGTATTTTCGGTCAAGTTAACACGACTCTTTTTAAGAAACATTCTATCATTTATTTGATGTCGATACCGGTATTAATTATAGATTACACTTAGTTCCATTCACTTCCATGTGCTTACAAATACTTGTAATTAGTTTCGTTAATAACTAGGCCAAAACATTGTCATTACATGTCAACTCTTCCGTCTGTCTCGTAAATTTTGCGCAGCACTGTTTGAGTCTTATCTTTGTAAATAAAGAGCAACAGCAACAGTGTCGTAATACTCTACTTATTTGAACAAGTCCTGTATTAAATGCACTTGTTAATGTTTTAATGTGAACAATTTTACGTTTAAATAAAATCTGTACATACAATAAAATTATGTTTCAGTTATTACTTTTACAAATACACACAGACGTTAGGGAGAGACTGCAATGTGTCAGTGTAAAGTCGTGTCAATGACCTCCAGTATTACAATGGTTTAGCATAGTTTCTTACTGAAGGCTTTAAATTCAGCTATACCTAAAATATATCTTCAATTAGGGTCATTGTACACACACAGCGGAATGCTTTCAGAAATTTGCGACACACACACACACACACACACACACACACACACACACACACACACACACACACACACACACACACACACACACACACATACGTACACAACGATGTTTCTACTTATTTGAACAAGTCCTGTATTAAATGCACTTGTTAATGTTTTAATGTGAACAATTTTACGTTTAAATAAAATCTGTACGTACAATAAAATTATGTTTCAGTATTAATGATATAAATATTACTGTTTTATTAATTTAAAATACTGTATATATATATATATATATATATATATAACCTAGGAACTTCGCAGGTGAAGAAATTAATTTTCTATTTTTCATCTGTAACGACATGCGTGTATAATTTTAATTTATTTCACTATACACCTTCGCCACCGCTGCTACCACAGACGTCAGTAATAAAAAAAGAAGAAGAAGAAAGATCAGTTAGGAAACGCATCAGTACTCGTTCGAAACGATTAACATCAGTCCCAATGGACCACAGCATCCGTGAATTTCCACAAATAAAAAAAAAAAAAAAAAAAAAAAAAATCGTAAAACGTTCTACTTACGTTTCATGTTAGGTTAAAAAATACAGTCCACGTACGTTTCACGTTTACGTTAGGTTAAGATGCAGTCTACTTACGTTTCACTGTTAGGTTAAAAAATGCAGTCCACGTACGTTTCACGTTTACGTTAGGTTAAGATGCAGTCTACTTACGTTTCACGTTAGGTTAAAAAATGCAGCCCACGTACGTTTTCCGTTTTTTTTTTTTTTTTTTTTTAATTCGTGGAAATTCACGGATGCTGTGGTCCATTGGGACTGATGTTAATCGTTTCGAACGAGTACTGATGCGTTTCCTAACTGATCTTTCTTCTTCTTCTTTTTTTATTACTGACGACTGTGGTAGCAGCGGTGGCGAAGGTGTATAGTGAAATAAATTAAAATTATACACGCATGTCGTTACAGATGAAAAATAGAAAATTAATTTCTTCACCTGCGAAGTTCCTAGGTTATATATATATATATATATATACAGTATTTTAAATTAATAAAACAGTAATATTTATATCATTAATACTGAAACATAATTTTATTGTACGTACAGATTTTATTTAAACGTAAAATTGTTCACATTAAAACATTAACAAGTGCATTTAATACAGGACTTGTTCAAATAAGTAGAAACATCGTTGTGTATGTATGTGTGTGTGTGTGTGTGTGTGTGTGTGTGTGTGTGTGTGTGTGTGTGTGTCGCAAATTTCTGAAAGCATTCCGCTGTGTGTGTACAATGACCCTAATTGAAGATATATTTTAGGTATAGCTGAATTTAAAGCCTTCAGTAAGAAACTATGCTAAACCATTGTAATACTGGAGGTCATTGACACGACTTTACACTGACACATTGCAGTCTCTCCCTAACGTCTGTGTGTATTTGTAAAAGTAATAACTGAAACATAATTTTATTGTATGTACAGATTTTATTTAAACGTAAAATTGTTCACATTAAAACATTAACAAGTGCATTTAATACAGGACTTGTTCAAATAAGTAGAGTATTACGACACTGTTGCTGTTGCTCTTTATTTACAAAGATAAGACTCAAACAGTGCTGCGCAAAATTTACGAGACAGACGGAAGAGTTGACATGTAATGACAATGTTTTGGCCTAGTTATTAACGAAACTAATTACAAGTATTTGTAAGCACATGGAAGTGAATGGAACTAAGTGTAATCTATAATTAATACCGGTATCGACATCAAATAAATGATAGAATGTTTCTTAAAAAGAGTCGTGTTAACTTGACCGAAAATACTTTCAGTATCGCTAACTTCTTAAAGCAGTGAGGTAAAGCTTTTCCATCACGGTCGATGACCCCTCCTCTCTCTCTCTCTCACTCGTTGTTATATATTTGACAAATATTAACTGTGTGTGTGTGTGTGTGTGTTGTTGTCACTGAGTATCGAGCTACTTACATGTGTGTCCACTCGCTCTCTCTCTGCATTGTTTTCCTAATTTTGACTAATGCATGAAAATACTTTCAGTATCGCTAACTTCTGAAAGTTTCCAACGACGGACAATGACTTACATCGACTTTCAAAACAAACACGCAAGCTACCCCCTACCCTACCGTTGTAAGATACATCAATATATATACGTGAAGAATGCAATTAGCCTTCATACCTCATTGTGAAATCGATAATTGCGTGCATCAACATTTAAGAGGTGAGTAAACAGATTTGAATACGTTACGTAGCGAACATTGTTATTGAACTTACAGCACTTCTAATCAACATAGTTGTTGGAAATATTTAAACATTGATACTAAATATTTTATTTAAAATTTCTTAATAATTTTGTATAAAAAAGAATTTAAAATTATAACTGTAAGATTACTTACAACATCGCTTTTGCATTGTAAATTACTGTAATTGCCGCATATGGAATTTTTATAAACAACACTTCAAGAAATGACGAAATTTTACTTACTGATAAAACTACTTAATGGCCAAATAATTGACGCAAAGGATTAATGTTGTGGTCGGAAAAGAAATTTTCCGACAAGTCCTTTATTAAACAAATTCAACACGCCTACAAATTAACCAATACAAATCGGTCTACGTGTTAATTAACAACGATTCCAACATCATAGGTCATATGTAATCCGGTGACGTGGGATTAAGGTTTGTCTTAAAAAATAAATTTAACGGACCTTCTTCTGAAGATAATACGCGTGCCACAAAACAAAACTATGTGTTACACTAAGGAAATGTAAAGACGACAAGACGAAATGTAACAGGCAATCGCTTCGAATTAGCTTCAACTGAAATTAAACAGACAAAGAAAACTGAAAGGCTTCGACAATCGCTGAATAAAAATCAATACAACAATAATCACTGTATAAAGCCATTGTTGTACGATAACGGTGTAGTCCGTATTGTTGTGAAGCAATTGATGTACACAGCCGTCATGACTCCACAGCTCATTTACATTTCTTCTTACGTACAATAATCATCGCCGCCGCTGTCATGAACTTGTCCGTACGTGTCAAATCGCCTACCATTATGCTGCCTAATTAACCGTTCCGACCGACGTTTCGTTTTCGTTATCACTTTTACTGTATAAATCACAACGCTGTGGAATACATAGTATTTAAACCGGTAAATAACGGCACGTTGGAACGAATCGAAATTACGTTTAGTGCCGCCTGACCATTCAGATAAATCTTCTGTTATTTAAAGCTGGCATAAATCGTCCGTTATACGCAATAACTGTAGTCATTTTGTGGCATTTCATATCGGTTATAACGAAAAGCGATTAAATATATTTATTGCAGGTTACTTGGGCTGATAGTTCATGTTCTCTATTCTGTTTACATAACCGTGTACATCAGAAATATATGTTCGCCTGCAGACAGTTTTCGATTAAACAAACCGTTCAAATCATCCCATGAAACTGCTGTCATAAACATGTCCAACTAGCAGCTTAAGTGACGTTATTGCATGCGCATGTTACATTTTCCGTAAAAGCACGCGAAGTGTTGCTCGGTACAACGTAAAGCCTGCGTTGTCGAAGGACTACATAAAAATCAGAATTTCCTTTAGTTGAAGGTAATAATTTATTGCATAGCTAGGCAACAACTACCAAATAACGACAAAACGAACTACGTCGTTTCTTCTTCTGCTTCTTCATTTCATGGTTTAGACATAAATGGTTGTTCCGTCTCGGTAAAGTCACATAAATTTGTTCTCACATTCCACGACTTCTAATGTCACACTTGCCCGCTGGACTGCTTGCCTGTTTTCGTCCATTCCGTCGACGTGTTCCCACCATTTTAATCTGTAATCGTCTATTCGCTGGTTCGGATTATAGACGTTTAGCTCGTTCCGAATGCAGTCGTTCTGTCCAACTGTGTGGAACCCTTGACTCTTCTCAGAGAAAGCACTTCAGCTGCTTCAAATTGTAAACATGTCTCGCTTACATTCCTCACTGTCGTACATCTGAATCGGGACAGCAGTGGTTTTGTATAATTTTAATGATAGCGTACAGTCAGTCGCCCTCTGGAAGGACCTTCTGGGAGGATTTTTGTACTGCACCTTGTGTGTCCTTCCATCAGGGTGTGAGTTCCTTACGACAATGATGAATATGAAAATATTTTTCTACTTCTGTAGTACTGAACAACTTACCTATTACAGTAATTTCTTATTTTCCTTACAATTACCTATTTAGTGTGCACATGTTCTAACCGAATCTCATATCCACTGTAACCTATAACATATGCGAGAGAACATGTCAAAATATCGATGAAATCTTTCCTTCACTATCGTATGACATACTACGGATACCTTTCCTGATATTTTTTCCTCTACCCACAACTACAAACTTTTCAGTGTAGTGTTAAAAGTAATTAAAATGGAGATACTTAATCGGAAACAAAACTAATTTTTTGTAGAAAATTATAGAACTGGAGAGGCCTAACTTATTACAACCTGACATAACCTGTGTCCGGATCATTTTCATAGCCACGTACTCAAAATGCATCCATTGATGTTGTTAGCAGGGTAGGAAGTAATTTTTGATTACGCTTACTAGTATTTTAGCCGTACCGTTGTAAATAATAGCGAAAATAAGGCGCTATTTACCCTCACGGCAGATGACACCGAACACTCATTCTCATGGATAAACGAGAGGTAGCTTACACCATGTTATTGTTACACCAACAACTTGACGAATAACTCTACAGAGAACATTTTATCATCGGCAGAAGAATGGCAAAAAGATTCGCTACCTCTAAATTACAGACTGACAAGGAGCATGTCAAAGGCGAAATAATAATAATGTTTGAGCACGCGACCTCTTTATATTATTATTGTTATTATTATTATCACACGCATCTGTGCAACTCCGTCATCATGGCACAACAGGTTCATTACGTTTTATAGGTCGCTTAACATCACACAAAAATGCTACGCGACGTTACACAATTGTACGGAGAAACCCGCGCTCTATGTCATAGAACTTGGTTACCACGCTAATTTCGTAACACATCAGTCCGTAGAATTCTTGTACAGCAATCACCACCGCATATGCTCGCGGTACGCGAACAATACAATGCGGCTTACCTCTTGAAATGATTTTCGTGACTGTAAAGACAACCTGCACACAAACGGACGAAAGACATGACAGAAACTAAAATCCGACTACGATTCCCGCACAAACACTAGGGGTTACATGACTTCCAAGGACAGCCATTACACTATGGCTTCACGAATACAACCAAAATGGAATATTATCAAATGTCTATGTACGCTGAAAACAGTAGATCTAACATTTTTTTTTTTTTGCTACTGATTCAACAAATATCTAAGTTCTTGTACTACTGGATTTAGCAGTCAGTAGTCCTAATGTGACGATCCCTTTATCTGTCAATGACCGAAAAATGCTGACCTGTGTTGTCGATATTACTTACAAACCGTACAATTTTGTTTCCAGAAGTTCAATTTTGTCGTTTTTTGCAAACGCATTGTCTCTTATCTTGAGTGCCACGAGATTTTATGACACAAAGTAACACCAGCGTCTGAGGAGGGATACTAGACATATAATGTCCTTGGCCTTGTTCATATTGTTCTTGCTCTTACCGTTCGAATCACACCTGTTGGAGACCAAATCTGTTACAGAGGCCATGTGTACTGGAAGTAGCGAACTTTAAATACGGATGATGCGAGCGACGACCATATAGGAGAGTTAGTACTGGTTCGTAACAGACAACTATCCTCTTTTGACATTGTATGATTTTAATAAAAACAGATATCGGATTTAAATAATAATTCCGTACTTGCAATATACAATCCATGTACACAAACTTATATATCCTTTGTTGGGGCTGTAATTATTACTAAACAGTAATACATGCTTAGAATGAAAATATTTGCTATGATTTTAGTAACGTACAACACCAGCTTAACCCAGAGAGAGAGAGAGAGCGAGAGAGAGAGAGACTGCAATGTGTCAGTGTAAAGTCGTGTCAATGACCTCGAATTGCTTCCGACGTCTGCGAGCAAGAGAGAGAGAGAGAGGGCGTTAATATTTGTCGAATAAATATAAACTTTCTAATTTCATATACATGCGCGCGGTACTGACCAGATAGAGAGAGAGAGAAACATACACAACAAGTGTGTGAGAGAGAGAGAGAGAATTTAAACTGATAATTGTTTTATTAAAATCTTACAATGACGAAATATTATTATTTCATTGTTTACGATATATATTTAATGCAAAAAATGAATTTTTAAAATTACAATCGTCTGTATTTATGTTCGTGTACACACATACAAATCGTTTGAATAAGGGAAATCTTCGAATATGCATCCAATTATTTGTATAGTAATCAGAAATGTGTGAGAGAGACATTTTAATAATTTGCAGGTTGTATCTTACAATTACGAAAATTATTATACAATGTGTGTGTACACAAAACTTTTGAAAATACCTTATTTCAAGGAGGTTTTTTTATGTGTAACACTTTACCACACACACAGACTTGGTAGTATATTAATTTCTAAATCGCAGTCAATGACTGTCATGTACCAAAATTAGAAGTAGAACACAATGAGGTAGGCGATAAATATATTTCCTGGTGATTACATTTTAGTATCGCTACTTACAATAATCCATAAGTAGCACGACGCTTATGTAAAACCAATGACATAAAGAGAGAGAGAGTTTATATCGTGATCGACAACTGTGTCTAGAGACAAAGAGAGAGGAGGGGAGAGTGAGTTGATATCGAAGTCGTCGTCAACAATTTACTATAATATAGTTTGAATTTCCCACCGAAGAAAAATGTTGGCAGATCTGTTCTATACACACACAATAATGCAGGATTGGTAACCCTGATCATATATTTTAATATACACTATAATACACACACACATATCAAGTTTGAACCAATACATAGGTTGGTAAACCTGATCATATAGATTTAATATACATTATAACACACAACAAATTTGAACTCATGCAAGGTTGGTAACCCTGATCATATATTTAATATATACACTATAATACACACACACATATCAAGTTTGAACCCATACATAGGTTGGTAAACCTGATCATATAGATTTAATATACATTATAACAAATTTGAACTCATGCAAGGTTGGTAACCCTGATCATATATTTAATATTGCATCAAGTGATAGAAAGTGAAAGTGATCTAAGCTCGCGAAAGGCGGCATATAAAAAAAAAAAAAATTATATTCGCGGATGCTGTGGTCCAGATACGCGAAAAAGTCGCGGATCTTGACACAGATCAGCGAAAAAGTCGCGGATGCTGTGGTCCAGTTGAAAGTGAAAGTGATCTAGGCTCGCGAAAGGCTGCATATAAAAAATTATATTCGCGGTCCAGTAGAAAGTGAAAGTGATTTAGGCTCGCGAAAGACGGCATATATTTGAACTTGACGCGCGAAAGGCGCCATGAAATTTGATTGGTCGATGCTGCTGGTTCAGCGGTGGTGGTGGGGGAATAACGGTACTTGAGTCAGGAACGGCATTTTCCCCCTACTTATGATCAAAACAATACAGGGTATGGGAATATTCAGAATGAATTTGAAGGCAATTTACGATGTCTAGAATTCTATGAAAGTGTAAATTGTTCTCGAGTGTTGATGCAGCAAACATTTTTTGGTATGTGTCCGCAGTGTAAGCGAAACCCAAATAAGTTTACTGCAGTTAATCCTATGGATCCTAAAGATGTACCAATAGAACTGATGTATCTTACTTGTGTAGAACAACTCTTGATAGCAAGAGTACAACCAGTGATACGTGTGTATAGGGTGAAATCGAGAAGCTTTCCCGGTCAATATGCTTATAAGGGAAATATTATAAATATTGGTCAAAATATAACGGAGATTGTTAGTTCCTTGCCCCCTACACCAGCTTCACTGAGCACTATAGTTGTAAGAAAGGAAAGTGT